>CAMZMU010000065.1:45106783-45621165 GCA_947311845.1 Poa pratensis
GCACCTAGACTTGTCAATTGGGATTGAGAGAGTAGCCACTCTCGAGAAAATTCTCAGTATTCTTCACTCTTACACATGTTTTAGCGATTTTTCATGCTCGCTCGTCACCGTTCGGGACCTGAGGTATCCAAAAATTACCGAAATGGCAATTTTTTTTGTCATTACGGTTCATGGTTGCCAAAATGAATTTTCTTGGTATGCTCTGGTGGTAGCCGAGACCGCAAATACATAAGGAAACTTCCGACCGAACATGGGACCAGCAGTCACATCACCTGAAAGGGCATAACTTCTTCATCCGAAGTCCGATTTTAGCGCACTTTTTTTGTTGGAAAGATGACGACGTATTAACACCATGAAAAAACGAATTTAAGGAGATCTCTTCCATTTAATTTTATAACAATAAAAAACAAGGCTAGTCTTTACCATGAGTCATTCGACGACCGTGTGTGTTATAGTGTTCGTTTAGTGCTTCCAATGGTATGGCGTTTCATGACATATAATTTTTGCTATTGCATCCACTACTTGTATGGACTCTAGGGCACCTAGGACTTGTCAATTGGATTGAGAGAGCAGCCACTCTCGAGAAAATTCTCAATATTCTTCACTCTTACAAATGTTTTAGCGATTTTTTCATGCTCGCTAGTCACCGTTCGGGACCTGAGGTATCCAGAAAATTACCGAAATGGCAATTTTTTTTTGTAATTACGGTTCATGGTTGCCAAAATGAATTTTCTTGTATGCTCTGGTGGTAGCTGACCGCAAATACATAAGGAACTTGCCGAACATGGGACCAGCAGTCACATCACCTGAAAAGGCATAACATCACATCCGAAGTCCGATTTTAGCGCACTTTTTTTGTTGGAAAGATGACGACGTATTCTACACCTTGAAAAACCAAATTTAAGGAGATCTCTTCCATTTAATTTTATTCAAAAAACAAGGCTAGTCTTTACCATGAGTCATTCGACGACCGTGTGTTATAGCGTTCGTTTAGTGCTCCAACGTTAGCGTTTCATGACATATATTTTTGCTATTGCATCCACTACTTGTATAGACTCTAGGGCACCTAGACTTGTCAATTGGGATTGAGAGAGCAGCCACTTTTTGAGAAAATTCTAAATATTCTTCACTCTTACACATGTTTTAGAGCGATTTTTCATGCTCTCTAGTCACCGTTCGGGACCTGAGGTATCCATAAAAATTACCGAAATGGCAATTTTTTTGTCATTACAGTTCATGGTTGCCAAAATGAATTTTCTTGGTATGCTCTGGTGGTAGCCGACCGCAAATACATGAGGAAACTTCCCAAACATTGGACCAGCAGTCACATCACCTGAAGAGGCATAACTTCTTCATCCGAAGTCCAATTTTAGCGCTCTTTTTTGTTGGAAAGGTAACAACGTATTCTACAACTTGAAAAACGAATTTTAAAGAGATCTCTTCCATTTAATTTCATACAAAAAAACAAGGCTAGTCTTTACCATGAGTCATTCGACGACGTGTGTTTATAGCGTTCGTTTAGTGCTCCAACGTAGGCGTTGCATGACATATATTTTTGCTATTGCATCAACTAATTGTATGGACTCTAGGGCACCAAGACTTGTCAATTGGGATTGAGAGAGTAGCCACTCTCTAGAAAATTCTCAGTATTCTTCACTCTTACACATGTTTTAGCGATTTTTCATACTCGTTGGTCACCGTTCGGGACCTGAGGTATCCAAAAAATTACTTAAATGGCAATTTTTTTTGTCATTACGGTTCATGGTTGCCAAAATGAATTTTTTTTGTATGCTCTGTTGGTAGCCGACCGCAAATACATAAGGAAACTTCCCGAACATGGGACCAGCAGTCACATCACCTGAAAAGGCATAACTTCTTCATCCGAAGTCCGATTTTAGCGCACTTTTTTTGTTGGAAAGATAACGACGTATTCTACACCATGAAAAACGAATTTAAGGAGATCTCTCCCTTTTAATTTTATACAAAAAAACAAGGCTAGTCTTTACCACGAGTCATTCGACGACGTATGTTATAGCGTTCGTTTAGTGCTCCAACGGTAGGTTGCATGACATATATTTTTGCTATTGCATCAACTAATTGTATGGACTCAAGGGCACCTAGACTTGTCAATTGGGATTGAGAGATTAGCCACTCTCGAGAAAATTGTCAGTATTCTTCACTCTTACACATGTTTTAGCGATTTTTAATGCTCGTTGGTCACCGTTCGGGACCTGAGGTATCCAAAAAATTACTGAAATGGCAATTTTTTTTGTTATTACGGTTTATGGTTGCCAAAATGAATTTTCTTGGTATGGTCTGGTGGTAGCCGACCGCAAATACATAAGGAAACTTCCCGAACATGGGACCAGCAGTCACATCACCTGAAAAGGCATAACTTCTTCATCTGAAGTCCGATTTTAGCGCACTTTTTTTGGTGGAAAGATAGCGACGTATTATACACCGTGAAAAATGAATTTTAAGGAGAACTCTTCCATTTAATTTTATACAAAAAAAACAAGGCTAGTCTTTACCATGAGTCATTCGACGACCGTGTGTTATAGCGTTCGTTTAGTGCTCCAACGGCCGGCGTTGCATGACATATATTTTTGCTATTGCATCCTCTACTTGTATGGACTCTAGGCACCTAGAAATGTCAATTGGGATTGAGAGAGCAGCCACTCTCGAGAAAATTCTCAGTATTCTTCTCTCTTACACATGTTTTAGCGATTTTTCATGCTCGTTGGTCACCGTTCGGGAGGTATCCAAAAATTACCGAAATGGCAATTTTTTTCATTACGGTTCATGGTTGCCAAAATGAATTTTCTTGGTATGCTCTGGTGGTAGCCGACCGCATATACATGAGGAAACTTCCCGAACATGGGACCAGCAGTCAGATCACCTGAAAAGGCGTAACTTCTTCATCCGAAGTCCGATTTTAGCGCACTTTTTTTGTTGGAAAGATAACGACGTATTTCACCATTTCTTTTCTCCTTCTGAAATGGTAGAGGAGAATGAATATGTTATTCAACGTGAATAAAAGAGTAAGCTCTGAAGACAAAATTTACTTAGGCCTAAAGATTAAAACAAGTATATTCTTACAGCTGCATAGATATGAGCAACGTATGACCTTGAACCAGTTTTCTGCTGAAACTGGAGCTTTTTTTCGATTTTTAATGGCAGACAGACAAGTTTCCTACAAAAACATAGGACTGTTATCATGGGCTAGCACTAGCAAATCATCTGGAGGAAATAAACCAGCAAAAACATGTAAACAAGATGCCACAGATATATATCAAAGAAGAATAATGAGCAAGTACATCTAAATAAAATCTCAGAGCAAAGTACATTTAAACAGCAGCAGATACATCAAAGTAAGCCATTACATGGAAATAAGACCAGAGGCACATGTACATACGGACCTTGTGCTTCGGTGATGACCACAGGGTCACCAGCTTATTCCACTCAGCATCAGTCACATATGGCACCGGCGATTTGATGCTGACTTCATTAGCTGGTAGGAGGTCGAAAAACTTCTTCTTGAGCTGGTGACGTCTGTTCTTTGAAATTTTCTGAAGCATATCGGTGCAAACTTTCTGAACAATTGCCGAATCAGTGTCCATATCAAAATTCATCTACAAAGACAACAAACAAAGTACAAGATTAGTGATCATGTGACAAGTGAAACAGAAAGAAGGAAAGAAACATATGCAGCTACGAAACAAGTAACTTACAGCCACTTTCCCAATGTAGTCTTTCACAATGGTCTTGTCTTTCTTGTACTCCTTGAAGTGCGGCAGAACCGGTGTATGGCTTCTAGCAATGAACCCACCCTCTGTGGCAAACTTTGCAGCCAGCACAGGCTTCTCGGGACGCTTCATCCCCTCGGGAATTTGGATTGCCACCTTGTTACCCAGCGACTTTGTCATCCTCTCAAGCCCTGATCCCCTTCTTTTGTTTGACCTCACCACGGCAGCTACCTCTGAAATTGAAATTGACCTCATGAATAAGAAGAAGCGCATACAAAAGAAGGAATGGTTCTGCCAAACAGGTATGCTTACATTAAGAAAATGCGGTAGTAAAAGAGAAGATTAGAAGATGAACTTGCCTTCATCTTGCATAAGCTGATGCTGTTCTCCAGTAGGTGTAATGTGGTTGAGGACAGTGGTTTCTTCATCCATGGACTGAAATCCTTCATCCCTTTGCACTGAGCTGCCTTCATCCCTTTGCAGCTGGCTTTCACGATCATTGGTTTGAGCAATCTCAATTGCTTTCTGCCTTGTTACTCTTGTAGTAGCAGCTGCTGCATCAGCTTCGAGCATCCTCTTTCTTGTTTCTGGAGTTGGTGCCAGCACCCTTACTGGAGCCATTGGAGCAGATGTTGCTGAGTTGTGCCTCCTCTTGGTTGTCTTTTTCACACCAGGCTTTTTCCCCCTAGACTTCATGTCCTCGTATAAACATCAAGGATAGCAGCATTAGATCGCAAGAAAGCAAGACAATGAAGCACAACATGAATTTAAAAAAACAAGGAAGCAAAATGATATAGCAAACAAAGGACTCCCACACCTCCCAAACAAGACAGAGTTTGCACACCTTAAAAACAGGCTTCTCCACTACACTGTCGCCAAATTCCTCCCCGTCATTATCTTCATCTTCTTTGGGAAAATAGTCTGTGTCATTGTTTGTAACTCCACTAGTTTCTTCAACTTCATTTCTGCTCCTAAGCATTGACCCTATTCTTCCTAGGCCAATAGCCTGTAGCCTGTGGTTGTTTCTCATCATATTTATAGCCCTAAGATTCTCGTACTCGGTGAGAGGCGCCTCTTTATGGAATAAAATAATGTACCATTAGATGTATGTTGAAATGCATGGAAAAGCACAACAACACAAGCAGCTAAGGTATGCTAACATGTTTTATTTTCAACAGAAGCAGCCAAGGTATGCTACCATGTTTTATTTCCATTTAAACCTAGTTATTTATGTAAGGTGGACTAACAGCAGACACAAAATTAATGGTACATTGACACACATCCATGGGTAAAAGGGACAGGAAAGCAACATATTCAGTTTACATGTCAATACATTTCACATCCATGGATAAAAGGGACAGTAAAGCAATAAAAGATAGAACAGACAGGAAAGCAATGAAAGATAGAACTGACAGGAAAGCAACATATTCAGATTACATCAATACGTTTCACTTACCAACAAACTGACTCTTCTTTGCCATCCTTGTGATGGATGATCTGCAGGTGGTTGGACTGGTGGTAGTTAGGTTGGAGATGTCTCGTTGCCTTGATACCTTGCAAGATAGAATGAAAAGGTATTAGATAAACAGTGATGGATGATAAACAACCCTAACTATGCAAAACCTAACACTAGAATCATCATCCCATTTTCGACTAGAGAGCAATCAAGCAAGCAAGAATGCCATGTATAAAACAGTAAGAAGTCATGTCATGTAACAAGTCATGTCATGTAACAAGCAACGAATTAACAAGTGGTTACACTAGAATCAGAGGGGAAGTCAACCATCCATGAACAACTGATTAAATAGCAGTACCACCATCCATGAACAACCCTAGCTATGCAAACCCTAACACTAGAATCATCATCCTTTTTCGACTAGAGAGCACTCAAGCAAGCAAGCATGTCATGTATAAACAGTACCAAGTCATGTCATGTACCACCATGTCAACCACAACCCTGCAGCAATGCTAGCAAGCAGAACACCTCAAGAACAAGAGGCAAAGCATAAATTATGTATCAAATCAAAGCATGGCTAGCAAGCAGTAAACCCCCCAAGAATCATAGGGCAAGGCAACCCTCCATGAAGCCTAGCTATGCAAACCCTAACACATGAATGACATGGCACGCAAACCCTAGCTATGCAAACCCTAGCTAAAGCAATCAGGTCATGGCACGCCAACCCTATCTATGCAAGCCCTAGCTGAAGCAATCGGGTCATGGCACGCCAACTCTATCTATGCAAAGCCCTAGCTTAAGCAAGCAGTGAACGCCATGACACGCCATCGTCCCTAGCTGGACCAAACCCTAGAAAAGATACGGAGATGGGAGATCGACCAAAACCTGGAGAAAGGGTTCGCCGAGAGTGTGGCCGTCGTCGGTCACCGAGCGTGTGGCCGTCGTCGTTCGCCGCTCCCCCGCGTGTGGACGTCCTCACGAGTAGCTCCCGCGCGCGGCCGTCGTCGCTTGCCGGCCGCCTCCCGGGAGCGACTTGGTGGAGGGGATTGGGGAGCGGTGGTTGGATCTGAGCGGAGGGGATAGGGGAGAGGTGGATGGTGGAGGTGATAGGGGAGAGATGTTAGGACCAAAAAGCCCCTGGGCAATTAATCTTTTTGTGGGCGTTTCCGACAATTAATCTGATTGGGTGGGCGGGATGTCCAAAAGAGGCGGGATTAAATTGGTAGGCGAAAATCTGTGCGGGAAATTTAGGAGGGAATAAATTTGGGAATTTTGTGATCTAAATTAACTATAATTAAATATGCAGTAATATAAAGTGTATTGATTAAAATAGTAAAAAATAGTCGAAATCTCGGCCGTGACCGTTCGTGTGTAGTGATTGAATCATGCAAAGATTTTTGTGTATCTCTGATAAAATGGCTAGTTGTGAACCTAGAAATGAAATTCCTGAAAAATAACGGGCAAGATATATAGCACTTACAGTTCAAATTTTAGCCATTTCCATCTGAATCGGCAGGAAACCGTTTAATTGACCGGAAAATGGTAGAGAGCTCAGAAATGAATACTATTTGGTGATTGCACATGAAACGATGTCTACTATGTGAACAATTTGTATCGGTTCCATTTTGGACGACACTCTCGGTAGCCGCTTCACAAAAAGTCGGGCTATTAGCACTTAAAAAATGAAAAGTGGATTTTTTTGTGAAACATGTCAAAATCGCTGGTCGGCAACATTGTTTGCCATGCCACAATGCACACATGTGCCAAATTCGGGCACATTTTGACAAACTATGTCATGAATATGGCCAAAACACTCCTTGTTAGTCTTGAAAGCTATGAATGTCTGTTCATGATAGCAAGTTTTTGGGAGCACGTTTTCAATAAAACTTTTGTATTGCAAGTTTATATTTTTTTTATGGTAACTAGGTCACATATCATGACGCTATGCAAAGGTTTTCCATTATTTTGCTTTTTTTTTATTTTGTATGCTCGTTTGAAAATCTAGTCGAAATCTCGGTCGTGACCGTTCGTGTGTACTGATTGAATCATGCAAAGATTTTTGTGTATCTCTGATGAAATGGCTAGTTGTGAACCTAGAAATGAAATTCCTAAAAAATGGCAAGATATATAGCACTTGCAGTTCAAAATTTTGCCATTTCCAGCTGAATCGGCAGGAAACCGTTTAATTGACCGGAAAATGGTAGAGACCTCATAAATGAATACTATTTGGTGATTGTACATGAAATGATGTCTACTAAGTGAACAATTTATATCGGTTCCATTTTGGACGACACTCTCGGTAGCAGCTTCACAAAAAGTCGGGCTATTAGCACTTAAAAAATGAAAAGTGGATTTTTTTGTGAAACATGTCGAAATCACTGGTCGGCAACATTGTTTGCCATGCCACAATGCACACATGTGCTAAATTTGGGCACATTTCGAGAAAATATGCCAGTCAAAAACCTTGCTTTTAGCAGTTTTATTAGAATTTAAAGTCTCATATTTGTTTGTCTGCCTACAATCCGGTCCCACACGTCAGTGCCTCTGAGAGAAGTTCAGACGTCCCTTCGTTTCTTCAGTTTCTTCTCTCCTCTTCGTCAGTGCCTCTCGCTCAGTCTCTCCTCTTCGCCAGTTCCGAGAGCAGGAGGAGCGCGACGCCCACGCCGCCCACCGCCGCCGGACCAATCCTTCGTCCTCCTGGAGTCCTGGGTAAGTGATACGTCTCAAACGTATCTATAATTTCTGATGTTCCATGTTCATATTATACCAATTGTTACATGTTTTATATACACTTCATAGCATTTTTATGCATTTTCTGGGACTAACCTATTAACAAGATGTCACAGTGCCAGTTCCTGTTTTTTGCTGTTTTTGTATTACAGAAAAGCTAGTCTGGAAATATTCTCGGAATTGGACGAAACTTGGACAGGACCTCCTATTTTTCCAACACGTACACGGAGTCCAAAGGAGAGACGGAGGGGGCCGCGAGCCAGCCACACCATGGGGTGGCGCGGCCCCACCCTCTGTCGCGCCGTGAGGTGGTGTGGGCTCCACGGGCGTCTCTAGCCGCCGCCCTTTCGCCTATTTATTCATCTTCACGGGAAAACCCTAGACACCCGAGTCATTATCCAAGAAAAGTTCCAGAGACGCCGCCGCCGTCAACCCTAGATCGGGAGGGTTCAGAAGCTCTTCCCGGCACCCAGACGGAGAGGGGAATCATCACCGGAGGGCTCTACATCACCATGCCTGCCTCCGGAGTGATATGTGAGTAGTTCATCTTTGGACTACGGGTCCATAGCAGTAGCTAGATGGTTGTCTCTCCACTTTATGCTATCATGTTTAGATCTTGTGAGCTGCCTAGCTATCATGATCAAGATCATCTTATTGTAACCCATTTCTAATTTCTAAATGCAGAGTCTAGTTTGATTCTGAACCTGATTACATGGTGGTGATCCAATGACAGGCATCTTTTTTTCAGTTGTTACTAATTTCTTCACACTGTTCACGTGGGGTTCAACATACGTACATCAACATTCACCAGCAGTTTCTCAGTCGTATGGAAACTTCACATGTGGGCATTTTCCTAGTTTGGTCACGATTCCTGAACAAAAATCATCACAAAAACGTGAACCAAATGCAAGTGCAAAGGAGATATGTACCAAACTACCATGCACATAAAAAGTATGTTTACCGGTAATCTGGCACAAACCAACCAACTTGTTTACCTTACCTTCCTCTTCACTCTCCAATCCACACTTGCTAGCACATTTCTTTCCCTGAAAGGGAAAAAGAAGAACCGCTACTGAAGAAGGCACCACAAACTACTTCATGAATCATGTTAAGTAGGAACCCCTGCATGTTCACCTATCAATAAATTATAAAGCTAACTGTAAGCATGTCGTCAACTAACTCATCAAGTCCTCTTATCATCGAACAAACTGTAAACAACAGAAAGTGCACTAGGAAAGGAAAACACTGGTACCTCCTTCTCGTTCGCCGAGCTGAAAGCTCCAAGGAGTTCTGCTCACACCCGTTCCTTTAGTCAAGAAAAGTGTGCCTTGCTTTTCATCCTGATGAGGCGATGGTGAGTATGCAGAAAAAAGTGCTGATTCAGTTCGACCACTTTGTTGAAGTCCCTGCCCAAGGATGAAGAAGACACACGCGAGGTAGAAGATGAACACACACAGGTGGTAGAGGAAGAGCACACAGGGAGTTTGGCACCGCAGCCTTTTCTGGCTCTCTTACTCTTAATTAACTCTGAATGATTACAGGGGTATTTAAAGGGAAAACACACACACGGCCAGGCCACACAACAGCCTGATCTGTATTACACTCTGCACTAGCTGCACGCACACACATATCGCACACGTTCAGCACTTGCCCAACTAGCTAACTGACCACTAACCGACTAACTCAGCTGGCACTCACCATGCACATGCAGCACTCTCACGGATCAACTCAAACCCACGTTTTTGCCTCAACTAACTCAGCTCATCTAGAGCTAGTCTCCCGGCACGCCAACGTTCAGATCCTTCCGACTCTTATCTGCATGTACTGGTGACTAACTGAAACCTGTCTAGTACTTGCATGTGCTCACAACTCCTGGCTTCACTTGACTAACGATCAGGTCGCACTTCTGCTGATCCGCAGTCCACTTCACCATGATGCCATGCATCACTGTACTAGCTAGACTTAGACTGAACAAACTCAAACGACAATAAAACATGATGAACTCCTAAACAACAAGGTTAGCACTAACATTTGTTCCTTGGAATAAAGGCAACCCCATAACACAGCTTCGCCTTATAAAACCCCCACAGATGCCTTGGAGCAGGAGCTAACTTCTCAAGGGAAAGAACCTAGCACCAAGCACTTTCAACACACAACAATGGAGGGTTTCAGCCATGAGCATGTCATTGGAATTCCTTTGTCTTCCTTGAGATATGCTGATGAGACAACACAAAGAAAACCATCCAGTTCACCTTTGGTTCGCAAGAAGGGTAATGATCTCATGATCTTCTTTCCCGTTTCTCTTTTCCACCTACAGTACTGTGTATGTCAATACTGAATTCTGTCCCTTCCTTGGTGCAGATAAGAAGAATTCCATCATCTATCGGATGAGCAAGCTAAGCCAGAAAACAGATAGCTATGTGCAGGGCTTCAAGGAACACAGTAAGTATGCTATCTAATATCTACCTTTGCCAACAAGAAGTTGATGTACGGTTATACACTAGCAAAAACAGGCAAGAATTCTCATCACTAATAAATGTTTTGCCTTGCAGTAGCACTCGGACCAAATATTTCAGAAACTGTGAAAGGGAAACTGAGCTTGGGTGCGAAGGTTCTCCAAGCTGGTAGCATGGACAAAGTCTTCAGGCAATACTTTCCAGTCGAGAAAGAAGAAAAGCTATTGAAGGCTTTCCAGTGTTATCTTTCAACAACAGCTGGCCCAATAGCTGGAATGCTTTTCATCACAACTGAGAAGATTGCCTTCCACAGCGACAGGCCTTTGGATTTAACATCCCCAAAGGGACACATCACAAGGGTGCCCTACAAGGTAACTAAAGTGAAATCCCCTGGTAAACAGATAAAGTTTACTGGTTAAGAATTATTGGACGTTCACTTGATGTTGAAGCTGATGAAATGTTTGTTCTTCCACAGGTCATGATCCCTACAAAGAGAATAAAGAGCACTGCAGTAAGGGAAAATTTGTATAATCCTGATGAGAAATACATTGATGTAGTTACTGTTGACGGATTTGATTTTTGGTTTATGGGTTTCATCAGTTACACAAAATCATTCAATATATTCAGCATGTAATTTCGGAGTTGAGATGACACACTGTACTTCTGTAGTCTCAGACATACTGTGTACCATGTTGAAATGGTATATGTACATTGGACAAATAGAATTGAACAATCTTATTGAAATGAAAAGCATGCCTGAATTTGGTATGTCTACACACGCGACATGCTTTATCTGAATATGAGTTATATGTTTGTACACAGGACCTGCATTATCTGAATATGAGTTATATGTTGTCACTTGACAATAGCAGTAATTGTCTCGATTTCAGCAACAGGGAATGGGAACTGAGACTCACTGATATATTTGCATATGGAGTTAGGAGGTAATCACCAGCACATGCTTTACACATTCTAGCCGTACATTCTTGCAAAATGGCTGCATAGAAAATGTACATTAAAATACTCCTCCAAAAGCCTCCTCCAAACTAAAAAACCTCCTCCAAAAGCCTAATAAATACTCCCTGAGATCAACAGCCACATTTAATGGCTTTCTGGAATTGGTAGCATATGTTTGCAAATTCAGTTGTACATGCATGGATGATGGTTGACACCTTGTGTTGATGAAGTCCCAGCAAGGAAAGAAAAAAGAGCTACGGAGTACTTTGTACCACTGTTGGAGTACTTTGTACCACCGATGGGTTAGGACCATCGGAAAAATCAAGGTACCAACAATTGAAGCTAATCGTATAGTACTAGTATATTCGAAGACAACCTTTCTGCTGAGGTTAATAAAGCACTGCATATTATATGATCATGGTGACCAGATGATGACTCTGCAGGCGAAAGTGCTGACTTAATCATGCCACTTTATTCTACTCCCTCCGTTTTTAAAATATAAGATGTTTTAGGTGTTGCACATGTTGACTAGATTCACACTAAAATGTGTGCATGTACAAACTAAAACATGTCTAGATACATGTGGATACATGTGCATGTGGAAAAAGGCTAAAACATCTTATATTAAAAAACGTAGGGAGTATAAAAGAAAGACACATCTTAATTCTTAAGCCATCTCACATTATTTAAAGGGATAGAAGCAGGGATCATGTCTTACAACAAAAGGAAATTTGAGGAGAACTATAGCCAGGTCATGAAGGTTATGAAGAGCATGTTAAAGTTGCACATACAAGCGGTAGCATGACTACGATTAACAGGTTACCAACCAAGAATGTTTTTCCCACTCAAGAGCAAGGAAACAAGTTTCAAGCGATAACACCTTGCGTCCATTCTCCCTTACAAAAAAAATGTGTCTCAAGAAGATAAAATTCATGATTCACCTAAGAAGTTAAAGTTGGCATCTACCAGGTCCAAACGTTGTGGTTAAAAGTTCATGCAAACGTCAACAGAAAATGTACAGAAGGAAATGACTATCTGTTCATGAGGCAAACAATGAGAGGCTTCCTATGCTCATCAACCTCGGACAGTATCCCCAAAACTAAGGGATATACGGCATAAGAACTGGTCTGGTACCACCTTTCCATGTGAAATTATATCTTGGGTGAAGAGGCAAAGAAAAATAATAAAAAGAATGAAGCATTTTAGCTAGGATGCATAACTATATTTTAAGTGCCTTCACCTGCTTCTTCAAAACGAAGGCACGCAAAGAAAGTCATATTTAGCTTCCTCTTGTCATAAGAACAGTAAAAGCACAATTCTCTATTTCCTTCCTAAGGAAGAATGGTGTGCCCACGTTGGTACTGAATGGAGAACAGTGAGCTGTTGTACATACAGAAGGTTCTTACATTTGCGTAACAGAATGCATAATAGGTGTTGGTGAAAAACTTCAACTTCTTCTGTCATTCTGCTTATTTTACATTATTTGGCCAAGTTATTAGTTTTGAACGCTTATAAATGACTAATGTTTTAGCAGCTTCAGGACTGCACTTCTAACTTTCTAAGCTCTTAAGGCGGAAAAGAAAATGAGTGTAGGGATTCTTCAGGCCGAAAGTATTGATTTTTTTTAAGAAAAAAAGTAGGGGTAACCACGGCCGTGTGTAAGTTTTTTAATAAAGGTAAAATATTTACAATAGAAGAGGAGGGCCAGGAATGAACAAGCAACTATGTACAAGGACACTGGCTGAGCCTTATAAGGAAGAATGAAGTTATACAATCTGCCCAGCCTCGGATGGTGGTCATAGGTTCCTCTTTGCATCTAACAGGCCAAAAAACAATCTCTCTATCCTAAAGAGGTGTTCCCAAGATCTAATGGTAGGTGAAATATTGTAAAAATCTTGCCGTTCCTTTCTTTCCAGATGTGCCATGCTGCTATGATAAAGATCTCCATGAAGAAGGATATGGATGCTGCATCCGTTGAAATCTCCCCAGTGAAGTCCCAATTTGTGCCAGCAAGTGAATCTAAGAAGTTCACTTGAAGAAGGAATGATGGCATTTTTCAGGTTGCTAATGTGGCATAGGACACTAATGTTGTAGTATGGTCTGCAAAACACATATTGGGAGAGCTGAAAAGTTGTTGAAGATTTCTCAATTCTAGCTATCAACTGAATCTGGTCGTGTAGCCACGGTGATGTTTAAGGTTTAAGCAACCACTAGTGTTTTCTTCTATATTGAAGACTTGTGTGTAAATGTCTTCAAAATGTTCTATTGACTTGTCATTGTCCAATTTTACTTACTACTTACAATATGCTCAAGTACGGGCAAATAGTAAGAACACAGCTCACAGAAACATGTATGTGTTTAGTGTGGAAAGAGCTGTAGATAACTTATTTTGTCAATGGAGTTCATTACCTAACAGAAATCCTTCAAGTATTTTCATGCAGCAATAGTTGCAGAGAACCTCTTATTTCTTAAGAGGCTGCACTGGTGTTTAAAATATAAAAACTTTAGGTATTGTGCCTTGTAAACTACAATGTCTTGATTAGTTAAAACTAGAAACAGTTCTAACAGCACAAAACATATCTTGTCTATATTTGCATTCACGGCATACACAGGTAGAAGCATTGGCAAGCATGTGCCTGTTAACCATCGGGCAGTTAATGGTATGCACCAATGAGTCGTGCATTATTTTTTCATTCCTTTAGTTCCATATTTCTCCACAGAATCAATATTGTTTTGAGTGTGTGCATTGAAATATAGTGAAATAAAACTGAAGCACCGTGAGTTGGACAGGTACAGCAATTCAAGAATATCTTTTCTAATGTAAAAGAACAGATAAGGGTTAATCACCAGTAATCTTCACAGGAACACGTCCCTTTCCTAAAATGGTGGAACCTGGAGTTATCTCTAACAATAATATCTCTGCTTTCTACCTTAGAAATGAACTTCAGTGCAGAATGGCAGTCTACGCAGATGCGCAAATTCTTCTTCACAATGATTGGTTTTCTAGTAGGCATGCTTATCAAAGCAAAAGCTACGGCAATGCGCTCACTGTGATACGGAGAATCCTCTCCTTTGCAGCATCTTCTAAATTACATGGTAAGAAGCGTGTGTCTGGGACATAACCTTCCTTCTTTATCCTCTCATAGAGTTCCTCAAGTTTTTGGTATATCTTCTCCTGTTGTGGTGTGACCGATCTTCGGATGCAAAAACGTGAGTTTTGTTGTTAGCATCGACCCAGCTAAATCCAGGCAACTTCTTAATCCTGCTATCCCTCATTAACTTCCTGACTGCCTTCACATCCTCCCATTGTCCCAGTGATGCATAGATCCCAGAAAGGGAGACATGAACACCAGTGTTATCTGGCTCAAGCTCCATTATGTTCTGGGCCGCAACCTCCCCCAGCTCCTTGTTTCCTCTCATCCGGCAAGCCCCAAGCAAGGAGCACCAACCATAGGCATTCGGCTTGACAGGCATCTCGTGTATGAATTTCTCTGCTTCGTCTAGTCTCCCAGCTCGACCATACATATCAATTATACATGAATAATGCTCTTCTTTAGGCTCAATATCATGAGCATCCTTCATGGAGTTGAAATATTGCAGTCCCTCATCCACTAACCCAGCATGACTGCATGCTGTAAGCAGGCTGACAAACGTAATGTGATTTGGCCTGATACCACTTGACGTCATCCTATCGAAAGCTTGGATTGCTTCCCTACCATGACCATGTTGTGCTAATACATTGATTATCGCATTCCAAGCAATATCAGTATGGTGTTCAATCTCATTAAATAACTGAATGGACAAACTTATGAGGCCACATTTACCATACATATCCAAAAGGGTGGAACCAACAAAGGAGTCACTGATAATATATGTCTTGATCACTTGAGCATGCAACTGAGCACCTTGTTCAAGCAGAGCCTGCATAGCACAGCCCTTGATCATGCTCGAGAAAGTAAATTCATTGGGTTCAATTCCTTGCCTCCGCAGTTCAATAAACATTCTTAGGGCCTCCTCGACACGTTCAGTCTCTACGTAGCCATCGATGAGCGAGGTGGCTGACACAACAGTCCAACCTTCAGGTTCGATCTTCAGCACACGAGCAGCATTCTCCATATCGGCAGCCTTAGCGTACATGTCAGTGAGTGCATTCCTCACAGCAACCTCAAGCTCAAACCCTGCCTTCAGTACACTAGAGTGGATGGTTCGGCCAAGCCATCCATCTTTGAGCCCTCCCGATGCACTCAAAACAGTGCAGAACGCATGCTGGTCAGCTCCAGACAGTCCCTCACGTTTCATATCCCGGAAAGCTAGAGCGGCCTCCTTAAGGCTCCCGTTCTTGGCGTACCCATCGATCATGGCAGTCCACGCAACAGCATCCTTGTGTGGCATTTGGTCAAACACCCTGCACGCGTCAGCCAAGAGCCCAGACTTGGAGTACATATCCGCGAGGTTGCTGGCGACGAAGAGCTCGGCGTCGAAGCCGAGCCTGACGCCGACGCAGTGCAGCTGCGCGCCGGGGCGCGGGGCGGCGAGGGAGGCCGCGCACGCGCGGCGCTGGAGAGCGCGAACTGCGTGGGCGCGAGGCCCGCGCGGCGCATGGAGGCGAAGGCGGCGAGGGCGTCGCCGTGCATGGAGTTCTGGGCGAGGCCGGAGATGAGGGTGGTCCAGGAGACGAGGTTGGGGCGGGGCATGGCGTGGAAGAGGCGGAGCGCGGAGGTGACGTCGGCGCAGTGGGAGTACATGGTGATGAGATGGTTGGTGAGGAAGGCCGAGGCGGCGGCAGCGCCGGAGAGAACGAGGCGCGCGTGGAGGCGGCGGCCGAGGCGGAGGTCGCCGGCGCGGCCGCATGACTGGAGCGGGGCGGCGAGGCGGAGCGAGGTTTGGGCGTCCGGTGGGCGGGAGTGCTGGCCGGGGAATTTCCCCATGCGGGTCGGCTGGTGGGCCCCGATGCTTTTGGGGACGGATTCTTCTGTAGCTACTAGCTACTCCTAGGAATCCGATCTTTTTTTTTTAAGGACCTGGCAGCCGTTTGCCTTTCGATTAGATAGAAAAGAGTGTTTATTTACAGCCACAAATCAAGTCTCCGAAGAGACGAAGACCTGAGGTAAACCGCAAAAAAGAAAAAAGAGAGATCTAGGAATCTCCAGGATCATGTGAGTGCGCATAAGCCCTCTGCGCCATCTCCTCCCCGCCACGTTCTGAAACACACCCGTCTGTTCCGCTCCTTCCAGACTCCCCAAATGGAGTATAGGATCGCCCCACTCGCCTCCCGTCGCTTGTCCTTTGGGAGGCCGGCCAAAGCCTTGTCCCACCAAGCGTTGAGGCTGCCACCATTCGTCGGTGGGCCGCCCGTATTGTCACTTTGTGCTTGCACGAATCTCAGTGATCTGATCGGATGATTCTTGGTGCAGACCCTACTATAGTTATTTCTTGCTTCTTAGAGCATCTGCAACATATGCAAGAAAATCCCAAACCGAAAATTGCGTTTTCGGTTCGACAGAAACGAGTTTTCCGGGTTTGAAATTCGTCTGGCAGAGCATATACGCAAAATCTAGACTGGAAAAACGAAAAAGAAAACCACGACACAATTTGTATGGTGATCTCACACTTCTTCAGATAAACTTAGTACAGACATAGTTCGGATAAACATAGTTTCATAGCTCGGATCACAAACATTTAAAATAAACTAAAATTAGAACAAAGGCGATCTCGATATGCTTCACTGGTGGTTTTTTCTTCTTCACCGGTTGCACAACTCGCCTTCTTCTTCACCGCCGGTCTTCACCACTCGAAGCCGAGGTAGTAGAGGGCTGACCGGACGAGCGCACAAAGGATACTGAACGTGCACTTCCCGACAACAAGGACCGTAAGGTGTTTGCACCGGTCTCCAACCTCCTATCGTCGGTACGTCTTCCTCTCTAGGCCGCCGGACGATGAGAACCGTCGCTTTCATGCACGGACCGACTCCATATCGTAAACAGTACTCACCATCGTCAACATTCGAGTCAATATCATGAAAGCTTATACCTACGGTATGAACAATTGGGGCGCCTCTCTACGCTCACGGTCTTAGTAGACCCTGAACATTTTCATCACGGATCTCCACATGCATGTCGAGAAAATCTGGAAAATCTGCCGGCAATTGGATTGGTGATCTACATCAACTAGAGAACCGTGGAAGTCATACGGAAGAGGTCATTGGTGCATGTAAAATGCATACATGAACTTTACATTTTATTACATGTTATTCCATGTTATTTGCATCATATAAGGGTTATATTCATGATTTATATTAAGTTTTGGGGATAATTAACAATTCCCCATTTTTCTGGAATTAACCCTGCACTGTCAGAAAACCCCTTTTTCTATATTTTTACGTTTCAGGGACCAAACGACGTCCAAATGACCTGAAATTTTACGGGGATCACTTTTTTGGAAGGAACGAAACGTAGGCGCAAAGGAATCGAAGAAACGGAGACCAGAAGGCCAAAAGGTGGGCCCACGCGGCCAGATTCCCTGACCGCGTGGGACCCCCATCCTGGCCCTCGGGCCTCCGCTGCCGTCGATCCTTCTTCCCGAAGCTTCGTCTTGACCTAAAAACGACTATATATAGACCCCCCAGGGCTTTCGCGAAAGAGCGCCGCCGAAACACAGAAACCACGAAACAGAGACCTGGAGCTGAAGATTGGAGGGGGAAAACTCCGGCGGGGCGCTGCCGGCGTGGTCTCCTTCCCCTCCAACAACATCTCCACCGACACCATGATGAAGAGGGAGTAGTCCACCCCTGGACTATGGGTTTGTGGAAGTAACTTATGTATCTCTCCTCTCTATGAGCTTCACTAATTAGTACCGTATGAGCTGCTGAACATGATTACGGTCATCTATGTAATTCCTTTGTGGTGGATCTTTATTATGAGTTAATACATGTTTGAGATTGCAATGGTTTTGTTTCAGTTATGAAAGTAGATGCATATTATGTACCCCGTTCTTATTTACTTGTCATGATCAAGCATGTTTATGAGAGCATGTGAGGGGGAACGTGTGCATTAGTTGGAGTAACGGGGGTGGCTAGTGCAGTGAACGTGACAGATAGTTCTGCGATCCACTTGGGTTTTCTACCTTACTTTGTTGCCTCACTAGGGATAAACAAAAATACCATGCTACCGGAGAGTGGATGTGACCTTGGCCACTACCTCCATGACTAGATCTAGCATGTTCTTATTTTAACTTCATGTCATTGAACTTATTGCTATGCTCTGATTTATCTTAATTACTAAGGTGTTATGATTTAGTTCGCATCTTGGTGGAGCATAAGAGAGAGAACAACTTATACTTGAGATCTCTATGTTAGGACGTGATGCCCATATTATTAATAACTTGTCAAACCATGTCTTGCCATCTTTCATGTTAATTTTAGTGTTCCATTGTCTACCACGTTATCAAGAGAGAGTGCATTTGTGAAACCATGAACCCCGGTCCATTTTTAATCATAAGAAACACCTTTCCAACACTTTTATCACCACTTTTGTTTGCTGCCATTATTAAATCCGAAAATACAAAAACACTTTTACATCTTGCATTCATATAAAAAACCCAAAAATATCATTTATCATTACTACCACATCCTTGCATATTTATTTTACCATCATTGCATATTTACTATGTTTGCATTGCATATTATTTTATTATCATTCTCACACCTTGTGCTTGACAACCACTTGGTGAGGTTGAGGGCACAAAACAATTTATTTTGTTGCAGGTTCTCAAGAGAAGGATAAGGAGATAACACCTGAAATACTGGTTCCCCGAGAGTTCGATATTAAACCCTCGAGTCACCCCTCGTGGGGAAAACTGTCTTCCACTACTACATACACTCTGCACTTGGAGTCTCAACCTAACCCATTTACTTTTCACGCAGGTAACACGAAGGGCCATCAAGACCGTTTTCTGTACATTGGGTATCAAGACGTTTTCTGGCGCCGTTGCCGGGGAACCATAGCTGAAAGGTTTATCCAAGGATCACTCACATCAAGTCAACTTCATCACCAACTTGTGTAACAACCTAAGCTTGGGGAGGTTGCACCTACGTGAGCATCATCTTATCCATCTTTACCTACAATCATTTTATTTTGTTTTGTTCTTGTCTTGCATATCATCTTTATATTTCGGTTTGCATATTTATATTCAGTTTTGCATTTTTGTGTTGCATTTGTTATTTCGAGTTGCATTAGTGTCATTTTACTTTCAGTTTTGCATAAAAAATTAAAAACACATAAAAACTTGTTGAAATGGGAGATAGAACTAAATTGTGTGACTACACAAACACTCCTAATGATCAATTTATTGCTAAGCCTATCACCACACCTGAGATTACTGCTGAGAGCTATGAAGTTAGTCCTAGTTTGTTAAACTTGATAACTAGGGAACAATTTGGTGGTAGTGCTGTTGAGGATGCCTCTATGCATCTTCATGATTTTATTGAAATCTGTGACATGCAAAAGTTTAAAAATGTTGAAAGTAATGTCTTAAAACTGAAGTTATTTCCTTTCTCACTTAGAGGAAAAGCTAAAGAGTGGCTACATTCATTACCTACTGGTAGTATTAATTCTTGGGATGATTTAAAAGAAGCTTTCATTAAGAAATATTATCCCCCTGTTAAAATACTGCAAAATAGAAACAATATCCTCTCTTTTAGGCAAAATGAAAATGAACATGTTGCCATGGCTTGGGATAGGATTAAACTCATGCTTAGAACTTGTCCATCACATGGGGTTAATGAATGGACCATTTTACACTCTTTTTACAATGGTCTAAATTACATGTCTAGAAATATACTTGATTCAGCTGCTGGAGGTGCTTTCATGGGAAAAACTATATTAGAAGCTAAGAACATTTTGGAAAGTATCTTGCAAAATTATAGTCAATGGCATACTGATAGAGCACCTAGTTCATCTAAGAAAGTGAACTCTATAGAAGAAACAAATGATTTGTCATCTAAAATGGACACCATTCTTGCTTTTATTAATAAACAAAATTTTGAAAATATGCCTTTGCAAGAACTAGTTGGTAATAATCCTGAAAATGTTGATGTCAACTTCATTAGGAACTATGGTAATAATGGGTATGGTAACAACAATTATAACTCTTATAATAAACCCCCATATGTTCCTAACAACCGTCCTTTAGTGCCATATCCTAATGCTAATGATAAATGGAAGCCTATGTCATCAAGCAATGATAATTTCGAAGCAAATAAAATTCTTATTGAACAAGTTGCTAGTCATAATACCATGATACAAGAGTTGAATAAATCTGTTGCTTCTATTAGTTCTGATATTAGAGGTTTACAACTCCAAGCTGCAGGACTAGACAAAGCCTTGTCAAAACTAGCTGATAATCAAGCCACTTTATTGAGTATGTCTGCAGGGAAACCACAAGCACCACCCACGGTTGGGATGAATTCTATTAATATTGCTGAAAGTGTCCCTTCTACTTTGGAGGGAACTCTTAATGAACTGCTTGAATATCCTGAATATTTGTTGCCATTTATGTCTCAACTTGTTGGTTTAAAGGAAGAAGTTAATGAAACTAAAAATGATGAATCTCTTATGTTAGTCGAGTTAGAAAAAAAGTTGAGGAAGTTAAAATGCTTAGTGAAGTTAAGGAACCATTTGTTGATTTAGAGAAGTGTAGCTTGCATGAATTAATTTCTATCTTACAAAAATTTGCAAGTGATCCTTCTGTTAATATTAACCAGGCTGGTTTTGGTTCCTATATTGCTAATCATGTCTTAAAAGAAAAGATTGCTAGGTACAATCAAGAAGCTATGATACCACCTAAGCTTGGGGATATCTGGATCCCTAAGGTACTAGTAACCATTGGAAAAGAGACACACCATGCCATTTTAGATCTAGGATCTAGTGTCTCTATATTATCTAAAGAACTATATGAAGTCCTTGAACTTAAAAATATTGAGAAATGCTCTATTGAACTTGCACTTGCTGATGATTCCATTAGACATGCTCTAGGAAAAGTAAGTGATGTTATGGTAGAGTTACACATGACTTTTGTGCCTGTTGATTTTCTAATCATGGACATGGGGAATAAAACCTCTAGTCCTATTATTTTGGGAAGACCTTTTCTTCGTACTACAGGTGCCATTATTGATTCAAAGGAAGGGAATGTGAAGTTTCAGTTTCCACACAAGAAGAGCATGGAACACTTCCCAAGGAAGAGGGACACACCAAGGTTCAAGCTCCCTCATGAGCTACGTCCCCTTTGATTATCAAGTAAGTAAGCCTAGCTATATGGCTATAAAGAAAGCGCTTTACGGGAGGCAACCCGGTTGTTTTTGTTTGAGATTTTCTTTGAGTCCTCTTGCTGTAACAAGAGAGTAGTTTGTTAGTTTTGTTTCTGGGATTTTTAATAAAGAACCAAGTTTTACCTATTTTGGGTTTGAAAAGTTGCTATTCATTTTCGGAGAGTTTTCTGCCTGCACGAAGTCTGTGCACGGTTTGATTTTTCATTTTTTATCTGTAACTCCGATTGAGCTGTAATTTGAACTGTAGCTTCAACTTTTCATCCTCTGCACACGTGATTTTTTGCAGATTTTTCTGACGAGTTTAAGTAGGGTAGAAAAATGCGTTTTGCTGCTGCTGTTTTTCTGGACAGATTCTGTCTTGATATTGTTTGATGCATTCTTTGAGCTTTTTGCTTGAATCTTTTTGATTCAATTGAGTTTATGAGTAGGCATACAACATTATATACTCTCTGGACATTCATATGAATTTTTGCCTAAGGATTTTATGCAGCAAGGAACCTATTTGTTTATCACTACTAATATCACCCCACAGAAAAGAAATGGGAGAAACGGTGTTTTGAAGTTTTTTCACAGGGATTAGAGGAGCTGCACCAAGAGCTATCCAAGGATGGTGAAGACCATAAGCTTGGGGATGTCAAGACAACCCCACTAGACCAACACACTCTCGGTTTGCACACGTCTAACTTCTGTTTTTCGATCAAAGCACTTTATCGTATAAACTTGGAGCGTCTGTTTTTTTTGCTTTTGTTATTTCGGTTTGTTAATAAGACCACCACTATCATTTATATATGAGAGAGCTACTGGAAGTTTGGGTTGAATTATGTTGGATGCTATTAAATATATTGGGATAGGGATGTTTGAGTTGATTTTAAAAGATACATATAGTTGCATAATTCATGTGCTTTGAATGAATGTTAATTTGCAAGTGTGTTGTCAAGAGCTATCTTTTACCATGTTTAGATGTTGAATTTTAACTTTACTTGGTTTAACATGGATTGATTAGTTCTATGGACACTTATGCATGCATTTAGATGGTCAACTTTCTCCCTATTGCTAGCCCAAAAATTACAACAAGTAAAAAGCTTGTTTCCCAACACCTTCAACCAAAGTTTTTCCAGTGAGTCCACCATATCTACCTATTAGCTTTATGCTATTCCAAGTATGTTTATCATGTTATATTGTGTTATCTACATTTCTGAATTTAAATGCTTATGTTATTGATTGTCATGGGAAAAATTGGTTAAAAGCTCTCACGAACTTGATGCACAATTTACTTTTATTGCATTTAATAAGCATGAACCATTGTGATTAAAATTATGAAGTTGTGGGCTTGACAATGTTTTGGTTGGGAGTTAGCCCATATGTGCTGTCACATGGCAAGCTTTCAACATTGCACTTATTTATATTTAGTTGATGTCATGTACTTTTGTTTATGGATGCCTATCATGGGTGAAATGAATGTGGATACTTAGTAAGTTCAAAGAGTTTGTATAAATGGTTAGAGAAATGCCTGGGCCGCTAATCTAAGCCATGCATCATTCATGGTGGAAATTTACAGCATAACCATAATGTTCATTCAGTGATGCACCTCATAATAAAAAGCTATACCCATAGTAAATAAAAGAGTGCTGAGATTGTTCATTGTCTGTTTGTCTTGTTGTTTTGACATGGGCTTGTTCATGTCAAGGGGCAAGAGGTACCCCAGTGCAGTTCTTGATGATACTATTATTACTTGCAATGACCTTTATTTGAATTTACTTTGTGGACCAAAGTGAGTAACACATGGTGTAGGTACTTGTATTCAAGGGACATGAGACATTCAACCAATACATTGTCAAGCACACCACTCATATTTGCTTTCACTTTAAACATTAATCATTCAAGATGCTATGATAGGGGTAATGAGAGCTCCACACCAATGACTACCACATTGCAAGCATTAACTTAAGTAGAAGTGTTTGGAAGTTAGATGAAACTTATTCATGCTTTACCTCTACTTATTTATCTATCCAAAGTGTCCACCTTTTATATTCAGTTTTCATAAGAAGTACTCTATGACCACCATAGGATGTTTTTACTTTTCATTATGCATACATTTGGTCCATAGTACTTTCTTCTATGTTACACTTTGTGAATTTATCATTGAACATCTTTACATTGAGTATTTGATATCACTTCATAATTTATCTTGCATATTGTTATTCCTTTGAAGAATGAATCATTTGACTTATGTAGCAATAGTAATCACCTTTGATATCCATTGATAGTATTAAAATGCAAAGTCCATGTTAGTTTTATCACCTTCATACTCGGGACGAGCATGGGTTAAGCTTGGGGATGTTGATGCATGTAAAATGCATACATGAACTTTACATTTTATTACATGTTATTCCATGTTATTTGCATCATATAAGGGTTATATTCATGATTTATATTGAGTTTTGGGGATAATTAACAACTTCCCCATTTTTCTGGAATTAACCCTGCGCTGTCAGAAAACCCCTTTTTCTATATTTTTGTTTCAGGACCAAACGACGTCCAAATGACCTGAATTTTACGGGGATCACTTTTTTGGAAGGAACGAAACGTAGGCGCAAAGGAATCGAAGAAACGGAGACCAGAAGGCCAAAAGGGTGGGCCCACGCGGCCAGATTCCCTGACCGCGTGGGACCCCCATCCTGGCCCTCGGGCCTCCGCTGCCGTCGATCTTTCTTCCCGAAGCTTCGTCTTGACCTAAAAACGACTATATATAGACCCCCCAGGGCTTTCGCGAAAGAGCGCCGCCGAAACACAGAAACCACGAAACAGAGACCTGGAGCTGAAGATTGGAGGGGGAAAACTCCGGCGGGGCGCTGCCGGTGTGGTCTCCTTCCCCTCCAACAACATCTCCACCGACACCATGATGAAGAGGGAGTAGTCCACCCCTGGACTATGGGTTTGTGGAAGTAACTTATGTATCTCTCCTCTCTATGAGCTTCACTAATTAGTACCGTATGAGCTGCTGAACATGATTACGGTCATCTATGTAATTCCTTTGTGGTGGATCTTTATTATGAGTTAATACATGTTTGAGATTGCAATGGTTTTGTTTCAGTTATGAAAGTAGATGCATATTATGTACCCCGTTCTTATTTACTTGTCATGATCAAGCATGTTTATGAGAGCATGTGAGGGGGAACGTGTGCATTAGTTGGAGTAACGGGGGTGGCTAGTGCAGTGAACGTGACAGATAGTTCTGCGATCCACTTGGGTTTTCTACCTTACTTTGTTGCCTCACTAGGGATAAACAAAAATACCATGCTACCGGAGAGTGGATGTGACCTTGGCCACTACTCCATGACTAGATCTAGCATGTTCTTATTTTAACTTCATGTCATTGAACTTATTGCTATGCTCTGATTTATCTTAATTACTAAGGTGTTATGATTTAGTTCGCATCTTGGTGGAGCATAAGAGAGAGAACAACTTATACTTGAGATCTCTATGTTAGGACGTGATGCCCATATTATTAATAACTTGTCAAACCATGTCTTGCCATCTTTCATGTTAATTTTAGTGTTCCATTGTCTACCACGTTATCAAGAGAGAGTGCATTTGTGAAACCATGAACCCCGGTCCATTTTTAATCATAAGAAACACCTTTCCAACACTTTTATCACCACTTTTGTTTGCTGCCATTATTAAATCCGAAAATACAAAAACACTTTTACATCTTGCATTCATATAAAAAACCCAAAAATATCATTTATCATTACTACCACCATCCTTGCATATTTATTTTACCATCATTGCATATTTACTATGTTTGCATTGCATATTATTTTATTATCATTCTCACACCTTGTGCTTGACAACCACTTGGTGAGGTTGAGGGCACAAAACAATTTATTTTGTTGCAGGTTCTCAAGAGAAGGATAAGGAGATAACACCTGAAATACTGGTTCCCCGAGAGTTCGATATTAAACCCTCGAGTCACCCCTCGTGGGGAAAACTGTCTTCCACTACTACATACACTCTGCACTTGGAGTCTCAACCTAACCCATTTACTTTTCACGCAGGTAACTACGAGAAGGGCCATCAAGACCGTTTTCATAGTAGCATCATTGGGTATCAGTCATGTACTGGATTCGCGCGCTCACTCTCGATTATCATGTTGTACATAATCAAACACACCTTCATTACCTCCCCCACTCGACCATGTCAGAGCAGCGTACCGGACAGTAACAAATCTGGATTGGAGCACTCCAAATGCCCGCTCGAAATACTTCCTGACACTCTCTTGTTTGGAGTCAAACCAACAAACTTTGTTGCCTAGAGGGTTGGAGATTGTCTTCATAAATGTTACCACCTTGGATAGATGCCCCGACGTTGCCACTGATCTCATAGTTTACTATCGGAGCATGGCCTTCAACAAGGTTCGCTAACATCGAAGAGCGCTGCAGCATGTTAATGTCACTTTGAGATCCTGCCATGCCAAATAAGGCGTGCCAAATCCATATTTCATGATTGGCCATAGCTTCAAGTACCACACTAGTCCATATATCATGATTGGCCATAGCTTCAAGTACCACACTGAAATATCCTTTATGGTCCCCTTTATATAATCATTGCCAAAACCAAGTGGACAATTCTTCCGGCTCCAATGCATGCAATCGATACTTTCAAGCATCCCAAGAAATCCCCTCGTTGCGTTTTTGTGCCATGATCCGAACTGTTTCTTCTTCATTTCGTCCTCTCAAATAGTGTGGTCCAAACAAAGCCACAACCATCCTGAAGAATCTGTACATAGTTGTAGACTCCGACATGGTAGATAGGTGTCTTGTCCATCTGTGGGCGCTCCATATGCAAGCATCCTCATAGCACCAGTGCACTTCTGGATTGATGAGAAACCAACCATTCACATGGGTTCTTCTTCAACTTGAACCATGAATCGTACTCCCTCATAGCATGTAATCCGCGTGAACAAGTCGCGGTTCATCCGAAAACGCCGACGAAAATCATTTGGGGTGAATGCTGGAACATCGGCAAAATAATTGGAGATCAACATGCATGGCCCTCCATCGTTTGCCTCGGCTTGATCTTGATCCTCCCATGCACCGAGCCTCCTAGTTTGGGAGCGGCACTGGCGGCCTCGTCAGTTTGAATCTATAGAAGACCATCAAGAAATGCCAAATTCTGCTCTTCCTTTTTCCCTCAACATGTGGCCCATCATCTCATCGTCGTTATCCATCTATTTGAATCAGATGTGAATCAATCAATCACCCAAATGCCGGCTCCGGCAAAAATTCTGAAAATCGCAAGCCTACCAGGCAATCGGTCGAACACCTTGCTTGCAGGGTGGGTGCGTGAGGTCGCCGGGAGTTCTGTGCCCGGTGAGTCGAGGAGCGCTGACGTGAGTGGGGCTAGTTGGCGGTGCTATTTGTGTGTCCAACAAGCTACGAGCGCCTCCGCATCTGATGAGAGAGGTGTGGGGGCAGCGTCCAAATGAGGACATATGGTGGTAGAAATGAAGTGGGAGAGAGAGAGGTAGAGTAGATAATATTTTTTTGGCTGTGTCAATGATAGCGTTGGCCCGCCTGTCAGGATCCTACGTGGCGTCGCTCGCGGTTTCTTACGGCGCGCCAAAACGGCTCCCAACGGGGGCGTGGTCTGGGCGCGCCGGATAAAATATTAGACCGCGACGGATGAAATCGGGCTATTGGCGCCGCGAGTGGGTGATATTTTACGTCCGGTGCACCCAATAGGGATTTTGGGAGGGCTATTCGTGCCACAAGTGGAGATGCTCTAACTAGATGACTTGTTGCGCCACTGACGGAAATGCCGGAAGCGAGACTGTATTTTATCCATAAGTTTCAATTGTGGGAACCCTTTATTTGGATTTTTAATACCCGCTCAAGAAAATGGCTCACACGAAGAAACAAATAAGCAGAATACACAAAGATCCTGATTTAGACCGAGAGTTATTTGCAAAAAATGGCTTAAAGCATCTCTAGCTGTAACCGTAAACCGCGGAACTGACAACTAAATGAATTTGTTACAGTTCCTCGCCATTTTCAGTTCGGGGAATAAGTGTTTTTAGGGTTTTGTTTTATCGCTCGGCTTTACGATTTTTGTTCGGCCGCAGCCAAGTCCAACCCATAAACCAAAAAACACAAAGTTTTACAATTTCAGCGCAATTCCGTCAAATTCATCACAATTCCGACATAAGTTTACCAATTGACATAGTTTGACCAATCTAAGACGACAACTAACATAGTTTTGTACCCATGCCAAAACAAATCTCACCCATATGCCCAAAAAAAGGCATCCAAATGCCCACTACAAGTAGTCACCGCCAACACCACCACCACCACTTGTCAAACCACCGCCGCCACCACCACTACCACGTGTTGAACCACCACCATGGCCTCTACCCATCATTGCTTGCAACCTTCGCTCTAAGATCTACTTCATTGCTATGTAATGCCACTCTTTGGTTAACTCATCCATCTCATCTCGGTTCATCATCATTATCATCATTATCTTGTTCTCCTCGGCAAGGAGTTTGGCCACAGACTTGTTCTCCTCGGCAATGAATCTTCTCTCCTCAATGATGGTGTCGCAGCAGTGGAACATGGGTTTCCCCTGATGCTGCCAAAGTGGGTCCTCCACTGGGGCCCGCCAAGAAGATGGACAAGGCAAGGAGTCAAGTACAACAGATGGGTTAGCCCATCTGCCCCAAGGAAACCCGACAAGTTCGACAGCAAGGCTCTGCGGCTAAGGACCAGGCGACCGTTCGGGGTCACCCCCTCGCCCGGAGAACAAGGCGGAATACCCGCGGGTCCGTGCGCCCGGCAGGAGGTCAGGCGCGCCCCCGGGTCCTCCATCCGTACCGCCAGCTCGCTGGAAGCTGGTGGAAGACTTGGGCGCCAAGATGAAGGCCGCGCCCTGGTGACGTTGCCACGAGCGTAGTTGGTGGGGCGGACAGGCTTTGTCCGTCCCACCTTTTCCAAGGGCGGACGACCACGCCGCCCTCCAGAGAATGCTTGGAGGAGAGGACGCCACGTCTCCTCCAAAGACCGCCGAGGGGTTTTCCCGCCAAAACCCTTCACGCCCCTCGCGTGCCCATGTCGGATCCCCTTAGTCTATAAAAGGAGGACCATGGCACCGAGAGGGGGAAGAGAAGCAAGTTAGAGCTCAGGCAAGACTAGACTAGGGTTTGGAAGGTAGAGAGAGGTGATCTCCCCAGGGCAGGATCTGCTCTTCGTCTACCTCCGACCGAAACTCTGTCGGGTTCACCCTAGAACACCCTTGTACACTACACCATGATGAACCTCTCAATCCAGACATGCAGGAGTAGGGCTTTTAGCCTCCGGGCGGCCTGAACCTGGGTAACTCCGTGTGTCTTTCTGTGTTGTTTGCCCTCGCCCCCCGACGAAGAACTTGATGACCTTGCTCCCGGATAAGGCGTCTTCCAGCCTCCTTTCGCGCCCCGTGCCGAACCTAAAAAGGGGGTACCATCTACTCCCGGTGTCCGTCACCCGAGACACGACATCTGGCGCGCCAGGTAGGGGGTGCAAGCGCTGGATTCGTCTTCTTCTTCATCAACCTCAAGTTCTGCGTCAAGTTCATCAACAAGTTCTACGTCATGCACTTCGTCCGGGATCAGATCTGAGTCGAGCTCTCCGACCGTCTCAAGACCTTCGTCGAGCTCTGCATTCGCGACATATTCAACAGCCTGTTTCTCGTCCGCGATGGAAGTTGCCCTGAACTCTTCTTCTCCAACAAGGTCATCAGCACCCTCCGGCCAAGGTGGACGGTCGCCTCATCAGCAAGCGGGAAAATGTCAGGAACTCGGGAGGTCCTTGGTGAGCCAGCAAGTCAGTCAAATCGGAACAGCTGGGGGCTAGGGGAAGCTCTGGGTGCAGCCTGAGCACTTCTCTCTTTCCACCAGATCAGTGCAAGAACGATCCCCGTGCGAAGGCATGGATCGCTAGCTTGGAAAGTCTGTTGAACTATGCTCACCAATGCCACGCTCCCGCGAGTTCTGCACCAACCATCGATGCCGGCACCACCGTCCCTGCACCAGCACCGCCGGAGGAAGTGCGGCCCGAAGATCCTCATGGCAAGAAGCCCATGGATTCTCTCCACGAAGGCACTGGCCAGAGCTCCAATCCCCGACGGCGCTCCCGGGAGGAAATGGAGGATCGGGCGGGCCCGCACCTCCGAGATCTCTATCGCCTGGAACAAGAGACAGCGGACATGCTGCGTCATTACATCTGGAGGTTCCGGGGCGTCGTCGACCGCATTCCCCCGGCTGATCTCCGAGAAGTCTCCGTAATCGCTGTCTTCCACATCACGTCCGCAACCTGAAAATGCGCGAGAAACTGAGCCTCCATGCTGTGGAAACATTGGAGGACCTGTGGAACATAGCTGACCGATGTGCCAGAGGAGAGGAAGCTCTCAACCTTCCTCCCCGCCAGACTCGCTGAAACATGTCACTGCAAGATGTACCCGGAAGTATCAAGTTACCAATCCAAGGGCTCCTGTGATCAATAAAAGATAAGTGCTCCTTGAGCAAGTCCTCTCTGTGTATAGCTATCTATTTTGTGGGTATAAAACATGTGTAAAAATCGGGAACGTGGCTCGACCGTCGAGCGAGCACTCATGGGGTAGCGACTCTCCCGGGGGTAAAAAGCGGTGCGAGACCTGATACTTCTCGGGGACGTGCGTGCCAACAGAGTGAGCGGCCTTCTGGGAATCGGTAGGGCTTGTGAGCGCATTCCTGACCGGTCAGGGCCTCACAGGTAAGCTTACTTCCCCGGAGGATCCCTCAAAAAGACGTGGAGACAGTAAAAACATGCTAAGCTCAGTAAAAATACTCGCAAAGTAGAGTAGCAAAGAAAGTTCTAGCATATTACATCCAAGTTTTGGAGTCAAAGCATGAAATCTGACTCAGAGTTTTATTACATTTGGGGTACGAGGTGCTCGAATGTTTTGCGGGAAATCTAACGGCACGGGAACATCTTCGTGGCAATTGCGGTCGCGGGAGCGTTCACCGCCTGGCGGGAATCCTCGGAAGGGGACGATGCCGCGAAATTCGGCATGACGGCACCCGGGTTGGCCTCCCGGAACGCCGCCATCACTGAAGCTGCTGTCAGCTTGCTCGCCTCATGCTTATCACGAATTAGTTGGATGGCCATCTTGTTCTTGAAGGATCGAACGTCAACAACAACCTTCATGATGAACTCCGCGACAAGGGGCAAGCTCTGGCAGTTCCGCTCCAACTTTGGAAGTGCAGTGCCCAGTTTCAGCCGCTCCACCCGGATCGTAGCCTCTTGGCAGGCTTCCGCAATCTTGGCAAGACCTTCCTGATTGGAGCGGCGAAGCTCCGACTGTTCAGTTGACGCTTGGGAGTTGGCCTGGGCCAGCTCCTGGTTGTTCTCTTTCAACCTCGCAAGCTCGTCATTCCACGTCTTCATAGACTCTTCGAGTTCAGATATCTTCTGGCCATCTTTCTCGACCTGCTGCTGCAAAGCGCGGACGGACTCTTGCTCCTGGTGGAGGGTCTTCTTGATACCCTCGATGATCTGGTTGTTTTCCTCCTCCTTAAGCTGGCGGCTCTTGATCTCCTTGTCCTTGGCCTCGAGCGCCTCCTGGTGGAGGTCAGCGGCATCTTTCAGACGCCGCTCCGTTTCCTGCTCCAGCTGCAGCTTCTGGCTTTCCAAGGATTTAATATTTCCAGCCAGCTCGTCCTCCCGGGACGCCAATTGCAGCTCCCTCTCCGCCACAGCCTGCTCGCGTCGGTTGTACTCAGCTTTCCGCTCTGCACCTTTCTGCTCAAGGGACTCACGCAGGCTGGAAACTTGAACCGCGAGGTGGTTGAGCTTACCCATTCCCCTCTGGATCAGATCTTCGGCTTTCCCAATCGCCTCCACGATGGCCGCCTCGCGACCTCTGTACTCCTCTTCCAATTGATGCATTCCGCGGAGAATGGCGTCCATGGCGCTTTCTCCGCTGATAATGATCTGGGGAGCCACTTCTGAAGAACTCCTCGGGGCACTGGCCGCTTTCAAACGCTTGGCAGCGAGGTCCTCCTTGATCCTCGTCAACTCGGCGATCTCTTCACTGGCTCCCGAATCCGTGGAGAAATTGGTGAACGTCCTTAGAATCTGCCCGGTCATCAGCGAGCTCTCCAGCAAGTCAAGGGAGACCTCGGGACCCGGCGCGTCACTACGGTTTTGGCCTAGAGCAGGGGTCATAGTTTGGGTCCCAGCTGCGCGTGAGCTGGGCGCGCCTTTGGACACCTCTTGGCCATCCGAAGGGGTAAAGGAGGGCGGCTTTTCCTGGCTGGCAACGCCAAGCAGGTCACCCGGGGAAAAGACATTCGCCACAGAAGCATCTGGAAACAAGAAAATGTCAAGCATACTGGAGACATGAAACAAGAACGGCGTAACCCGTGAACCTGAGTATACCTGCTTGCTCCGGTGGGCTAGCGTCTGGACCTTTTCTAGGGCGGGCCGGGGAGGCCACAGTCGCGCTCCCCACCCCGCTCCCGCGATGACCATCAACTTCCGCCAATGGGGGAGGGAACATCCCTCGGCCACAAGCTCCGAAGCTAGTAGCGGTGTCATCTTCCGCCGCGTCGCGCCGACTTTTGCTGGCCTCCAGGGAAAGTGAGCCCCTGCACCGACACATGGTCACTTTCCTTGGGGAGGAGAAAAATGCAAAAAGTTGGAAGAAGTTTGGGGGAAAGCTTACTCCCGGGCGCGTTTGCTCCCCAAGGACATCGGCACCTCCGTAGACCCGGCGGAGGAGGCGTGGGGGCTCTGCTGATGCTCGCCCGGAGAAGTGACCGGTCCCGCCACAGGAGGCGAACGGTTGGGGGACACCCTTGGCCGCGGGGCCAAGACAAAGTCGGCCGCGGCGATCTCCACATCCATGAGGTCGCCATCGCCGCCTACCACCTCTGCTGGCGGGAAAAGAATGCTTGCCCCCGGATCGGGGACCACGGCGGTCTCCGGAGAGCGGTGCAGGGAAGAAATCTTCTCCCCCGCGTCCTCACCATCGTCGTCATCTTTGTCGCCGTCGCCGTCTTCACCATCATCTTCATCGCCGCTGCCGTCGTCGTCGCCAGTGGCGACCTCGTTGCCGTCGCCGCCGTCTTCATCATCAGAGCCAGCGGATTCCTCCCCGGATTCCTCTTCTTCGCTCTCTTCTTCAGACTCAGGGAGTTGATGATGTGGTTGTTAATCCTGTAGTCAACTTACCACCTGTGATTAGTCCAGTGAAGCAATGCAGTGCTGCCACCAATGCTGCCATTGTTCTTGCGCATGATGTGCAAGTTGCAGAGAGCACTGTTGCAAATTCAGGTGCAAGGAGGAGATCAAACAGAGTAGCTGCTGTCATAGAAGATAGAGACAGTGACAATGGATCTGATAGTGATGAAGACTATGTTCCAGATATCATTGACAGCGACAATGATGTAGAAGATGGTGATGATGACCTGTACCAGCAGTATGCAGATCACGAACCGAAGGAGGTGAAGGTGATTCCAGAAGGAGAAATGTCTGAAGATGAGTTCTTTGAGCCTGCAGAATCTGATGATGAAACAAATAGATTCAATTTCAAGCAATGGATATGAATGATCCCAAGTTTCATGTGGGTCAGATATTCCAATCAATTGACCAGTTGAGGAAGGCTGTAAGATAGCACAGTTGCAAGGAGAGGAAGCGCATCACCTTTCCGAAGAATGACAAGACCAGGCTTCTAGCTAAATGTGTAGAACTCTGCCCATGGGAATTGTATGCTTCCACTGACAGCAGAACAAAGGCCATTATGGTGAAAAGGTTTCAGGACTTACACACTTGTGAGAGCACATGGAAAGTCAAGGCATTTACAGCAAAATACATCGGCAAGTTCTATGTTGATTAGATAAGGGCTAATGAGAGGATAACATTGAAGGGTCTTGGTCAGTTAGTGCAGAAAGATTGGAAAATGACACCGAAAAGGGGAAAACTTGGAAGAGCAAGGAAATTCGCATTTGAAATCATCTATGGAGATGAGACTGCCCAGTACAATCAGCTGTGGGATTTCGGACAGGAGTTGAGGAGATCCAATCCAGGTAGTACATTTTACTTGTTGTTGGATGATGCAGGGTATTTCCAAAGATGTTATTTCTCTGTTGATGCATGTAAGAGGGGGTTCCTTGCTGGCTGTAGGCCTATTATTTTCTTAGATGGATGCCATTTGAAGACAAAGTTTGGGGGAATTTTATTAATTGCAATAGGAATGGATCCGAATGATTGCATCTTTCCTGTGGCATTTGCTGTTGTAGAAGTTGAAAACACAAGCTCTTGGAAGTGGTTTCTGACTGGGCTGAAACAAGACCTTGGCATCGTTAACACATCATCATGGACCATCATGTCTGACAAACAGAAGGGATTAATACGGGATGTTACAGACTTGTTTCCAGATTCTGGTCATAGATTCTGTGTGCGACACCTTTGGCAGAATTTCAACAAAACTTTCATAGGAGAGGTATTGAAGAATCAGCTGTGGAAATGTGCTAGAAGCAGCACTGTTGTGAAGTGGCAGGAAAATATGGATGCCATGCTGGTTTTAAGCAAAATTGCACATGATTGGCTAGAGGAGCTGCCACCTGCCACATGGGTAAGAGCATTCCAAAGTGAATTTCCTAAGTGTGATGTTCTGTTAAACAATAATTGTGAAGTGTTCAATAAATATATCCTTGAAGCAAGGGAAATGCCTATTCTTGCCATGATTCAACAAATCAAAAGCCAACTCACAACTAGAATGTATTGCAAGCAAGTCGAAGCCAAGAACATGACTGGTACTATTTGCCCAAAAATCAGGAAGAAATTGCAGAAGCATGTCGAGTGGTCCAACAATTGTGAAGCTAAGCCATCTGGGAATGGAATATTCGAAATTGATGAAAGGGGTACTCCATACACTGTTGATATTAAGAAAAGGACTTGTAGCTGCAGAAGATGGGATTTATCTGGAATTCCATGCTGGCATGCTGTGTCAGCTTTGAGACATGATCAAATATCACCAGAAAGCTATGTCAGCAGTTGTTATTCCATTGAGAAATTTTTGAAAGCTTATGAGCACATTATTTGGCCATGTAGAGATGTCAGAGAGTGGGAAAAGGTTGATGGCAGAATAATTAAAGCTCCAAAATTTGAGAAAAAAGTTGGCAGGCCACTGAAAAATAGAAGGCAACAACCAGAGGAGAAAGAAGGAAAGAAGGGAGAGAAGAAAATGAGTAAGCATGGAACAATCCAACACTGCAGTTACTGTGGAAAGTCAGGGCATAACAGAGGTGGTTGTACGGATTGCAAGTTAGGATTAGTTCCCGAGAAAAATGCAAAGAGAGTGAGGGCAGAAACAGATGTGGAAGATATTGATGTCGAACATGTTGCACTTGTCACAAAGGTAATTATCTTGGATAAGTTGATCAAGTTTATGAGAAAAAGTCCAAAGAAAGCTAACATGATTGCTATTCTATTTTGCAGGACCATCACTTACAGACAATGTCATTTGTTGGACAGGGCACAAAAACATATGAGCCTGAAGTACTTACTGAATTGTTAGATGAGGTGATTAGCTAGCATGATTGTATACATTAGTTCCTGTGACTTAGTAGATGAGTTGATTATCTAACATGATTTCATTTGTTGCAGAGAGCACGTAGGCAAAGAGAGCAACCTCAGTTCACTCCTTTACCTGACTGCACTTTCATCTAGGAGAATGTGCCTACTCATACACCAGTTCAGCCAACTACAATTAGCAAAGAAGAAAATCTGCTAAGGAAGAGGAATGTTATTGCAGCAGCTAAGCTGAAAGCTGCAGCTCAGAGGGGAGATATAGCTGATCAAGCAAAATTTGATGCAGCTATGGCAAAGCTGACACAAGAGGAAGAACAAAGAGCTGAAGCAATTGAGAAAAAGAAAGCAGAAGCTGCAGCTAAGAAATTAGCTAATGACGAGAAGAAAAGGTTGGAGAGGGAAGCAAAACAGGTTGTTGCTGAAGCAAAGAAGTTGGCGGCCGAACAGAAGAAGAAAGAACTTCAACAGGAGAAACTAGCACAAGCTGAGAAGAAAAGGCTGGAGCAGGAAGCAAAGAAAAAAGAAGCACAAGCAACGAAGCTTGCACTTGCAGAGAAGAGGAGGCTAGATCAGGAAGCTAGGAGAAGAGAAATAGAAGAAACTAAGCTCAGACAAGAAGAAGAAGCCAGACAAAAGGCCTCTCAGGTGCAAAGTAAAAGAAAAACAGGACAAGGAAGCAGCTACAGCAACATGGCGCCTTTTAAGAAACCAAGGAAGGAATCCATGTTTGATTATTTCAAAGGCCCACCTCCCGGCTCCTTTCCGAATGAAGATGAAGAGTAGTGCTTCATTAGTTTCAGTTATCACTGTTTTAGTTTATGTTTGGTTCACTGATGTATGAAGTGACATAAAAACTTCTGGAGAAATCATTTTGCTAGCACGTGCTTGTTGAACAGATAGCTATTCTAGTTTCTATTTTGTTCACTGATGTTTCAAGTGACAAGTAAAACATCTAATATGTTCTATCTTCAGTTCACTGTTGGTTCAACGACTAAGTGTCGCTCGACTTGTCTACTTGTCGGAACCCCATCGACAAGTTGCGACATGTGCCAATTCTGGAATGAAATGTGTGTGTGCACTGAAATCTGTGATTTTGCTAGCATTTTGCTTTCATTCTGAAAATTAAATCAGTCTATATGAAATGTGTGTAACAAATGGTAGCATTTATTCAAATCTGTGTTCAAACGGTCTCCACAAAATTTGTGGAAATATTGACGAAATATAACAATGCAAATGTGCCACACAAATGACAGTACTGGCAACATTTATTCAACATCATTTTTTAGTTCAAACACACACATACTACTACATCACGCACTAACACATCCATCAGTGCTTTATCACAAACACGAACATCAGACACAGCTTCGTACTCTTTCATAGCTACACTAAATGTTACAGCTTTCTAGCAGGCAAATAATCTGCTTCAAATCCTTCTCAATTTCATTGCTTTCAGCTAACTGCTTCGTTGTCTTCCAGCTTCGTACTCTTTCATCCAGTGCATATGTCCTTTGCATTGAGCTACTGCCCACACTTTGATCTTTCACATCTTCACAGCCACCATTTCTCGGCTGAAGCAAAAAAAATCCAAATTCAACCAAAGCTTCAGGGTGAGCAGAAAATTCAGAAATTGACAGAGACAATTCAGAGTGAGCACTTGTAGAGGAACGGAGGAGTAGCTTCTCCTCTGCCTTGCTTCCTTCTCCGGCGACCTACAGACGGCGCCGACAAGCTCCACCAGACGCCGCCATCACCAGCGGGAATCGCCATCACAACTCCATGTCCTCCGACGAGCTGCCGTCGCCACCCATGAGGAATAGAGGAACAGAGGGGTAGCTTCGCCTCTGCCATCCTTCCTTCTCCGGCGACCTGCTGACGTCGCCGACAAGCTCCGCCACACGCCGCTAGCTCACTCCCTCGCGCGCCCGGTGGGGAATTTCTCGATCTAGGGTTTGCATCAATCACCGCCCTGCACGATTAGAAAAAATAACTGGTCAGAGAGGACGCGCTGGACTCGCTTGGCGCCGTCGTGGGGCCAGCTCACTTGCCACGTCAGCTCCATACGGTGCCCATACGTAGCCAGGACCGTTGATGGACATCCTAAGCAACATTAGGGACTGAATTGATCCATTCCCTGAGTTCCAGGACCGTTTTGGACCTAGCCAATGACTTTAGAACGAAGATAGGTCACGCCGGACGAGACTGCAGCCCCATGCTCAGGCTGTCCGTGAGTTGTTCACCACCGGTGGATCAGGTCTGTTTTGTCCGCTCTCGTTTACTTATTAGCTTTTAAAATAGAAGCTAGATAATATCAGATCATGGATGGATTTGATATGTCTACACACACGACCTGATTTCTTTTGTTTTCTTATAATCAATATCATGATATACTTATAGTAGCGAATAGTACATGTAGATATACATGAGTTGATTCCAGCAATTACAAAATAAAGACTGAAAGAAACAAGAATTTTTTTAGATTTTCAAACTCTTCTTTTTTATGAAACAATCTTATACTTTTTTGAAGACATACGTAGAAAACTGACATGGAGGAAGGGGAACTGATGTATGGAGGAGGCGGAAGGCGACGACTAGATTATCTTGTGGCGGCGAAGGTTAATTGAAAGAAAAACTGGTAGTTCTATACACACGACCTAATTTATCTGAATATGAGTTATACATTTGATGACATATGCATTATCTGAACTTTCATAATATAAGACGTCCTAGCAGTTTGATTTGAACTGTCAAAACGTTTTATATTTAGGGTCAGAGGGAATTGGCGGAGCTCAATGTAGGTGAGCCCCCCCCCCGGCATGAGGGGGGCCACCGCCTCCCAGCCGTTGTTTTCGCTAAACGCTGATGTAGTTTACACACGTCAAAAATGGCAAATTGAAACGTCTTCCAAGGAAAATGTGATCAATGCAGTTTACACACGCCAAATATGGCAATTGAAACGTCTTCCAAGGAAAATGTGATCGAGTTATTTCGGGAAAGGCGACCCTTGGGTCTCTGCCCAGCGACATCATTAGTACAAATGACATGTCTGCCTTCTAACCTTATTTGCCCCTCGAAGATTTGGTTCATGCTCCGCCACTGGCGGAGAGTGTGTATGTTCTCGCTTGACAAATAACAACAATTCTCTCAATTTCTTTAGATGTTTTTGAGGTAATTGTGAGGGTTGTTAATTTTACCTGTTCCTATAAGGTTACCAACTAGAGAACTCCAACATAGTTACCTTCATGTATAGAATTTCAATTAATTCAGCAAATCTGAGAAACTTGTACACAGCGGAAAGTTTTTTTTTTTGAAAAGGATCTTCATTGCGTATTCAACACAGGATACAAATACAACAGAAGTACAGGAATACGCAAACGAAACAAGCTGAAGAACTCAGCACAACAGCAACAGATGCTGAACCATGCCTGAAGAAGAGCTCCAACGCCGAGCACCGCCGGAGATGGAGCCACCAGGTCGCCGCACACCCCGGGAAGGAAGAACCCCACTCGAGTAGAAAGCCACAGGAGCTGTCCGCCGCAAGCGACGGAACCGAAGGACGCTTAACGAACACGGCCATGGCGCCTCCATCCCGCAGCCACCTCTTCCGTCGAACCCTGCACTGAGCACAAACACAGCTTGCCGGAGCCTCCGCCGAGAACACGCCTTGACCACACCTTCTCCCCACGCCACCACGGTCGGCCGGAGAAAGAAGGAGCAAGGCGGAGATGAAGCAACACGAAGATCGAGCCGCTCGAAGCCACGCCACCATGGCCAGCCAGAGAAGCCAGATCGCCGCCAGCGAAGAAACCGAGATCCCAGAAAGCCAACTCATGTACAGGCGAAGGAGAACGCCGGCGCCTAGCACCAGCACCCCGCCGCAGCACCCCCAGCACCCCCATGGTGTGGCCAGGAGGATCCACACCAAGACGAAGAAGGGGAGCGAGGGACAAAACTCCAGAGGATGGCCATCACCTCCGCCACGACAGCCGCCCATGGAGAACAAGAACTCACCAGATCCGACGATCCGGGAGGACACCACGCCGGGAACTCGTCGACGCCGCCCCGCAGAGCGCCGCCGAGGTGGGGATCGACCCCCGGCACCTTTATTCCAACACGCCGCCGCAGCCACCACCTCTCCAGCGCCGCCGAGGAACTCTACCCTACTATCTACACGCCTAGGCCACGGATCCGAGGTCTCCCCACTCTCCCACCGCCGCAACGGCGGCCGGAGATGGAGGAGACCTGCAGATCGGGCGTCGGCGGAGCGAGGGACGAAGACGAACTCCCTTTCGCCTCTCTCAAACAGTAACCAGAGGGAGGGGTGGGGAGGAAGCGGTTTTGGATGTGTGTACGTACACAGCGGAAAGTTGATTATGAGTTTATGACGATGCAGCACTAGAGCCATGAGTTTATGACGATGCAGCACTAGAGCCGATACTCTATTACACAATACCTTCACATGAGCTAAATTTACAATATCAGATCAAACTACAGTTGGATGTTGTAAGAATACCGATATCTAACACTCTTCACCTGGTAGAAGAAACATAAGCTAATTTAGTCAGATTACCTGCCAATCCCTCCTTGCTAGCCCAGAACAGTAGAGACCATTTTCACCTTTCCAATGATTTGGAAATTCCTTCTTCGGGAAGCCATTGTCATTCAAAATGCTTTCGTCATTCCACGCTCATGCATAAATTACATATGTTAGACAAGGGTTAAATTTGGGAAATAGGATAACTGAAATTCAGTAATTCTACTACCTTTAGCCACACGTTTGCTGTGTTTTTGTATCCAGTTCTAAACACAATAGCGTCGAAAAAGCATCCATTCCCACCTTGGAATCTACTCCCACCGTAAACTACAAAGGCGTCTTATATTTAGTTACAAATTGAGCTACAAAAACGTCTGATATTTAGTTATAGAGGGAGTGATTTGCCTTTAATCTCAGTAATACTTCCTTGAACCTGCAACATGTTACAATTAAGAATAAAATTGGTAATGAAAATAAACTGATAGAGAATGTGCTCGCTTTAATTATGCCTTTCTTGATTAACCTAACGGTGATCGATCGGTTTCTGACCGAACAAATGGACACATGTTGCAACCTGCCAGTCAGCGCAAGTTAATTAACAAGTCAACAAAAGGTTGTTTCAGGACATCTAGCCAGGTTTGTAGCAGCAGTGCAGCACAACGGGGCATTTACACAAGTCAAACTTAACATTGTAGAAATATGCATATACAGGCATACAGCAGAAAAAAATGACAGAGAAAAGCGCTGAGCAATCCCCAATCTCCCTCCTTTAAGTAGTATACACCTTAGCAAGTAATTACATCACAACTCAGTGGTTCTTGGGCTCTGCAAATAAGCCCCCGCGTGGAAGAACTATACAACTCGCCCTCCACGAATCACATATCCAGTCCAAAACACTGGACTTCGCAGCACTCGCAAAGCTCTAGGACTAGCACCGACGTGTAAAATGCCGGCGGGTCTACTACATCATCATCATACATAAACTCACGAAAACTTGGTGGTGTTCAGCCTACCCCACCACTTTCGCTTGGCGGAGTTGGGGGAAGAATCGTTGCCCCGCTGCTCCCAGTGGCGAGCTTGTTTAGGATCACCTTCGTCTCCCGTATGCGGGAACTGAAATCCTTTTTCCACGAGTCGAAGTTCTGCTTCAGCCTGCGGAGCTCCATGTCCGGTTCAGGCTGGCGTCTGCCTGCCCAGACTTCACCTCAACCAAGAACTTGGCGTCGTCGGCAAAGACCTGGCTCCGCTGCTCGAACTCCTCGGCTAGGCGGCCGATGACGCTGATGCTGGCATTCATCTCACGCCCGGTGATCCGCGGGACAAGCTGGGAGCCCCCGCCGACGTGGTTCCCGTTGCTCTCCCAGCTCTGCTCCACGGACGAGTCCGACATCCTAGGCGTGTCATCCAGGGCAAGGCTCTTCTTTGCCACGGACAGGCTTGACTGCAACGATCGCATTTGCTTCTGCCACATTTCCTCCATCGATTTCATTTTCTGCTCGTATTCTAACCATCGGTTTTCGTATTGCTGGAGCCGCTGATGCAACATCTCGTTCTCTTCATCCTTTTCCCGGACTGTGGCCTCCGCCCTCAGGATTCGTCTTTGTAGCTCAGCCAGGAAAGATGCCTTGATCAAAATTTGGTCACCCTCTGCCTCCTGGAAGAATTTAATTCATGTGTTAGTTTCATCTGGTAGTGTATAGAATTTTTCTACAGTTCCAAACGACCAAGAGGGAAGGACATATTTTACATGCATACGAAAGGGGAAAACGTAAAAGGAGCAGAGAAACAGATATAGTGTACCTTTTTCGATTCAAGTTCTCTTAACACGTTCAGTAGATCAACATTGCCAGCACATCTTCTAACAAGACAACCACGGATGCCTTCACATTTATTGAAGACAACAGGGAACGAGAAATGGTGTGTCATATTACCACTTCTATTTTTGCAAAGTCTTGTAAAAACGAGAGAGAAAAAATCTTACCAGATTGTATTACCACTGAAGCCTTCCGTATGTTAACGAAATATCTTCTTGAAAGCCAACCTCTTAGATTTCTCTGCAGAACAGTAGCTGCCCTATGTTTCCTTGCCAAAGATGAATAACTTTGCCTTGCATTCTCACCACGAATGACTGCAAGATGAGAAGAGAAACCAGCCCATACAGTAAGATGTCTACGAAAATATACAGCAACGAAAAATAGAGAGAAGTGCATAAAGGCTGTGGGCTGGACGTCGTACATGACTGAAGAGCCAAAACTCCTCTAATCCGTTCCATTGCATGTCGTCGCGCTTGATACCCTCTGAAACAGCTTTGAACCCTTAAAACACCATGTAGAGTACGATTTCGAGTATTCTCGAGTTTGCCAATCTTCAGTTCCCAAATATCAACAGGCAGAAGCAACAGATAATTGTCATTAAAAGCTCAAATAATAGTAGTAGATAAATGTATAGACAACCATTCAGAGACAAAACAATTATGAATTGTAAATTTTAGAATGGCACTGCAAACATGTAATGTTCATTCATAAAAATATCACAGGCCAACAGTTTTACTTGAAAGTAACCCGATATGCTATACGGGTATGGAGGTACAAACACAGTGATGCGACATTTTCGAAAACAAGGATACATCGGGTATAACTTTGAAGAAGGCTCAAAAAGATAGTACAGCACAGACACAATATGAGAGGACAAAAAGACGAGCCGGATTGACACTACCGTGCACATAAGAAGATTGTGAGCCTCTACTTGTCATTCACTAAACCAATCACCATATGTAGTTACAAAATGCATGAGCCACTGTGCTCTTGGCTTTCTCTTTAAAAAGCAATCCCTACCTGAATATGTTTCCTTCTCACGAATTTGATGCTGTCATCTTGTTGCATTTTTTTTACAGACCCCTGTTGTGTGTATATCAGTGCTGATGTACTACATGGATCTTGTGATCCCAATTTCTGTGTAACTTTTTACTCCTTACATAGTGTATGCTTAGTAGGATCCTTCTCTACTAAAACTGTGCCTTACTGTCTGTACTCTCTACTAGCAAATCTCTGAACGTACTTAGTAATGTCCTTACTGAGTAGGATAGAAAATCAGTGCACGAGCAAATCATTAGCATATCAGTAAAATAGCAAATTAATAAGCTGATCTGATGTGAAGAAGCAGGGAGTATAAGGAATATCTATTTAATTATCCATTCATATTGAAAGTCAACCCCAATCATCACGAAGTATCGAATAAGGATACAAAGCATAAATAAAGCATTGGGATAATGTATGGAATACAACAACATGGCGTTAATAAATGAAGCAAAGACTACTTAACCGACCTGACCAGTTCGGAAGAACAATTTTGTGTAGCCAACTTGATACATCTCAGGCAAAATGTTGAACTGATGAAGAATTGCAACCGAAACACTAAGTGGATCTTGAGATGCGACATCCTCAAGAAGAAGAAAGCCATACCTGATAACTCGAATTGTTAACCTATGCACACAACAAAAAACCAGAAGCCTAATACATATACAGATATTTGATTTACCGCCGAGCAAACTTCTGATGTGTCATTCTTGTTGGATACCCAGATCTCGAAATTCGTACAACCTCCAGAACACCACAGCATTTGAGTTGTTGAAGCACAAGCTCTTGTCTGTAGATGGCAGGGAGTTGCAAATTATTTGGTTTAATACACCGTATGAAGTGTGGTGTTGTACTTTCAAGTCTTTGCATAAGTTGGAACAATTGTCCCTGCAAAATAATAACAGTTGATCAGATTCATTCAAGATCACGTAAAACTGTTATTTGTGTGCGTAAAATATTTTACCTTAAACTTCATTGCTACACTTAATTTCTGGGAATCAGCAACACTTGGCCTATATGGAACAGATTCTATATTATCAGATTGAGCAAGCATCTTGGATGCAAACATCTGTGGTATAGACAATTTGCATTTGGCAAGGAACTGAATCGAGTCCATGTGCAACAAATCTCTGTTCTTCTCTAAAAAACCTGATGTCTCATACGCCACCTGATCATCAAAGAAATGGAAATAAAGTTGACAAGTGGTAAAAGAAAGATCAATGTGAACATAGAAGCGGATATGTGACCACTTCCAACCTCTCCTGCATAGTGACGAACTGTGAAAGCCTTGCCCCTTTCTCCTCTGAAGCAAGAATTAGTGTCAAGATGTTGCTTGAGCTTGTTCGCAAAAGTAAGGTCTGTGGCATTAGGAAACGTTGATTCCTCATCCAGTAGAGACAACAACCCCAGTGGTTTCTGTATCCAGTAAGAAAAGCAAGACAACGAATGAAAGAGCGTACGGTCATGTCAGGTTAACAAGATAAAGATATGCAGAAACCAGGGGAATGCCAGACTTTTTACCAAGCCCTAACAACGATAAGATATATGGATGTAAACTTCAATTTTTTAAACTTTTTTGCTACATGACATCTACAGAAGTCATCAAAATCCAGCAAAGATTAACCCAATATAGTACTTTGTTGGGAACCAAGAATGCATTGTGATAAACCAGTTATAAGTTTCACCCTTATTTTCCCTGCTAGTTACCATCATAGTTTGAGAAACCAGTAACTACATTTACCTTTACAAGTTAGGATGAGTCAATCAAACAGAATTTACCAAGTTTGTAGAACCCATGTATTCCAAAAAATAGAAGTATCTGCATACTGGGGCAATCCGAAATCAGGAGGCTTTACTGTCAGCTATGTGGAGACATTCTATCTAAACATTTTGATTATTTAGTAGTGAATTTTGAGCCAAGAAACGATTGCCTGATATGGAAAAATAGCAATTATAATAAATTTATAATTTTCTAAGTCACCAACTTTCCAGCAAAACAAAGGCATTCCCCTCACCACCTATGTCAAATAAAACATGCACATGCTTTCAAATGAAGTACTGGTACATTAAGAATTTAAAGCATTTCCCCCACAGACTAGTATAATTATAATGATGACAACATTGAAGACAGTGCAGTGTCCCATACTTTCTCGAATAGATTCAAACAGTCCTGGTTGTCCTCAAACTCAACCTTAGCCCAGTCAATGCCATCCTCAACATATTCCTGTTCACAGAAACCATATATTTAGACAATTTCTACAGGAAACTCGATAAATCCCATTACACTTATGACAGGATTAACTTCATGGAATAATAGGAGCAACAATGTTCTTAAAAAAATCTTTAGTGAATGATGTTAAAGTATTCTGAAGTCAATTAAAGAACAAGAATGATCACCATAAAATGTACAACTGCTGGTACCCAGCTGAGTAAAAATTGCAATGCTGCAAGACACACTCACCTCTTGCTCGAGCTTAAACAAATGGCGATTGAAATGTTGCTGTAGCCTCTCATTAGCATAATTAATGCAGAATTGTTCAAAACTGTTCTTCTGCATATGGATAGTATGCCATGAGAATACATTTGACAACGAAAATGTGATGCGAGCAGGTCAAACACAAGTACATTACATCAAATGATTCAAAACCGTAGATGTCAAGAATACTGATTGATCTCCCAGTTCGACGCTTGCCAACTGAAAGAGAATTGTTAATTTGTTCTACAAGCCACTCAAACAAACTGGCATAGAGGGCTTTGGCCAGTGCATCTCTTGTGTCAGTTGCCTGCAATATCCAAAGAGAAGTGGGTGCATAAGAGAGAAAATCAAATAGCACTTCATGGCTTCTGTTTTCCCTAGCCTATAGTTAAGAAACCATACTAACCTGTGTAAGGGTAAGCTTCTGGACAATATTTTCATTGTTTACTTTCATGTGCCGCTTTGACAGAGCTAAATTGAGATCTTCAATACTGCAGCCAAGAAGTCTTGAAACCGTTTCAGCAGCTGAAATAGGACCTATTTTGTTAATATATAAACTAAAACCAGCCTGCGATACAAATGCTAATTTGTTTATAATTTTTTAAAATTGCAGTATGTAATAAAACAGTGAAAGAAATTGGCAAAAAAACTGTATGATCATTATGTAAAACTGTTGATATATAACAATATGTTAAAAATAATCAGCGAAGACCACAATATTATGGAAGTTACGGTCCATAGACCATATTATTGACTGAAAGCATACATGTTCTTTTTACCTTCTTCTACAATGATCTCAACATGATTCTCATTATCAATAATTGTGAAAGAGACATCTCCCAGCCATAGCACAGCAGAAACCATTGCGAAAACATTATCTTGGTCTTCCTTGCTGATATGGACGATGTTCATAGCTTCCTAGAAAAAAGAGAAGTCAACAAACATGACAGTAGAGATGAACAAATACAAGTACGAAGATGTTCCCATGAAATTAGAGTCATATAGCAAAGTATTTACTGGTGTGCCCAAGGTAATGTAAAAAAAATATTGTGTAGAATGTGAAAACAAATATATATTATACCGTTACAGCGCGGAACATTTCAGCATCATCCACACCAGCAATTGAATAGCAGCAACTCTGTTTCAAATATTTGTATTCATCCACCTTCTTCAAATTCAACTTCTCTGCATTGAACATTGTAAGAAACCATGTAGAATAATTAAGAATTGTGCAATGCAAAAGAGTGGAGCAACGTCAATTGTCAATAAAGGATATAATCTATCTTGGAAACTGAGCAGCACAAATAGTGGTACTTGTAATACACAGAAGGAAAAGAACCATATTAAAAATAAGTTTGAGAGGATATACTCAGATGCCATCATAAGTACTTCTGTATCAACCAAAGAAGCCAGCAAACTAACCAATTCAGATTGGATGAATAGATTATGTACCTCTGAGAGTCGGTGGAGCACCAGCACATAGCTGATAAAATATATGGTAGGAACGTTCACCGACTGCACACTGTACAACCCTTGACTACCATAGTGGAAAAAAGTCGGATTAGATTGCTTATCATAAAAATGCAATTAGATAAGGAAATAAACCGCAAAACTAAGTTACCTTCTCAAGTAGAACTGTCCAATGGTGCATGCAGCAGGATCATTAGAAAATTTCATCAGTAGTAGTCATACAATAATTTTAAACTAGAACATGCTACCAACATAAAGCAAGTACACTCGGTAGAATCTGCATACATGTTTGAATCATGGCACCACATATTCTTCCAGTCATACTGAAATGAATTTCAATGAGCTTTCCCTGTAATAACGAATAAGAATATTAGCCTAACTTTGTTCTGAATATAGCATTGTTATACCCACAAGAAAAAACTTACAAAGCGACTTGAGTTATCATTTCTTAATGTCTTTGCATTGCCAAAGGCCTCAAGTATTGGGTTGGTCTGTAGGATCTCATATTCTATGCCACTTCCACCTCCAAGAGAAGCCAAATACTGCATGGCAATCTTCGCAGTTTCTGTTTTTCCTGCTCCACTCTCACCACTACATAGAAAAACAGCATCATTCATTCATTTTTTTAACCATATCATGGTTAAATTAAGAATGGAAGACAATTGCTTAAATGATGTTAATGGAACAGAACAATTGAAACTGCAATTTAACTGTTAGTTATCCTATGAAGTGAACTAACCAGTATTGTTTTCTTATCAGATTTTTGCAGGGTGTACAAATCCACTGTCTATTCCAGTCTAAGGAGATACTATTTAACTAGAAATTTGGTTGTCAAAAGATATCTAAAACATTTATTACTTACTTCAAGTGAACCGGGTAATGGAACAGGTAAATGAGATTATAGGGTTGGCGTGACTATTGCATCTGTTGGAAGCGGAATACTCAAGTCCCAATTGTTGTAAGGCAAACAGCAGCAAATATTTTATATCCCTGATGGATCCTTATGGTGTGGCGTGAACTGAAATAGTTGACAATGCGTGCACTTATCTATCAATGAAGCAACTAATGTAAGTACATTTGGCTGGTTCATTATATATTCTCTTCAGCTGACAGAAGACGTAGCAGAAAATTAAACCGTACAAATCCCAAAAACACATTTCATCTGGCTTGACACCATTAACTATTCTACATCGATTATGGTGCAAAGTCTATTACAACAAGAATCACACTGGATGCTTCTTACTGAAAAGAAAAGGATACCAACCTTATAATGATGGACTGGTTAACTTCATCTGAAAAACGAACATGACAATTAGTTAGGCATAAATGTATAGAATTTCTCCTAAAAAAATGTAGATGATACCAGCAAGAAAGATGTGACAACAACGGCAGCAGACTGACCTCTTTTCATTTCACGAAGGGCTGAATCTGCTATTGCATACACATGTGGACTGTCCATTGTTTTATTTCTATATGCATTAATATACTCATTACCATACAGTGCAACCTTCTTAAAAGGGTTCACAGCCACCAAAACTGGACCTGCTTTTGTCTACAATGCAATAACATATCACTAAGAAAGCCATCAAAGTCTAGAAGAAAAGACAAAGTTCTGAATATATCCTCACATAAATCATGTCTTGAGAATATCTGTACTGCAAATTGTACAGCACGGATGGTTCACTTAGATAACTCAGCTGCATAAGATCATCCACTCCATCAAGAATTTCAGGATTTGCAGGTTGAAGGCTCTCCGTTTTCAATCGTAGTACCTTAAACCGGAAGAATGGAAGTAAAATTAGCATAATTTCAAAGTGATAATAAGATCTTCCGTGCAGATTTCAGGAAGCTTACTTTCCCTTCAGAAACCTTCAATACAGACTCGTCACCAGAGGTTGTAATCACAGTGCATAAGGCCCAATCACCATTTGGAAGCTGACAAAAAACTCTATGCTTCTGCAAGAAGTGTAGGGTAGAAGGTAAATTAGCATTGTACACCAAGTTGAACAAGAGATGAAAGCATATAAATTGCATAATTCAGAAGTTGGTCAATTTGAAATGGCCTATCTAATAACTAGCTAATGCATCTTATATGTGACACAATAGTATCATATGTAATAATGGTAAACAGAACAGGTGAACTACCCAAAAAGTGGACCACTGAAACACCATTGGCGGGTCAAAATTTTAAATGATGAAGCTCAATTTACTGGTTTAATAAACCCCTAATAGTAAATGCAGAAATCTACTCAAGAAGTGGAATGAAGTTCTTGTTGCTAGCGAGGGCAATGCAGATGACGGATCATATTCGATGACAATCTAGAAGGCTAGCGCTACAGAAGAACACGTTCCTAGAACTCTTAGTCAAAATTTCACTTGGCACTCAGCCTAGCGCTTTACAGTTGTGTTTTGTTGGAAATCTACAGCTGGTTGACATATCAGTTGCAGAAATTACAGTTACACTACAAAAAAAAACGCCGAATTACAGGTGTTCAGTGATTCAGAAATCAAAAATATTACTCAGTACACTAAACAAACTGACCAGATTTCAAGAATTATCCGTAAGAATTGTGGCATTTCAGAAGTGCGCGAGAACAAAAAGGGAAGAAAAAGAAGAAGCAGAAGAAAACACCTTTTTAGCACCGTAGGAGCTGGTGTCGCCCCATCTGTTGTCGCGTTGCGAGGGGCCGGCAGGCGCCGTCGGCGACGCCCTCCGGGCGCCGCAGCTTCAGAGAACGCCGAATCAGCCTCCCCGCCACCTCCACCACTCTCCTCCTCCTCCGCTGTCGTCGCCACGGAGCTGTAGGGAGAGTCCACGTCTCCCTCGGCCGCCACCGCCTCCCATTCCTCGTCCGCCGCCGCAGCCCGGCGCCCGACGCCGTTCGCCGCCGGCCCGGGCCCGACGCCAGCAGGCTTGGCCGAGTACCTGTAGTCGAGCGGCATGGACCGGGCGGGCTGCAGCTTAGCCGGCCCGCGCGCCCGCAGCGCCGACGACTTCCGCACGGACCGCACCTCCACCGACGCCATGGCCGGCCGGCCGGCGCGCGGCACGGAATCACGCCGCGGGGAAACCGAAACTCCCGGTCGCCCACGGGATCTCCGCCCGAACCACCTCAAATCCGCACAAGCCCCTCCTCAAACCTCTTCCGACGCCAATCCACGGCGCAAACAGCTCCCAAAAAAACGGCAGAAAATCACCGCAGAAACCAGCCGATCTGGCGAACCGCCGAGGCCGCGAGAATGGCAGCACGGGTGACCCCGCTCCCGGACTCCGGATGCGTGCGTGACCCCGTCGGCGTGGGCGTGGCTCCTCCTCCTCCGCGGCTGCAGCTCCCGTACGCCTCCCTCTCTCTCTTCCCGAGAGCCGAGCCAGCGACAGGGACAGAGTCAGGAGAGGGAGAGAGAGTGGTGGGGAGGAAATATTTTAATGGAATTAAGGTGGCTCGCTTTTAGTATCGGGAATTACGTGGGGGTGGTTTGAAAAAGTTTTGGAATTTAAATGGCGTGGCCGGGTGGGTGGTTAGAGCAAGTACAATAAGAGAGCTAGCTGCCGGCTCTATAACCATGCCACGTCACTTATAGCTTTTATAAAAGCCGAAGCATACAATAAGGTAGCTATTAAGCTAGCTGTTAACTTAGCTTTATTAAACAAATAATTATTTGTCTTGCATGCTGGGAGTGCATGTGATTGGTTGAAAAAGTGAAACGGCAGCTTGCCGCTAGCAGCGCTGGCTGCAAGCTAGCTGCAGTGCCTCGTACCATGAGCTAGAGGCGGGCGATAGCTGGAGCGCCGGCTCTCCTCTCTCTCCTTCCTTCTCTTTCCTCCACGTAGGATTTTAGTGCCATGTCAGAGTACTATAGCCTGCTGAGTAGGACTATTGTACTTGCTCTTATCGGGAAGGTTTTGAATCCTCCGCCACGTGGCGCTGCTCGCGCACACACAATTATTCGGCAGGCTCAGCAGCGCTGCAGGATTCGTCAGATCCAGAAAAAAAGAGTGTGGCTGCGTTGGAGTGAGGAACGGGTGGCCAGATGTGGGTGGGGGTAACGGCGCGATAACGGCTATCCGGCTGTTGTACTCGAGATGGCGAAATGGGTCGTTTGTGAAAAGAATGCTTTTTTCTTTGTGCGAGGGTAGAAAAGCAATAATGGGGAGAAGGTATATCCACACCCGTTGCAAGAGAAAAGGTATCTCTTGACTTTTCCTGCTGGCCACTGCTATCACATGTTTCAATCCAATCGAGAGATCTGTTCAAGATTATTGGGTTAATTTTCGTTAACTAATAAATACTAGTAATCGTGCACGTATAACCTTAGGAAGGAGTACATATTCGCTTATCTTAGTTAAACGCATAAATAGATATTGAACCAATACGTGGTTTTTTTCTCCCGAGTTCAGGTGATCTTCTATTTTTAGAAATCAAAATTATATTTAAAATTTTCAAAAAATCTGAAAAAGATCACGCATTCTCTCAATGATGTGTACTACAAAGTGTGCAAAATATCAATTCAAAAATCCTTATGTTATAGCCTACACAAAAATGAAAATATTTGGAGATTTGAGACTATGCATTTTTTAACTATAATCGGATATGAAAATTTGTCATTTTTGTGTAGGTCGTAATACAAAGTATTTCGTTTTGTGATTTTGCATGTATATAGGAGACACCATCGAGAACTTGCATGATTTGTTTCACTTTTTTTATACTTTTCAATTTTTAAAGTAACGAGAGCACTGGAGCTTGGGTGCAAGAAATCTCTCACAATGATGGTGATGAACTAATATAAATAAATAAAATAAAATTTGCTAGCACATATTTTATAAAAGTAAAATTCATCCTAATTCAGAAAAAGTATGAAAATCATTACTAATATTGAAATGTATCAAATGAACCTAAACACATACTTTTTATTCTTTGCAAATAATATGCTCTTTAACCGTTCCTACACTAAGTAAATATTTTTCGTTCTCTGGACCAACAGAGTGGTCTTCTCAAAGTTCTTGTCCCCACTGAATCCACACAGCTCCGAAATCTTCTCATGGGTGTTTGTTACCACCCCAATCACTCCTTCAAGCTCAGGGCCTTGCCATCAATCTTCATTGCGATCAGGCAACCACAGCCTCGTCTATCATCATCCTCGCGCTCTCTTGATTTTGAATCTTATTACACCAAACAAACATGTGTCTATATAAAAAAAATAAGAAAAACAGTTATACAATACAATTTACGACCTCCTCTTATGGTAAAAGAGATATATATTACTCGGCATCAGAGTTTACATTGTCATTTACAATCAGGTGGCCGAGGTGCTCTGGATAACTGTTTGCCAATATTGAGCTTCCTAATGTTGTAACGAACCATAGCAAACAATCACAATGGAAAAGAATTACTCCACGACCTTTTTTGCCGACTATATAAAACTAATAGTTGTAAATGAAACTCGAGCAGATTTACTTCCTATAGTTGTATGCATAGATCTAAAAGTTGTAAACTAAACTCGTGCAGATGGATATCATATAGCCATATGCATAATTCATCCAAGATAAACAAATAGCTACAGTAATTTCGAACGAAATTTTAAATAATTTCACCATCTAAAAACGGAATGAAGGGATACCAAATTGTATAAAGCTGATGTTTATGTTCAACTCTAAACCTGACCCAAAACCATTAAATACCCCTTAAAATAGAGAAGTAATTGTCACACTTGAACTAAAGCCCAAATATTAGAATGATTTGCTCATTAAGAATAGTACACTTCGATTGCATAGCTGAACAACAGTTTTGAAGATCAATATTCTCAGATGGTTTACTTCTTGATGTTGATCTGAAAAGAAGTCGACTTGGGCAGTATTCTGACAGAAGTGGAAGTTCCCACTAATGGCATTCAGAATGAAACATTGGTCGGTGGTGCTAATCAATAACCATGGGCAATTTTGCTAAAGAAGTATAATAGGATGTAATTAGGCATCGTTGAGACGAAGTGAAGAATACTATGGCTCTGCCCGTCTGCCGACAAGGGCATACTTAGATTTCTCTGAAAATTACAAAAGAGCTATCTGGGATTGTTTTGCAGCTGCAGATGTATGCACGTTGCTGATCTGTAATAACCTAGCTGAAACAAAGATCAAATCATTAGGGTGCATTACTCAATTGTGGACCAGCTAGCGATAGAGCACACACTCTCGAATAGGGTTGGTTGCTACCAGCAAAGATTGTACATCTTCTTACCTCAAGTTCAGAATAGCTTCAGCATAACTATAACTTCCATGATCTGGGGTACGGTAAATACATCACAGCTTGGGGAGACGTTTTGGGAGAGGCGCTGCGGTAGCGCCATGGCTGGAAGATGGTCGGGGGTGACGCCGAGAGGAAGCTAGGGGCTGCGTTGGGGATCGACGACTTTGAGTCTCCGAGCGGAGGGACGTGCAATGGGTAGTTCGAGCATGAGGACCTGTGGCTGCGGTCCTCCGGTAGCGGCCTCGGCCTCCGGCGTCGTAGATGTTGAGCGATGATGGTGGGCGGAGATGAATCGTGCGGTTCGGTTCGCCGACTCCGACGGTGCCTCGCATGACGATAAGGTGGTGGTTCCAGCAGCGGGCTGCCACTCTTGCGGATCTTCTCCTCGTCCTCCTCCGGATCCCCCATTGTAAAAGCCGGTGGGTGCAGCGGAGGCGGGCTCATGTGCAGGGCGGCGGCGATATGGCAGGAAGGCGGCGTGCAGTGCGTGATGGAGGAGTTGTGTGCTTCGGGAGGAGTTGCCTTCCTCGGCTGATGCATCCCGCACGGGGCGCGTGTATGGGGCGAGTAGGGCGGAGGCGTGGCGGAGTTACGCGTCGGGTCTGATGGAAGGAAGGAGTTACGATAGGATCGGCGCTCAACGCGTTTGCTACTCAACATTGCACCGATTTAGACCATTGGATCCATGTGGTTGTACGCCTGAGATGTTCTGAATCTCCACCCTCTGGGTCTTTTTATATTAGTCTAGATGTTTATTACATTCAGTGGTGATGAAGACATTGAAGGCGACATAGAGACGTAACCAGCCATTAGGGTTTGAGGGGGCATAATAATGTTGGAGAGGGCAAAATGGTTTAAGTATAAGCATGAGTGTTCGTGAGTTTATGAAGAAAATCAAATTGTCGGCGGTGGCTTAGCTCCTGCCCGTCCCCATTCCTCCGGCCCTGAGGCGACAAATCGGCCTTTAGCAAGATAATCATTCTCAAGCAAGATTTTAGATTTATTAGCTTCCACACATTCACATTTGGACACTCAAGAAAGTAAGCTAGGAGCCAGTTTGGTTCACATAAAAGTAGAGCGAAAATAAAAGCAATATAAATTTTCCCGTTTAGTGAAATCACCAATTTGGTTCAAAAGAGTGGGAAAGTCAGGAATAAGTATTTTGATCCCGCATGATTTTACAAGATAGAATTTTCATGTGCGAAGCATAAGACCAAGATACTTAATGACATAAGAACGTGTGAAGTATAACTTTTCACGTGGTTTTACTTTAATTTGATTGTGTTTATTAGGATTAATATGTTTTACCTATAAACCAAAGTTTACTAAATTTCTTGCTCTTTCTCTGTTTTGCATACTTATTTACATTATATTTCGTGTTTTTTGGTACTCTCGTGTTTTTCACAATCCTGTGGGAAAAAGTGTTCTTCAAGAATCGCACAGATTTATACTTTGAAACGATCGAAATGCACGAGCTAGTGGGGTAATTTTTTAAAATAAGAGAAGGACCCCAAAGCGCTGCATTAAGAGGTGGTACAAATTATATAGAGGCTCTTGAAACAAATAAAAATACAGATAAGCCCCCTACCTTTACGAAGAGGGCGTGCAAACCAAAGTATGAAACGCAATCGGCTCCCTCGCCACCATCTTCATCGTTGCGCTTGACCGCCCAATGCAACCAATCACTCTCCATCCATCCAACATGCCTTGGTTTGAAGTCGCTTTTGAAATACCAATCATGTACTGTAGTCAAAACCATTTTTTGAACGATACATGAGTTGGTGCGTTTGTCGGTGTCCGGGGAACCAGGGTCCCCCGGGAACCAGGCGCGTGGGGGGCGTCTCACGGCAAGAGGACGGCGAGGAGTTTCCGGTGACTGGGATTCAGCTGGGAACTCACCCCCGGGGAGGACGCAGCTCTCGGAGGGCGGGGACCTGATACGTGGCGGGCACGTTCTGCGCCCCCACCCCGGGAAGGGTTGCTTCGCGGGCAAGGAAGGTGCGGCAGACGACGCCGACAAGACCTGGCTCACAGTCCAATCGATGCAGGCACTGCGCCCAGCACAGTGCCCGGACATTTGACAAGACAAGACTGGCGGTCTCCTCCGTCCTGATGGCTACGTGTTGGTGAACCTCAAGAGGAAGGTTATGATGTAGACAGCAGAAGTTTTCCCTTAAATAATCTACCCAAGGTTATCAATCCAGTAGGACTTGACGATCTATCGGAAGGTTGTTGATGTTGACTCCCCCTGGCGCTAGGGAGCTTGCACCAACGTGGAATCTGCACAGACACAAACCAGAACTTTGCCCAACACGAAACAGAGAGGTTGTCAATCTCTCCGGTCTTGCAGAAACAAAGAGTTAAACGTATGGTGTGGAAAACAGCAGGAAAAACAGCAAGTAACAGGAAACAGATAATTGCAGCAGGTTGTGTAAACAGTATGAGGAAATTGGACCAGGGTCCACAGTTCACTAGTGGTGTCTCTCTCAGAACAGATAACTAGCATGTTGGGTAAACAAATTACAGCTGGGCAATTGACAAATAGAGAGGGCATAACAATGCAATACATGACAAGATGTCTACTATGAAATCTAGTTGGGCATTACAACAAAGTACATAGACCGTATTCCAACCGCATCTATGCCTAAATAATCCACCTTCAAGGCAGCATCCGCATCCTGTTCAGTATTAAATTGCTAACAACAGATTATTGCATGAAATAAAGTGTGTAATGTAATCAATACAAGTGCCCTTGGACACTGCACCAATGTTTTATCCCTAGTAGCAACAGCACATCTACCATCTTAGACCTATCTGTCACTGATCCAGATATCTAGAGACTGAACCCACTATCTAGCATAAATACCTAGCCCACAGACGATGCCGACAAGACCTAGCTCACAGTCCAATCGATGAAGGCACTGCGCCCAGCACAGTGCCCGACATTTGACAAGACAAGACTGGTGGTCTCCTCTGTCCCGGCGGAGCGGACGACATGGAGGACAGCAAGGTGGCGCACGGACACGAAGACAACCGGCGGGTGCCACCTTGGCGAGCGCTCGACGCGTGCCCTGCTTCGGTGGCGCGCCGCAGCATGACCACTTCTGGTGTCCCCTTGGCATATAAAAGGAGGCCCTTGGTCATTTGGAGGAGAGAGGCCACCATTGCTAGTCAACACTTGGAGCTTTTCACTTAGACTCGGGGGCTGGAAGAACAACACCCTAGGAACCCCTGGACGTGTTCTTCCCCAGCTCACAAAAATAGTGTGGCTCTAGTTGGCATCCCACTGTAAATCGTCACCTGGACAATACATCCAGACAAGCAGGACGTAGGATGTTACGCGGCAACGCAGCCTGAACCTGGGTAAATCTTCGTGTGCTTGCGTTTGAGCTCGGGGACCGAACTCGGAGCACCTCGCGCCCTTCTACTGAACAAACATGGGGTGCCCTGCATCCCCGGTGTCTGCGTTTCGATACGCGACATCTGGCGCGCCAGTTAGGGGCGGCGCCCGTGCTTCGTATTAGTTCTCCAGGCCGCCGGCTCTATCGGGCCGGCCAAGCGCATGGCCTCGAATGCGGCGAGGCCGAATCAAGGGAGGGCCACTCGCCCACCCGCTGACAGGGGCCTCCACATCATCATCCAAGAACCAGGAGAAATGCTCCGGCACTACACGCGTCGATTTCGCCACGCTCTGGGCTTCTACCCGAGCATGCCGGAAGCCGCCGCCATTCAGGCATTTCGCCGGAATGTGCGCGACGTCCGTATGCTAGAGAAACTCGGAATCCGCGACGTCGGAAGCACGGAGGAGCTATACGCTTTGGCAGACAAGTGCGACAGGATGGAGGAAGGGCGGAGGTCCCCAGAGCTCGTGGCGGAAGCGGCGCTTAGAGGGGCGGCGGGCCCACAGAAGGGAAGCTCGTGGAAGCGGGGCCACCCGCCGAGCCCCGTCACCGAAGGCGCTATCCCGATGGTGACGCCGGGGGCGTGGTGCCCGATCCACGAGGTTCACTCCCATGATGCACGAGATTGCAACTCCGTGCGTAGCATCTCGCCGCCTCCCGGAAGAAGCGGCATGCAGCGCGGGAGGCCAGCCTTGCGTCCGGGGGCTGCTTCGCCTGCGGGGAACCGGGGCATCGCGTCCGGGATTGCCCGTCCCGGCCTGCCAGAGGAGAGAAGGGTGGAGGAGACCCGGGCGACCAGGGCCAGCGCCCAGACAGGCGACTCGCCCCACGGCGGAAGGAAGGAGAAGACGGCGGATCACACCCCAGCGCCCGGGAAGCATCGCACTTGCTCCAGGGGCGCGGCGCTGGCCCGTGTCCAGGACCTGCGGCAGGCGGAGAACTGGAAGGCGCGAATCAAGGTGTCGCGGGTGTGCTCGAGGGCTAGCCCACTACGGGAATCCTCATCCCGAAGGGTGCTGGCCCTGGCCCTCCCCGCTCCCCTCTGGGAAGATACAGAGCAACAAATGTCAGTGGAGTGACTTTCGCCTTCACCAACAAGCTACGACTCGCGGGCGTCCCTCGGCCGCTCCTCATCCTGCCCCAGGGAAGCGGCGGAGGAGCTGCCCCTACACTACCAGGCTGGGAGATAACCTCGGCCGCGGGGCCTCGAGAAGAAGAACATACTGAAGACCTGGTGATTGGCATGGCAAGAATCTCCCTTCATTGACACCTTGGGGCAACATACCCCCCGAGGATCAAATTTGTCACAAACGCCGAGCAAGACCCTCATGCCAGGACCCTCGCGGGGCCGGGCGACCAAGAAAAGGCCAAAACCTCGGCCACCCGATCATAGAGATAAAGGAGGAAGAGGGGGCGGCCAACCACGACATGGCCGTCCAAGGAGGTACGCTCGAGGCAATCGAGGAGGACCTCGGCAAGCAGCGGAGCGCGGGGAGGGGCTGCTAACCTTACCCCCTCCACCGCTTCCCCAAGCAAAAAGCGGCTGGCTCTCGTCCAGCCAAGTTGAAGGCGCCGCGGGAGGGGGACGCCCGAGCCGGAGGCGCCTCTGGCCGACGTCCCTCCCTCCTAAGGCAACTCGGCAAAAGATGGGGGCGCTCGGACCACGCGATCCCGCGCGTTCCCGGAGTACCCCATTTGGAAGGCCCTATCAGGCGTAGGGCAGAGCTGTCGACCAGGTCTGGGTTCGCCGGGTCATAAATAAGCTCGAGTCAACTCCATCCCCCGGGATGGAGGGTAGGGGGAAGAGGGGGTGTCCAGACCATGTGATCCCGCGTGCCCCCGAGTACCCCTCACCGGAAACCCTACCTCACGTAGGGCAGGACATTCGGCTAGGTCAAGATTCACCGAGCCCAAAAAAACTTTTATCCGGAATGACAACCCTAGGGACGAGTAAGTCGGCAAGGTCAAGGTTCGCCGTGCCCATAGAGACTCGTATCCAGAAACGGAACCCTAGCGGCAAAAACAAAAATCCAGCAAGGTCGGAGTTCCCCGTGCCACCACAACTTGTATCCGGAGGTAAAAGACCTAGAGGCGCGCAAGTCGGCAAGGTCGGAGTACGCCGTGTCATATAAACTTGCATCCGGAAACGGAGCCCTAGCGGTGAGCTTATCGGCAAGGTCAGGGTTCTTCGTGCCACAAAAGGCATGCCCCGGGAACAAGGGTCCCCGCAGCACAAACCGGCTAGGTCAGGGTTCGCCGAGCCATCGTGGAGTGGGGGCAACCACCAGCACGAGGCCTCTCCTTGGTACGTGCGGGAAGATTACAAAAGGAGCGAAATTGGGTTAACCCGGGAACCCAAGGGTCTCATACAAACTAAGGCCCACAGGCGGGCAGGATGAGTTACATAAGGGCCTCCTAAAGGGAGTTACACCAGGGTTAGGAGCCCTCCCGGGACCCCGAGGAGCCAAGCTGGCGAGAAGATTTCCCCTTCTCCAATGCGAGAGCAGATCGCAGAGCAGCGACTTCAGCCTCTAGAGTCTCGATGGTTTCCCGGGAAGCCTTCCATTCAGCCTGCAGCCAGGGTGAGGGCGGTGAGTGGGGCAGACAAAAGAGAGAGGGAAGAAGGGGGCGCAAGCAGGGAAAGATACCTCCAGCGCCTTGTCTAGCAGGCCCAGCAGCTCGGTAGGGCGAGGGAGGCCAACCAGCTCGCTTCTTAGCACACCCGCCACCGCCGCGCTGGATGGAAGATCCTGGGAAGGGTACATGCGAAAGGGACCTTGGTAAATCAACCCGGTGCGAAAAACCGTGTCGCCCAACCAGAAGGAGCTCCGGGATCAGGGACAGAGGCATGTGGGAAGCTGAGGAGGAAGAAGGCGAGCTGTTCTGTTTTTAAGGATCGAACCGATGCACGATTCCAGTTGCCTCGAAAACGGAACCGCCCCGAAGGGGCATCATTACCTGCAAAGCGCCCTTATTGGGTGGCAGGAGCGAGGAGACAGGACGGATGCTCTCCCTCTCCTGTCAGGGTCACCAGCGGACGCAGCCACGTGTCAGGCCCGCGCACTGTGAACGCGCGGTGACTAACACACGGGACACCCAGACGCCCACGCACCTCATTTTGGACGCTCCAGGGCATGGACAAGTCCAGGTTGCCCTGGAGCGCCCGGGGGCTACTGTCGGTGTCCAGGGAACCGGGGTCCCCCGGGAACCAGGCGCGTGGGGGACGCCTCACGGCAAGAGGACGGCGAGGAGTATCCGGTGACTTGGATTCAGCCGGGAACTCACCCCCGGGGAGAACACAGCTCTCGGAGGGCGGGGACGTGATACGTGGCGGGCACGTTCTGCGCCCCCGCCCCGGGAAGGGTTGCTTCGCGGGCAAGGAAGGTGCGGCAGACGACGCCGACAAGACCTGGCTCACAGTCCAATCGATGCAGGACATTTGACAAGACAAGACTGGCGGTCTCCTCCGTCCTGATGGCTACGTGTTGGTGAACCCCAAGAGGAAGGTTATGATGTAGACAGCAGAAGTTTTCCCTTGAATAATCTACCCAAGATTATCAATCCAGTAGGACTTGACGATCTATCGGAAGGTTGTTGATGTTGACTCCCCCTGGCGCTAGGGAGCTTGCACCAACGTGGAATCTGCACAGACACAAACCAGAACTTTGCCCAACACGAAACAGAGAGGTTGTCAATCTCTCCGGTCTTGCAGAAACAAAGAGTTAAACGTATGGTGTGGAAAACAGCAGGAAAAACAGCAAGTAACAGGAAACAGATGATTGCAGCAGGTTGTGTAAACAGTATGAGGAAATTGGACCAGGGTCCACAGTTCACTAGTGGTGCCTCTCTCAGAACAGATAACTAGCATGTTGGGTAAACAAATTACAGCTGGGCAATTGACAAATAGAGAGGGCATAACAATGCAATACATGCCAAGATGTCTACTATGAAATCTAGTTGGGCATTACAACAAAGTACATAGACCGTTATTCCAACCGCATCTATGCCTAAATAATCCACCTTCAAGGCAGCATCCGCATCCTGTTCAGTATTAAGTTGCTAACAACAGATTATTGCATGAAATAAAGTGTGTAATGTAATCAATACAAGTGCCCTTGGACACTGCACCAATGTTTTATCCCTAGTAGCAACAGCACATCTACCATCGTAAACCTTTCTGTCACTGATCCAGATATCTAGAGACTGAACCCACTATCTAGCATAAATACCCCCTCTTGGAGTCACAAGCATCTACTTGGCCAAAACATCTACTAGCAACGGAGAGCATGCAAGATCAAGAGCACATAGATAAACAATTTGAATAAACATGGTATCAATATTCATCGGATCCCAGCAAACACAACATCTAGCATTACAATATGATGATCTTGATCATGTTAGGCAGCTCACAAGATCTAAACATGGAGGCACAAGGTAGAGAGACAACCATCTAGCTACTGCTATGGACCCGTAGTCCAGGGGTGGACTACTCACGCATCACTCCGGAGGCAGGCATGGTGATGTAGAGCCCTCCGGTGATGATCTCCCCTCCGGCAGGGTGCCGGGAAGAGCTTCAGAACTCCTCCGATCTGAGATTGACGATGACGGCCGCGACGGAACTTTTCGTGGAATATGATCGACCGTAATAGGGTTCTCGCGTCGCGGAGAATATATAGGCGAAGAGGCGGCGTCGGTGGCCGAGGGGGGCCACCACGCCATAGGGGGTCGCGGGCCCACCCTGGGCCGCGCCCTAGTGTGGCGTGGCCCCTGGTGGGTCTGCTCCGACTCCCCTTTGGACTCCGTGATCTCCTCGTGATATTATTGACGATGTCTTTTGTTTCATCCAATTCCGAGAATATTTCCTTAATAGATTTTCTGAAACAAAAAACAGCAGAAAACAGGGAACTGGCACTGTGGCATCTTGTTAATAGGTTAGTCCCAGAAAATGCATAAAAATGATATAAAGTGTAGCCAAAACATGTAGCAATTGATATAATATCAGCATGGAACATCAAAAATTATAGATACGTTTGAGACGTATCACGTCCCGGCGGAGCGGGCGACATGGAGGACAGTAAGGTGGCGCACGGACACGAAGACAACCGGCGGGTGCCACCTTGGCGAGCGCTCGATGCGTGCCCTGCTTCGGTGGCGCGCCGCGGCATGACCACTTGTGGTGTCCCCTTGGCATATAAAAGGAGGAGAGAGGCCACCATTGCTAGTCAACACTTGGAGCTTTTCACTTAGAGTGGGGAGCTGGAAGAACAACACCCCGGGAACCCTGGACGTGTTCTTCCCCAGCTCACCAAAGTAGTGTGGCTCTAGTTGGCATTCCACTGTAAATCGTCACCTCGACAATACATCCAGATAAGCAGGACGTAGGGTGTTACGCGGCAACGCGGCCTAAACCTGGGTAAATCTTCGTGTGCTTGTGTTTGAGCTCGGGGACCGAACTCGGAACACCTCGCTGATGCATGTAAAATGCATACATGAACTTTGCATTATATTACTTATATTTCAATCATATTTGCATCATATAAGGGTTATATCATTGATTTATATTGATTTTGGGAATATTTCATTGTTTCCCTATTTTTCTGGAATTAACCCTGCACAGGCAGAAAACCCTATTTTCTATATTTTGATGTTTCAGGGACCCAAACGACGTCCAAATGACCTAATAATTTACGAGCATCAGTTTTTGGAAGGAACAAAGCGTGGGAGCGAAGGAAGCGAACAAACGGAGGCCCGAGGGCCAGAAGAGGGTGGCCCAGGGCCGCGTGGGACCCACCATCTGGGGCCTCGTGGCTCCGTTGTCGTCGATCTTTTTTCCCGAGCCTCCGTCTTGACCTAAAAACGACTATAAAAATAGTCCCCGACGCCCTTCGGAAAGGAGCGCCGCAGAAACACAGAAACCACGAAACAGAGACCTGGAGTTGCAGATTGGAGGGGGAAAACTCCGGCGGGGCGCTGCCGGCGTGGTCTCCATCTTCTCCAACGACTTCTCCACCGTCTCCATGATGAAGAGGGAGTAGTCCACCCCTGGACTATGGGTTTGTGGAAGTAACTTATGTATCTCTCCTCTCTTGAGCTTCACTAATTAGTACCGTATGAGCTGCTGAACATGATTACGGTCATCTATGTAATACCTTTGTGGTGGATCTTTTTATGAGTTAATATATGTTTGAGATTGCAATAGTTTTGTTTCAGTTATGAAAGTAGATGCATATTATGTACCCCGTTCTTGTTTACTTGTTTGATCAAATGTGTATGAGAGCGTGTGAGGGGGAACGTGTGCATTAGTTGGAGTAACGGGGGTGGCTAGTGCGGTGAACGTGAGAGAAAGTTCCGCGATCCACTTGGGTTTTTACCTTACTTTGTTGCCTCACTAGGGATAAAGAAAAATACCTTGCTACCGGAGATGTGGGTGTGACCATTGCCACTACTCCATGACTAGATCTAGCATGTTCTTATTTTAACTTCATGTCATGAAACTTAATGCTATGCTCTGATTTATCTTAATTACTAAGGTGTTATGATTTAGTTCGCATCTTGGTGGAGTATAAGAGAGATTAATAAACAAAAGATCTCTATGTTAGGACGTGATGCCCATATAATTAGTAACTTGTCATGAAACCTTTTTGTTGCAATCTCATATGTCAATTCTAGTGTTCCATTATCTACCACTTTATTAAAGAGAGAGTGCATTTGTGAAACCATGAACCCCGGTCCATTTTTAATCATAAGAAACACCTTTCCAACAACTTTTATCCACTTTACATTTTCTGCCATTTAAAAATCCGAAAATACAAAAACACTTTTACATCTTGCATTCACAATACAAAACCCAAAAATATCATCCATCATTGTTTCCACCATCCTTGCATATTTATTTATCATCATTGCATATTTATTTACTGTTTTGCATTCATTTTATTTTGATATCATTCTCACACCTTGTGCTTGACAACCACTTGGTGAGGTTGAGGGCACAAAACAATTTACTTTGTTTTGTAGGTTTTCAAGAGAAGGATAAGAAGATAAATCTTTCACTACTGATTCCCCGAGAGTTCGATATTAAACCCTCGAGTCACCCCTCGTGGGGAAAACCGTCTTTCCTATACTATACACTCTGCACTTGGAGTCTCAACCTAACCCATATTTTTTGACGCAGGTAACTACGTCAAGGGCCATCAAGACAGTTTTCTGGCGCCGTTGCCGGGGAATCATTGCTGTAAAGGTTTATCCAAGGGTATCTCACAACAAAGTCAACTTCATCACCAACTTGTGCAAACACCTAAGCTTGGGGAGGTTGCACCTACGTGAGCATCATCTTATCCATCTTTACCTTCAAAGCATTTTATTTTGTTTTGTTATTGTCTTGCATATCATATTTATATTTCGGTTTCATATTTTATTTTCAGTTTTGCATTTTGTGTTGCATTTGTTATTTCGGTTTGCATTGTTTAGTGTCATTTTATTTTCAGTTTTGCATAAAAAATTAAAAAAACACATAAAAACTTGCATAATGGAAAAGAGAACCTTTTGGCCATTTAGTGTTAAGAACTTTCCTCAAAATATGAATATCCCTGTTGAAAAATTTGAAGTAGATCATAATATCACTAAAATGATTTATGAACACCGTTTTTATGGGAAACCCAAGGAAGATCCTATACTTCATCTTAAGAAGTTTAATGAAAGATGCAAAGTGTTAAATTTGAACCATGCCAATGTTAATATGATTAAAGTTAAGCTTTTTCCCTACTCCCTAGCTGGAAAAGCCTTAGATTGGATATTAAGATGGCCACCTGGAAACTTTAGCACTTGGTTTAATTTAAAAGCTTCATTCATTGAAAGATTTTGTTCCACTGAAACAGTTTGTAATTTGAGACAAATAGTTATCACCTTTAAACAAGAAGAGGATGAACCTTTGGTAAAAACATGGGAAAGGTTTAGAGGTATAGCTTTTGGAATGGAACATGGTCTTAGAGATTGGATGCTCATGCATATATTTTATAGAGGATTGTCTGAAACCTCTAGAGTCTTTTTGGATAATGAATGTGGGGGTTCTTTTATGAATACTACTGCTGCTAACACTCATATTCTACTTGATGGCTTGCTTTTGGAAGTGAAAATTAAAGAAAGTTTAGAAAAAGCCCAAGTACCAGAAGATGTTTTTGATGACCGTCATGAAATATTTAATCTATATAATAGGGAAGAAAAGTTGAGGAAGTTAAAATGCTTAGTGAAGTCAAGGAACCATTGCTTGACTTAGAGAATTGTAGCTTGCATGAATTAATATCTATCTTACAAAATTTGCAAGTGATCCTTCCATTAATGTTAACCAAGCAGGTTTTGGTTCTTATATTGCTAATCATGTTTTAAAAGAAAAGATTGCTAGGTACAACCAAGAAGCTATGATACCACCTAAGCTTGGGGATATATGGATTCCCAAAGTACTAGTAACCATTGGAAAAGAGACACACCATGCTATATTAGATCTAGGATCTAGTGTCTCTGTTTTATCTAAAGAATTATATGAAGTACTTGAATTAAAGAATCTTGAAAAATGCTCTATTGAACTTGCACTTGCTGATGATTCCATTAAACATGCTTTAGGAAAAGTAAGTGATGTTATGGTAGAGTTGCATATGACATTTGTACCTGTTGATTTTCTAATCATGGATATGGGGAATAAAACCTCTAGTCCAATTATTCTTGGAAGACCTTTTCTTCGTACCACAGGTGCTATCATTGATTCAAAAGAAGGGAATGTGAAGTTTCAGTTTCCACACAAGAAGTGCATGGAACACTTCCCAAGGAAGAGGGACACATCAAAGTTCAAGCTCCTCATGAGCTTCGTCCACAATAAATATCAAGTAAGAAGCCTAGCTACATGGCTATAAAGAAAGCGCTTTACGGGAGGCAACCCGGTTGTTTTTATTTTTGATTTTCTTTGTGTCCTCTTGCTGTAACAAGAGACTTAGTTTTTAGTTTTGTTTCTGGAATTTTTAATAAAGTGCCAAGTTTTACCTATTTTGGTTTGAAAAAATTGCTATTTGTATTCGGAGATTTTATTCCAGCACGAATCTGTGCACGGTATGATTTTTAATTCCTATTCTGTAATTTCGAATAGTCCCCGACGCCCTTCGGAAAGGACCATCTGGGGCCTCGTGGCTCCGTTGCCGTCGATCTTTTTTCCCGAGCCTCCGTCTTGACCTAAAAACGACTATAAAAATAGTCCCCGACGCCCTTCGGAAAGGAGCGCCGCAGAAACACAGAAACCACGAAACAGAGACCTGGAGTTGCAGATTGGAGGGGGAAAACTCCGGCGGGGCGCTGCCGGCGTGGTCTCCATCTTCTCCAACGACTTCTCCACCGTCTCCATGATGAAGAGGGAGTAGTCCACCCCTGCACTATGGGTTTGTGGAAGTAAATTATGTATCTCTCCTCTCTTGAGCTTCACTAATTAGTACCGTATGAGCTGCTGAACATGATTACGGTCATCTATATAATACCTTTGTGGTGGATCTTTTTATGAGTTAATATATGTTTGAGATTGCAATAGTTTTGTTTCAGTTATGAAAGTAGATGCATATTATGTACCCCGTTCTTGTTTACTTGTTCTGATCAAACTTGTGTATGAGAGCGTGTGAGGGGGAACGTGTGCATTAGTTGGAGTAACGGGGGGTGGCTAGTGCGGTGAACGCGAGAGAAAGTTCCGCGATCCACTTGGGTTTTTACCTTACTTTATTGCCTCACTAGGGATAAAGAAAAATAACTTGCTACCGGAGATGTGGGTGTGACCATTGCCACTACTCCATGACTAGATCTAGCATGTTCTTATTTTAACTTCATGTCATGAAACTTAATCCTATACTCTGATTTATCTTAATTATTAAGGTGTTATGATTTAGTTCGCATCTTGGTGGAGTATAAGAGGGATTAATAAACAAAAGATCTCTATGTTAGGACGTGATGTCCATATAATTAGTAACTTGTCATGAAACCTTTTTGTTGCAATCTCATATGTCAATTCCAGTGTTCCATTATCTATCACTTTATTAAAGAGAGAGTGCATTTGTGAAACCATGAACCCCGGTCCATTTTTAATCATAAGAAACACCTTTCCAACAATTTTTATCCACTTTACATTTTCTGCCATTTAAAAATCCGAAAATACAAAAACACTTTTACATCTTGCATTCACAATACAAAACCCAAAAATATCATCCATCATTGTTTCCACCATCCTTGCATATTTATTTATCATCATTGCATATTTATTTACTGTTTTGCATTCATTTTATTTTGATATCATTCTCACACCTTGTGCTTGACAACCACTAGGTGAGGTTGAGGGCCAAAACAATTTACTTTGTTTTGTAGGTTTTCAAGAGAAGGATAAGAAGATAAATCTTTCACTACTGATTCCCCGAGAGTTCGATATTAAACCCTCGAGTCACCCCTCGTGGGGAAAACCGTCTTTCGTATACTATACACTCTACACTTGGAGTCTCAACCTAACCCATATTCTTTTGACGCAGGTAACTACGTCAAGGGCCATCACTCGCGCCCTTGTACCGAACAAACAGGGGTGCCCTGCATCCCCGGTGTCCGCGTTTCGATACGCGACACTGTTCGCCATAGTATACGAGTAGATGAATAAGTAGAATTTTGCTGCTCCTAGAAGGACTGGTTCAGCATTATGAAGGTCGCTTTACAGGTGGCACCACGCTTTTGAGGAAAAAACGATAACACATCTCTCACGGCAGCAGATCCTCCCATCGACTGGGACAACCACGTCAGGGATAGAGCAGCCTTCTTCCAGGCCAACATCCCGTAAACTGCTAACGGTCAATGCGAAATGACGTGTCAGCCCCTACTCTTCAGCGGTTACACTACTGGTACGAAAGGAAATTCGTAGGCCCGGAAATGCACACGCAACGTGTCCGGATAATACGACAGTAGCCGGTAAACAAATACCGACCTCTCACACGAGCGGCAGCGAGGGAAAGATGACGTCTGGCGGCAACGTCTTGTGCCGTTTTGAAGGCAGCCGTCAGTTTGCGACCGAAGGGATGGGAGCGTGTGAGGAGCGGGTCGTTAATTTGCGGCTCGGAAGAACGGGTCTACGTGCACCACAGGACAGGACGGGAGCCCGTTTTGTCTCCGCTCGTTTCGATCCATTCAAAATTGGGTGTATGTCAGCTAGCGTCCTACGAATGGTCTCTGCTTGCGTCTTGTCTGGAGAAAATATAATCGTTTGCGATAACTATTTATTCCCACGAGCAATATAACTTTTTTCATGATAATACGTGTCTCATTTATAAATAAAAATAAGTTATAAGGCACGTACGGATCGAACTTACAAAACTGAAAAGATAGAATACACCAGCGCATATCCCCTCCTTATACCACTGAAGCGATCACCAAAAGAAAGACATATCACCTCTTCACCCGAACTCGACTTAGCTCCATCATTGATCAACAGCTTTGCGGATCTCCAAAATAGTTTGGCAGAATCAAAACCATTACCGTTGAAATAATCAGACCGGGGCAACATGTACCCAGACGCGCCATCGGATTTCAGAACTTACACCACCACACGACTATGACGTTGAAGGAGAAAGTCAGAACTGTCAACATCTACATAACCCAAAATTATTTAGGAGCAATACAAATGGCAAACTCAGGGATGAAAAGTAATGTTGCTACTATTCATTATCGAATTTGTCATTTTCGTAGCTTCTGCTAGAGTTTCAACTTGCAAATTGCATATCTATATAACTCTACCTTTCCAACGCAATGATTTTTTTTTTTAGAACTTTAGAACTTGTTTGTTTCATAGTTTTTATCGGTTTCCACTTAAAATTGGTTTCTATGGGATATTTTCCTAACATTGATTTACCTCCAATATTGTTGGATATTCATTATAAAACATTAAATTGTTTAAACTCTCAAATCTGCCCACATCAATGTGCCATAAAATCAGTGGTGTAGAAAATTACAAGCACCAAAAAAGAAGAAGATATGGATCGTAACTAGCAAGACAAATAAATTGAATTATGCCTTGCCCTCCAAACAATTTGGGATGGCTACTACATTAATATTTCCAGATTTTTTTTGTTAGAGATCCGCCTACACGGCACCCACACTCGCAAGTCACGCCACCACGTAATGTATGCAAATACTCACAATAGATATATACACGCTTCATCTGTATGATCTATAGGAGTATAAAATCTGCGAGGACACGTCTAGCTTAATCCCCTTTTCGAATGAGATCGAGATCACGAGAGACGAATCATTCGGTGCACGCAACAGGGGAATATTTGTCACATTCACCCCTGCCTTTTCAGTGCCGTGATAAGCTTAACTAATACCAGGCCCGTGCCCTTTTTTTCTTTCTAATCACGGCAAAGTCGCTGGTTAATTAATCAACCTTGATTCCGAGTCGTCGCTCCCCCTCTTCCTCTCTCTCCTAGCTACAGTAGTTGGGAGAGCTCTCGACTTTTCTGGGCCGAGCCGAGGCTCTCTCCGGCGGCGCTGCCGTCGGTGAGCAGCTGAGGCGAGGCGCTGGCCGCTGTAGTATATATACTAGGAGTTCTTGTTGGTTTGGCTTTATGCCGGTAGTGGGTCTCGTGCCCGGATGTGGAGCTGTGGATCGTGGCGACCAGATCCTGGTTCTAGGGTTCGTCCTCTGTGCGCGGAAGCTCCTCTGGTCGGAGCTCCGGTCGGCGGCGGCGGCCACCACATCCTCAAATAAGTTGGTCGGGCTCTGCTTCCTCTACCTCGCAGCCTCTGCGTTTCCCCATCCCCCTCCGGCCGGCCGTGGAGGCGAGGGGAAGGAGATGGTTGAAGCGCTGATGCGGGGTCTTGGAGGCGCCGGGAGTCTTTCTGCCCTGGCGGTGCGCGACGCCGGGTGGAGGTCGGCTTCGTTTTCTTCATCTGCTCCTCCTCTTCCGACCGGCCGTGGAGGCGAGGGGAACGGGGGGAGGATGATGCGGCGAGCTACCAACTCCCTCTTCAATCAGCGCGGCTACCGGCGACGTCGAGATCTTCGTCTGCTCTCCAATCTCCTGGCCGGCCATGGCGGCGAGGGGGAGAAAGGTTGGGCGGACGTGGAGCTTTGGCTGCATCGGTGGCCCTATCTACATCTTCGAGCGCTTCACCAAGCGGCCGGCATCGGCGTCGCCGCGACATCTGGCCGGCAGGGCGGCCCAGCCTCTTCTGTGCTGCAACCCGGAGCTTACCACATGGTTGACATGGATGTCACCATGATCTTTGGCCAAGAAGGCCACCAGAATCGCTGCTTCGACGGCGAGTCAACAACCTCCATGACGGAGGCCCTGGATGGTGATTTCGGCCGGCGTCACACTCCTCCCAATCAGCAAGTGGTTCGTCCCCGCTGGTCGGTAGCAGGAGGCCGGTTGCGGGATCCCGACGGCGACGAGGACGGTGGAGAAGACCCTGGGTTTGATCGCTTTTCAGAATGTTTTGCAGGGTCTTTTTTGTTAGTTGCAAGGACTGCTTTAGAGGTTTTCATTTTACAAGGTCCTTTGTGTAATCTGTACCCACCGCTTGGAATTTAATGCAGCACTGGGGTCTTCCAGACCCCGCCACTTGTACAAAAAAAAATTTAATCAACCTCGTGCTCTCGATGTACTTGCGGGTACGTCCACAGGCATGTGCATATGTACGTGAGGAGCTTTTCGCACGAGCTCCCTATATGAGAGAGGGGCCATTGATGGGACCAAGGTTTTTGTTTGTTTTATTTTAATGAGATGGTTGATTTTATTTATTTTATTTTTTGCGCTGAGGTTGCTTTTATTTTTGTTAACACTGTGTTTGGATGTAGCAAAGTTTGTTAGGAATTGAATTGGACTAGCAATTCCATTTCCCAGATGGAAAAGAAATGGACTCCAATTCCGCTGTTTGGTTGTGAGTGAAATTTATGGCTGGAATCGGAGGGTAGAACACGATTCAATTTCCTGTTTGGATGTATGAATCTTGGAATTGAATGTTTTGTTGAGTTTGGACAATATAAAACTTGTTACATATATGAAAACAATTGTATGTGTATATTTAAATACTGATATATTATTTTAATCACATAATAACATTAAAATATCGAAATCAAGTCACAAACAATCAAGTAGAAATTAAATAGTTGTGAAGCACCAACAACAATTTGTCATCCTGATATATTAACACAAGGTCAAGAGCAAATTGCTATTGATCACTTTTCAGTTCTACCTGGACATGCAATTTGTCATCCTTTTCTGGAAGGGCGTTCCTTGTCCCGGCATGTACACCAGGTCATATTGGACATCATCGACAGAGGGATGGCAGCATTCTCTGCTACTGGATTGGATCCTGATAGGTATTTTGCTATTTATCCGAATTCTGTTCCAGTATCTAATAAACTCTTTTGTTAAATCAATTAAATTTACTAGAAAGCGCTAGTGCATAAACTGAAAGCTGACGTAATCTCTGCAGTGCGCTTCCAAGCGACGATTGGTTTGTGGACGTTGCGCAGGACGCCTCCGCTGCCTCCATGCGCCTCCGCTGTCTCCATGCCGCCCTACCACCGCCAGGCCCCCTGCCGCCGCCAGGACTACCGCCGGAGATCTAGGGTTCGAGCCGTCGGAGGACGGGAAGGAGGCGGTGTAGAGCGGAGGACGGGAAGGAGGCGGTGTAGGGAGGAGGCCGAGGGAAGGGACGGAGGACTAACTTGCGCCGCCGTCGCCGGATTCCTGCCGCCGTCGGGCCTGAAGTACGAGGGACAGGCGAGGCGCAGCCTCTTTTCCCGAGCGAGCGAGCGAGAGCGAAGAGGTGCGGGGCGAGCGAGAGAAATCTTTCCCAGCCTTTCCGAGGTGCGGGGCTGGGAAACGGTGAGAGTGGGGTGCGCGCGTGGAGGGGTCTCGCATGGAATTGGATTGAGTTTCCAGCCTCCAATTTCTATACCACTCCAAACGGCGGAATTTGCTGTCCAATTCCAGATTCCCCAATTCCAGCCTAACTTTCCTACATCCAAACACAGTGTAAGAGAAAATGGGTACCCCACGAGTGCAGACTTTTGGATCCCTCCCGCGAGTCCAAATTTTTAAATGTTCAAAATTCATATCTTAAATCTTTGCAAATCTTGAAACAATTATACACATGAATCTTCATTATGCATGTACCTATATGTCGAGGAATCGAAACTAGGTCCCTCGCAACCATACTCGGAAGATCATCATAGTATGTTTATTTGTATGGTCACGTGGCTCAGATAAACATCTAGGAATAGACATGATGGAATATTCCTCCATCCTTTGATGACTCCACTCAGGGAGCTCTAAAGGGTATCGGATGGCAAAAGGTGGAGGGCATCACCGGTATCCACGGTGATGCCTATTTGTTCCACCGACCCGTTCCGCCTTTGGGGCCTCGCGCCGGTAGGGAGAATCCACGTTATAGCTGTCGGTCAGGTGGACCCATAACTTACTAGGGAAACCTTCATATACATGTTTGTTTTTATAGAAAATATCCAAAAGTTAGGTAAAAATTGTTTTCGATTAAGTCTTTGAACCCAACAAGGTTATCATACTGGATCCTCCATAAACATCGGGTAGAGTGTTGTCAATCAGGATGACGATGGTAAGTGTCACGCCCAACGTTGTTGCTTTCGGGTTTTGCCTGCCGATAGCAAGGACGCAGTCAAGGAGCGAGTGCGCCAGATCTTGACGCCGACGAAGCATGTTCAGACGCTGCCTGCAGGAACCGCTGCAACGTCAACACGTGGAAGGCGTGACACAATGCGTCACTGAAAGGACAAGGATGTCGTCTAGAGGGGGGGGGGTGAATAGGCGATTAAAACTTTTCCGGTTTAGGCTTGATAAATGCGGAATAAAACTAGGTGTTTTAATTTAACAAGCATACAACCTAAATATACTAGGTTCACCTATGTGCACCAACAACTTATGCTAAGCAAGACAAGTAACAAGGTGATAGCAAGATATAATACTTCAAGCACGAAGGCTATCACAATGTAAAGTGCATAAGTAAAGAGCTCGGGTATAGAGATAACCGAGACACGCGGAGACGATGATGTATTCCTGAGTTTCTCCTTTTGAGGGGAGTACGTCTCGTTGGAGGGGTGTGAGTTTCAAACTCAAACGCCACAAATGGCCTCACCCTATTCTCCGATGAACCTCGCACAAAAGCTCGGTTCACATTCCACTATCGGAATCCTTCAGGCGGAATTCGGAGCCCTTACAACAAACTTGAGGCATAACCCACAAAAGGATTGAGAGCTCCCAAGCACCACAAACCGTCTAGGGTCCAACGACCCAAGAGTAACAAGCTCACAAACTTTTACTTCCACGAATCTTCGTGGAGAGAGCAAACCGATGCACAAAAGCAAAGGCAAGAACACAAGAAGTGCTCAAGTCCTTCACTGCCAAATCCCACCAAAAGCAACTAATGCTTATGGGGGGAGAAGAGAGGGAGAACAAAAAAGAACTCAACAAATGAACTCTAAGATCTAGATCCACTAGGTTCCACTCACTTAGAGGAGAGATGGATTGGTGAAAATATAGATCTAGATCTCCTCTCTCTTTTCTCTCAAGAAGTAGCAAGAATCATTGGAGGGATTGAGAGATAGCAAGCTTTTCCAAGGTCAACAATGGAGGAGAGAGAGGGGAAAAACGTGCTTAAGAACTTGGGGAACCGTTGGGGAAGAAAACCCCATTATATAGGTCCCAAAAATCCGACCGTTTGGGACAGATTCGTGCCGTTCGGAATGAATCCGGATTTGGCTCGGAATTCCGAGTGGCTCGGAATAAACTGGATGAAAAATGAACTGATTCCGGACAGACATCAGAGAGCAAAAGTTAAGCTCGGAACCAGTTCGAAATGAGTTCGGAATCAGTTCAGAATGAGTTCGGAATATTCCGAGTGACTCGGAATTCCTAAAACACACATACGAAAAACATGATATCTCTTACATACGAACTCCGTTTTCGATGTTCTTGGGCTTGTTGGAATCACCACAACTAGCACTACAAGATGATGTAGGAAAACATCATAGTCCAACATGGGAGGATAAAACCAAATGTAGAAAGGTAAGCCTCTCTAAAAAAGGAACAACCGGTAAATCCTCCAACATCAAAAACGCAACAAGATATTCATATGAAATCCATTTTTGATGAGCTAGAGCTTGATATGGAGATGAACACAATCTCTAAATTCACACATGAATAAAAACCAAATAAGAACCAAGAAAGATGATCTGCAAAAAATGCAAAGGTTTGAGCTCTCCACAAAGATGCGATCAAGCTACTCACTTGAGAGCCCCTCTTGATAGTACGGTGTCTATCCTATAACCCGGTATCCCACTAATACCACGAGACCGGTAAAATAGAAACCCTATCAAGATTATACCTTTGCCTTGTGCATTCCACTTGAGCTAGATGATGACGATCTTGATCTCTTCAAGTGGACCACCTTTCTTGATTACGCTTCGCTTGATGAAGATTCACATGTTGCTCCCCCATACTCCAATGTGGGAGAGCCTCTCATAGCCACATCTTCACTTGACCAATATCTCCAAATGGGTGGGAAGCTTCAAGCATAGGATTTCTTCGAGATGCTTCTCTTGAACTTGCACTTCATAATATTCTCTTAATATGTATGATGGCTTGGAGATAAACATGAATGTTCACTCAATCTTCTTTTCCAAGCTACACTTGCATTATGCTCAACTCTACACATGAGTACCATTCTTCATATAAACCCTTGAATAGAGCATTGATCATCATGTAATCTTCTAAAGTCCAACACATGAACTCCAATCTTTTCCTATGGACAAGATCTACAAGAATATCTCAATGCAAACATTAGTCCATAAGGATTGTCATTAATTACCAAAACCACACATGGAGACACCATGCACTTTCAGTCACGTCGTTCTGCGCCCGTCAGGTGAACCGCTACGCCATTAAGCCATGAATACCAGTCGCATTAACTTAATTGTGTCGTGCCAATGACATGGGAGTCCCGCCCGTGCATGGGAGGGCATGTCCAGGCGATTTCCGGCGCCGCCGAGCGGCCACGAAGTTTGAGGGTCGGTCGGGGGCGCCGGACAAACATAGGTTCGACCCTGACATTTGGGGATGCTGTTGCGGATGTTTTTTTGCGCCCGGACACTATTGGTTTTTTGGGGGTCGTTTGGTGAGAGCCGGTGGAGATGGATGTCCATCAATCATGTGCATAATTTCTCGGAAATAAGTTTTGGCTCGTACGAGCATATGATCCCACCACCCAAACCGTTTTTCAAATTGTCAAAAAAATTACAATTTTTTTTCGATACTTCCGAACATTTTATGTTTGGACACAGAGTTTCGCGCAAAAAAAGACATTTTCTGTGGGTTGTGTAAAAAGATAAATTCCGTTGCTCCAGAATGACTTTGCACCATACATTTTTTTTGTCTTTTTACACCGCGCCAAAAATGTCTTTTCTCGTGATTTTTTTTGTGCGCGTACAGAATGTCCGGATGTACATCTGAATTTTTTGCTTGAAATCTTATAATTTTTTACAATGTATTTAAATTACGTTTTTCATAACAAGTGCATATAGATGGACGCCGTGTCCATAATTTGTCGGAGAGGTACCACTAGCACAGAGATGAAGATCCCGCGGATCAGGCCGGACACACATATCTCTACCTAATAATAAAGAGAGCAGCGCTTCTCCTCTGCTTCCTTCGTTTCGTCCGTCGGGGCATTTTGCAAAAAAAAAACCCTGGCAAATAGGAAAATTACACCGCAGTCCACATGCCAAAGGAGCTTCCTTCGTACCGTGGTCCGAGAGACTTACTTGCAATTTCCGGAAAAGCCAGCCACCTGTTTGTAAAACCGCCTTTCCTCAGCTCTCTTGTGCGCGCGGCCGAGAACGTCGTCGCGCCGTCACGTCGTGCCGCCGCTGCACGCCCTCCCGGTCAAATCGAAGAGCACCCGCGGGACGGCCTCGGCCTCCTCTCCATCCTCGAATCGCGAGCCAAGAAGCTCGGAGACGCCCGCGCCGGGGTCGTCTTCCCCGGGTCCGGCCGCCGCCGCACCCCGATTCCGATTCACCGCCTCCCGACCTCGCCCTGCTTCAGCGAGCCCATATCCGCGCTCCTGGTGAGCCGCTAGCCCTCCTGGTTTCCTCTGTTCCTCCCCTCTTCCTCTGTGTTGCCGCTGCACCGGCCACCGCCGTGCGCCGCCGCGTGGAAGCGTCGCCGGAGCAAGCCGCCACACTTTGGTTGCCCGCGACGTGCTGCATCAAAAGCGCTACGCCGCGCCACCCCTCTCGGCCTCAATCGACGCCGCCATGGTCGACATGGCCACTGGTGGCCATTGCTGACGCCAGACGACGTCATCACGGGCTCCACCAGTCAGATTTTTATTCTTTTCGTAAGTATATTCGCAAATATTAAATTTTCTGACGTGTGGGCCCCGGCTATCAGGATTTTAATATTTTTTACCAAAAGTTATTCTATATTCGTAAACAAAATTCAAATATTTCAAACCCGTAGCAATTCAAATATTTCGAACCCGTGGCAATGCACGGGCGCCATATATACATAATTGTGTAAGTAGCGTGATCATTCTGAGATGTGGTGGCGCTTTATTATGATCATGTGTGTCCATAAAAGGGCAGGACCCCCATCTTAGTAGCCTGGTATGAGGATGACTCCAACGGGCCGACCCAAACGGACGCGCGTTTGGTCCGCGTTTTGTCCGTTTGGGTCGGGGAACGGACGCGCCCAGTCCGCCCTGTCCGCCGTTGGTGGCAGTGCGCCCAACGGCCCGACGCATCGAGTCCGCCCTGGTTTTTTTTTAAGCTAAACAGGCCATATATGGGCCTTTTATATTCATATATAGGGGGGTGGGCCACAAACGGCCTTTTTACATAATATTTTTAAAAACAAAAATATTTAAAAACTACAATATTTGCCCTTCGCGGGCTTCTACTCCTCTTCGTCATCCCCATCGAGGATGACGTAGTCCGGCTGCCTCCAGAGGTGCGCCGGTGGTCCGCCGCCTGCCTGCGGTGGGACGACGGCCGGCGGCGTGGGCGGCTGCTCCTCCTCCGCCTGCTCCACCTCCCAGGCGCCGACATTGAAGACCCAGCGCTGCCCTCGCAGGCCTTCTGGCAGCGGAGGCGCCGGTGGCAGGTCCTCGTCCATGGCCTGCCACCATGGCTGTGGTTCCTCCAGGACCGCCGCCTGCTGCGCCTGCAGGGCCGCCTCCTGCTCCCTGGCGACGTTGGCGAGGACGATGGCCCAGCGCTTGCGCTCGTCCTCCACCATCTGCTTGCGCGAGGCCTCGAAGACGGCCTCGAGCTCGGGATCCACCTCCGTCTTCACGCGCGGCGGCGGCGGCGACCCAATCCGCAGCGCGCGCGGCACTGGCGGTGCGTCCCGGCGCCGCGTGTGCGGTGGCGGTGTCCAACGCCCAGATGGCGGCGTCGGAGCCCGCGTGTAGAGGGCCTGCCGCCGCAGGTTGTGCTCGTCGCGGAACCACTCCACCCAGTTACGGGATGTGGCCGCGAAGGCGGGGTCGTTGCGGAGCTCGGCCGGGAGGCGCCGGCGGCGCCGCTCGATCTCCTCCTCCCGTGCCCGCTCGCTAGTGGGCATCGGGGGCACCGGGATGCGCTGCGGGTTCAGGTGCCAATGCTCGGGGAGCTTGACATCTGGCCACGGCAGCGGGGTGGCGTGGTCCCAGTACCACTGGCAGTCTTCTTTCCGCACGTAGACGCGGTCGCGCAACGCGCCGCCGGGCGGCGCGAGCTCGAAGACGGCGGGGACCGGCGCCGGGGGAGAAGGTGGGGAAGGTGGGGAAGGGGGAGGTGAGATGTAGCGGCGGCGGCGGCGGCCAGAGGATGACCCCGCCTCACCGTCATTCTTGGCCTTGCCGAATCCAGGCCACCGGAGCAGCATTGCGACGGTGGCAGTGGGCTAGGGTTTGGCTAGGGTTTGGTCGCCGGAGACGGTGCGGCAGGGGGCAGTGAAGTGGGGTTGGTGGGGGCTGGCCGTCCCTATCCCCTGGCATTAAAAAGGACTGGGCCAGGGGGAAGCTGACCGGTGCCCTGTCGCTGACATGTGGGCTCGGGGCGGACGCCACGCGTGGACGCGCGGACGCGTTTTCACTCCGCCGCGCGTCCGCCCCCGACGCATCGGTGACCCAAATTTGGGCCAGGGATGCGTCGCGGCGGACCAAAAAACGGACCGCGGTCCGTTTGCGTCGCCCCGTTGGGCCGTGTTTTTGGCCTCCGCGGACAGGAACGGAGGCGCGCGGATTCGATGCGTCGCCCCGTTGGAGTCATCCTGAACTCGTGAACATGTCATGCGTGATGCATGCAGTCCATCGCCGGGCTTTCCACGCAGATGATAGGCACACATGCAAGCTCGGGTTTCCATCGATCCCAGCTCCGATGTCCGATCGATCATCATCCAAAGTAAAGCGCAACGAACAAAACAAACGTCCGCCTTGCTTCCGCAGTGATCGCCAAAACGCAACGGAACACATGCGCCGTTGGGCGCATCTCCGGACATCTGGGCCCCGCCCGGTGATCCGGACACGAGGAGGACCCATTTCGGTAGATCCGTAGGATGGGCCTGGGCCCACGAAACCTACCTAAAAGAGCAGGGCTTCAGCTGCAGTTCACAGTACAACAGCTCCTTCATCTTTTCCCGAAAGAAAAACACGCAGCGGAGAGAGATAGAGGTCCCTCCAGAAAATAGGAATAGTTTGATTCAAAACGGAATTGCATAGAATTTTTGGAAGATTGAATTATATTGGATTTTTTCCGATCTTGGCAGTACTATTTCTCATAGCCGATCTAGCATTCGCACCCATATCTTTTTACAACTAGCTTCATGAAATCAAATAAACTTTGGTGCATACCAAATCCTATACGATTGGAGTGTGCATGACGACATTGCACTCTATCCTACAAATCAAAGAGTCCCTCGAGAGATAGAGGTATAACAGGAAGATGGAACAACAATATTAAGATCTTGTTCAGGGTTAGATATATACGTGTTGATCATGTGTTTACGCGCACACCAAACCGAAGCATCCTGCACCGCGTGATGATCTGGATTCGTCGATCGGACCATATTGAATTACGGTTTCCCAACCAACAAACCGCCAGCCTACATTGGGTTGAGGTACGGGCATGCAACCCAACTGATTGACGAGAGCCTTTTTCAACCTGTCATGTTCCTCAGCTCCGGCCGAGGTCCCATTCCAGATCTACCCATCCATATTTCCATGCAAGGAAGCTAGCCCGAGTTCGATCGACCTCGGATCTAGTCTAGCTACATGCACTTGGTTGAGCAGTCTGCGTCTGCCGCCTCTCTCTCGGTCTGGTCCTGCTCCTGCCCATGTTCTACTGTAGTTGGAACAGCGAAACGCAGAGGTGGGCATGCATGCATTGCTGTGTTGAGTTTAATGAACCGATCGATGCAGTGCTGCTGCAGCACTCCACGGGCTGCCGTCGTCGATTAACAACTATACGCTGATTATGGCAGTCTTTTTCACTACATTAGTTAACTAGTTCGCATTGCCTTTAATTAACATATTACATCCCTGCTCACTACATGCACCTTTGCCATGCTACTTGAAACCTTTGCCATGCTCACTACATGCACAAATGCAGCTGGTACGCCGTACGCACGAAATTGAGACAGTGCGATCGATGGAGAAGACATAGTTGGTGACTGGTGAGGAGTAGATCCTATGAATATAAGAAATGTCAGTTCACCGTTGAACAACAAAGGGGATGTAGCTCAGATGGTAGAGCGCTCGCTTAGCATGCGAGAGGTACGGGGATCGATACCCCGCATCTCCACTATTTCTTTTTCCTTCATACATTGTTTTCCCTTCAGATCGTATTTCAGATTTTCTTTCCTCTTTTTTGATGGGCTTTGGGATTTCTGCCTGAAACTGCTGACCAGTACTGACCCTCTAAACACCCGCAAGCTTGCGGTCGTCCATATCAACCGCTCCAATGAAATTTTATGAACCAGCAACACCGCTACTGCTCATGTTCAGTTAATTAGAAGGCTCCCTCATCAAACGACCCGTGCAACTTTTTCATTGCGAGAGCGCCGGGTGATCTTACCAGTGCAAAGCTGGTAAGGTCCTACTAGTACATACAGTACAAGATTTTTTTTTAACGAGGCAAAAGGCTTGCCTTTTCATTAATTAAGAGAGATAGAGATTTTAAGGCTTAAGGTTTACATGGCCGAGGAAGCACAGAACAATTGCGCTAAAGGGAAACAACAAAAGAGAATGCCAAAGGGACAACTCTCCCACGAGAAATATTACATCGCGAGATCAAAAGATGACGCATCTCAACGAATATCGACCACGAAAATAAACTCCCCCCGTCCGTTTATAGGCTTTGTGCAGGTCCCTAGATTTTCAATTCTGATGGAGTAGTACAATTTAGTAGAAAAGACAAATTAAGAACAATCAAACATGTTTTGGTTAAAGATCGATGATATACTAGTTTTCTTCCCACGCGATCATATACTACCTTTCGAATCCGCATTCTGACACGTGCATTGGATGAACTAACCACACAATACTACTAGTAATTCAAGCACAAAAACAGGCTCAAGAATCGAGCTGTTGCAGAGATAAAATGCATACCGTGTGGACGACGGCCGTCTTACAAATAGGGGTGGTCAAATTGCGGACTTTGCCAACTTTGCAAGAGGGAATCGGAGACCGTGGCACACATTTTCTTTCAAGTTTATTCTCACTACACATTTGGACTCACCTAAATGAGTGGCTTGGAGTTGATGGACTTTTTTTTTTTTGACTTTGAGTTGATGGACTTTGATACGTCGCAACGGAGCACGAGCAGGTATGCCTCGGTGGAGACTTGGTGGTGCTCAATCACCGGGATTCATGGCCGGCGGCGTAAGGGGCTTTCATCCTTCTCTCGCCATGTGGGATATTTGGAACAAGATGAATGCGGGGTTTTTTCACGAAGTGACATCAATGCGTACTATGATCCTCTGTAGCATCAAACTAATGCCGCTCTTTGTGGTGTGAGTGTGTGGGGTGGTGGGGAGGTGCTAAGTATTTGAGTTACATGGGTTGTTTTTGTTTTAAACTCTTCTTAACCAATAAAATAGGCAAAGCTTTTTGCCTTGTTACCTGATACTCTAAACAAGTTTTGGTTACAGAAAACACCAAGCTGGATATTAAATGAGCAACAGTAAAAAGCGTACGTACGTGTTGCAAACCAAACATGTGTAGTGTAGGGCAATAAGAATAATAGAGGCGGTGGATAGAATCCGCGTTGTACCAGTAGCTTGGTAGCTACACTTAATGGCCCTAGCTTAATTATAGTAGTGTCCTTTCAACTTTCTTTTGTTCGGCCAATCCACATGCAAGATTTTTTTTTTTTTCATCACACCATTTGTTTTGCCGTGTGAACACATTCTTTCAGGGGAAAGAGATGCTTATTAGTTTGTTGATTAAGGAACCGCACCCATTTCTCTGTTCATTAAGAAACTACACTAACTGATCCAACTTCCGTAGAGAACAACTGCACGTGGAAATTGGAATTAAGCTTGCAAAATAAGAACAAGTCTGCATGCATTGATCTTCAGAATATGCAACGCAGCCATAAACTCTTTTGCACTTTCCGTTCTCGCTTCGTCAAGGAAACTTTTCAAATTCCAGAAGGGAGAGACCACTTTCCCCTTTCTCTTCTCTCTCCTCTCCCCAACAGTTGAGAGTCTCTCGTGGCTTCCCGGCCGGAGTCGAGCTGGAGATGGTGGCTGGGTCTCTCTGTTTATAGTAGGGTTAGTTCTTCTCGCCGTAGTGGTAGGTTTAGGGTTAGTTTTCTTCGTGGTGTATGGCGAGATGCCGTCGGGCTGTTCCCTTCCGGTGTTGCTGCCAAGCGTCGGTCGTCCGTCCTCGACTTTCTCCGGTGAGCTCCCGTGGTGGGAGGTTGCTGGTAGGACGACAGAGGCCGGAAGCCCTCTGAATAAAGGCAGACCGGGCTCTCTTCGGGCTCTGCGATGTGCAGCTGCAAAAATTCCTCTGGCCGGCCGTGGAGGTGAGGGGAGGAGGTGGGTGGCTGCCGGGATCTGCAGATATGAAGCTGTAGCTGCGAGGTTGGTGCTGGGTTCCATCGGCCGCACCCGGCGCCGGACGGAGTGGCTCTCCCTTGCTGTGGTGCTCCTGTGGGTGGAGCCGGAGACGGCGATGGATGCTGCTCTTGTCGCCTTGTTCAATAAGGCCTTGCTAGTTTCTAGGGGCGGCTCGGGGGAGTGCGGTGGTGCTGCTGATCTTCTTCTTCTCTATTGGCATGGTGCCAAGGAGGAAAAGGGGATCGTTGCTGCTGCCGTCGACGACTCCGGGTGGCCGCAAGGAACCGTGTTGCTGCAAATCGAAGAATCACACACGGCGGACGTGTTTTGCTGCCGTGATCCTTGGCTGTTAGGGCAGCCTCTCCAGGCGCCAAGGACGGCGCTCCTTCTACCTCCTGAGTGGAGGCCCTGTGCTGGGCTCTCACCGACGTTCTTCGGCTGTGCAACCCAAGTGGCTTCGTCCCCGGTGGAGGTACGGTCGGCCGGCATTCGAGCATGCGTGTTGGTGGTGGAGCAAAAGGACCTGATCGCGTTTTCCAGGCGTTGACTAGGGTTCTTTTTGTAATTCCCAAGGACTGTGGTGTAATTTTCTATCTTTCGCGTGTCCTTTGTACTTTGTACCCCCACTGACGGAATATATGCAGCTAGGCCCTCTGGGCCATTCCTTGTTCAAAAAAAAAAATCCAGAAGAACGTGCGAAGGCATATAATTGGGGAAAATCAGGGCGTGTACGTGCGAAACAGTGAAGCGGTTGTCTTTGTGTGTATGTCCGGTTACACTTAGACCAGCAGGGCAGCAAGCAAGCACAGTACTACCGTTTAGCAGCTCGCAGCAGATAGGTATCATTCACAGTAGAGGTGCAGGGAGGTAGACACTAATCCTGATTTTTTTGTTTGTCTGTTACTGTACTTTGGTGTGTACTGCACTGTCTTGTGCCCTTGTTGTTTCGGTCGGAATTAACAAACTGGGCATGTAGGCCTACATGGGCCAACCAGTACAGATCCGATGAAATCCTCATGGAGGCCCATAATAGTAGGTAGCCTCGTAAGACTACCCTTAGTTACTGGGCTGTTTCCCCTATAAAAAGAACCAGTCCGTTTCCCGCCCCCCACAGTCCTTGTGAGCCATGGAAATAGTTTTGTATCCATATCCTAAAATAAATCTTGTATTCTTTTTTTTGGCTTGAAATCTTGTATTCCTTTTGTAGGTCTTTCCAGAGTCAGATATTGTCTTCGAAAACCGAGGCAGGAGATTTCCCCTCATTCCACCAATTACAGAACGTTTTAGTTTTTTCACCTGGATACATTCTCCTTACGCGTGAGTCATGGGGTGTTGAGCTTGAGGTGTAGTTCGAGCTCGTGCCAAGCACAGGTTTACTCGCTCCATCTCGGCTATCTTACGCGTGAATCATGGGGTTTTGAGCTTGAGGTGTATTTCCAACAACACTATTGTGGTTGTGTAGGTCTTCAGACTTGCATCTCGACAATCCTACTGGTCTGACCTGTTGCCAAAGACAAATATCAATGGAAGAGTTGGGTACCCCGTACCCGTATTGGATTACCGTATTTTATCCATAACAAAACTACCTCAGAAAAGAGGAAAGATGCACATGCCTGCTGGCTGTTATCCGACATGGTACTACTAGAGTGTAGAGGGAAATTTAATTTGTTTGCGTACCCAGCTCCTTGGATAGAAAGGGAAAGCATTCCAACCAACCAGCTAGCCAGCGTGTGGTAAATGGTTTTACTTTAGCTACACAGACCACGCAAATACGCAATCCACCTAGCTTCTCAACTTGGCCAACATCTATCTCTTTCGATTCGAGCAGAGAACTTAACTAAGATTTGTAAGAACGAATTAAGCAGCCCCCCACTATCTGTGATAAACAAGTTGTTACAGGTCATTCGGTCACACATCTCCCAGCCAGCTTAGTCAGGGCAATCTCCGGAATCCAACTACTCGAATTTCTTGTCTTATCATCTAGTAAAAGCATGCGAATTGCCGGCCTGGCCGACCGATATGGTATTCAATCTGTCCATGTTTGCCGCTGAGCAGACACCCAGCTAGTGCAATGTGCACATACGTCAGCCGTCACTCCTGCGCTGCGTTCAACTGCTAGTCTTCTTGCAAATTGATTACGGGAAGAAGACAGAGAGCAAATTGCATTTCAGAGTTTACGAAACATCCTGCGACACTTGACTCAAACGAGCTTTCAAGCTTGGCTTCACTGTCCACGAATGAGACAGTGGACGACTATGTAAGATCCTGTCGACCCGGAGCAGTTAAGACGCCGATCGAAACGTAGCACCGTACCATGGAGTCAAGTCAAGGGCAGCTGCAGAGAGGAGAGCGTTCCTACGCTAAGCTAGCACCAAGCAATTGCAGGTTTGACTCCGGCGTCGTCGTCCTCGATCGATCGCCATTCGCCAAGACGAAACTTGGTGACGCCACTATGCTGACGGACCTTCACGCTGCATGTCGACATGCATGCATGCGTAATATATCTGCATGTTCTAGAGTACGACTGGTACTTAGTAGTATTGTACTCCACTGATTGATCCCTGCGTAAAATAGTTAAGCTGCCTGCCTGCACCGCCAGCCGTTAGTTTGTACTGCCGTGGAACAAGTTGCAAGTTTAGCGCATTTAAACCACATTGCAATTGTCATCGATCGAGTGTCAGTTAATGACATATTGGTGCATGCCGCACACGTATGCATGATGTCTAATTTCAAAAATATGTTTTTTTTAAAATTAATTTCAAAAAAAAATATGTAAAAAAAATATGTCTAATTTCAAAAATATGTTGTTGACTCTACATCCGCCCGCATCGATTTATCTAGCAATGTACTGATGTGTAAAACCATGTCACTAATATCTCAGTATGACTAACATATACGTTGTTGGACTTAGTTTTCCTGCCCAGTTGCGCATATAAATTTTGGAGCTTTCTTGGAAGCTACCCTTCCATGCCTGCATGCATGTCCGTCGGCATCCATGTCTCGCCGTAGGATCGGCAAATTTTTTTATGCCCCGGTGGCTTTGTCGAGAGATTTCTAACCTCCTTCCGAAGATCTCTAACTCTAACTTGTTTGTTACACCTCGGCTGTTAATTTCTTGGACTATACTGTCTTCATGGGAAGTTTTTTTTTGGGCATGTTCTAGTAGGAATCAAATGGACTGAATCATGCCTCTAAAATGTCCACACTGTGTATGCTCGACAACTTGGGTTACACTTCGTGTCGTAATAGCTGTCCAAAATCTCTAGAAAACATCGAGAAATCCTAAACAAATTAAGTCCATGTAGTAGCATGCATGCATGCCAAACTGCGAACAATTTCATCCTAATCACCAATTCACCATGCATGATCATGCTCATCAAACTCGTGATTCGCAGTTCTTATCCAAGTTCTAGGTCCATGCAAACTTAGATTATCACATTGCACATGATCATCTATCCATCCTTAATTAATCCGTGGATAATCCTATTTAGGTTAAGGTCAACTACACGTAGATCACAAACGAGGCTAATTAATTCAGGGTTGCAATCACATACAGACAGTCTCATCCATGAAACTGAGATCGCATTAGAGAAAAATTATTTTACCTGACGTACTCAACCTTTATTTACATTTATTTGACCAATCAATGAGATATTGGCCGGGAGAAGATCTTTGACTAATCAAAAAGGGTAAGAAGTACAGTAAACAAATTTACTTTTAACTTATGTGCAACTAAAGTTATGGTGATGCTTACTTTTTGTCACTGTTTATTTGTGTAATCAGAACACCAGTTCAGTGCCAAGACAGGCAACGAGGCTTGAAAATAAGCCAAAAAAAATCGAAGTTACCGCCTAATAATATGAGCAAACCAATAATCCAATAATACAGACACCAGATGAGTCTGATCTCTTACATGGTTGCTCAGCTCGACTAACCCAGGATAAACCAGTAGTTAATGACTTGTCTGAACTAGCACAAAACAAAAGGAGGTACCACTAGCAAAGTGACTAATTAATCCCATGAAGATTTCCTTAAAACAAATCCGTGTAGTGTCACCAAGGCAAGTGTTAGCATCAAGGGATTATACGAAGGCATATGGAGTCAATAGTCAAGTTAAAAAATCACACTTGTCAAGGAAGACAATGGTTTTCTAGAGGTGATAAGCCTTGATGATTAGGCGAGGCAGCAACCTAATTGTTCACTAGATACTTTTTACTAGTGACAAACCTTAACAAACCAATCCAGAGATCTTGCTCCCTTCGGAAAGGGGAAAATGAGAGGAGTAAAAAACTTTTGACCAGGGAACGACGAAGTTGATCTTTCTGCTGGATTGGAGGATGAATCCACATCACTTTTTGTCACTGAGTCCATGCAAAACAACAAAGTTAGGTTAACTTAATGGCCGATCTTATGGTTCACATTAGTCCAAAATAACAATATTTACTCCTACTTCACCTCATGCAATTCGTAACAATAGCTTGCTTACTTGGCAGCAAAGTGGTGGAATATTGTGTGTAAGTTACATCGCGCTCTTGATTCGACGAAATCGCTTGAGGTAAAGAAGAAAACTCTTTTTTTTCATGTTGTTACATTATGATGGCATGATTGTCTTCCAACGTGATAGTGAAATAAATAAGAAGGTATTTACACGCAAGCATTCATCTTTTGAAACACGGAATCTCCCAAAATAATTTGAAAGACTTTCGAAGCATTGGTAACCTTTGCGAAAAGACGAGAGCTGAGTAAATGAGATATATGTCGAGATGTGGAAGGATCATGAAAGTGCAGGCTTGAGAATATGTTGCACACAAAGTGTGAAAATTTCTTCCCAGTGTGACAGAGTAGTATCTGAGGACAATATGCAGTCGGCATGGACGGAGAAATCCAATCGACTCTGCGTTTTATATCCGTTTTTCCCTTTAAGTAGACAACTATGTACACACGCTGCGTAAGCAAAGGCCCGATTCCTTGGCGTGCACCACAGCTGATTGCGAGATCCACTTCAAGCAGCTACTGATATTCACAGAACTTCTATTATCGCTGACATTCAAAGTCATGCTATACTATAAGCACAAAGAAATTAAGCAATGTATGGTGACAAAGTAAAAAAAATATCATAAATTATTTGTTTAAACTCTAATCTGTACTTCCAAACAAGTAACTGATTGTATTTATGATTGTCTATCTTTTCATTTTTTTTAGGTTGTCAATTTTAACTTATCTACGATTTTAGTTAATTTGCAAGAACACCGATCAGGTACATTGTAATGGTTAGATACACAACCATTCTATGTCGATTAAATTTGCCCTCTTGATTCCTAACACATGTTTTATATTGGTTAAATTTATGATCAAAATTAAACAATAAAAACACCTGACAAATAAATAGGGAGATAAAGAATTGAAATAGAGCAGAGTAGTATGATTGTGAGTGTTAACCTCGCTGCACTTAGCCATTTTTGTTTGTTTTATTAATATAGGTTGTTGTCGGCGTGCATCAGTTGGACTGGAAACTTCTGCGTTCATGTAGAGGTCATTTTCAGTTATTTCCACTTGCTGTTTATTTGGTCTCTCGAACAGGAAGTTGGGAACGATCTATTCCGTGGGATGGCGCGGGTGAAACCGGATTGGACAACTCAGTTTGGAGTTCGTTATGATGAGAGAATAAAAGGAATAAATAGAAAAGACACAAAGATTACAGTTCGCAAAAGGCCCATGCCTCTCTCCTGTTTGTTATGTTTGTCAGTCTTCAGTAGAGGCTAATTTACACACACACGTTTGTGTGCGATCTAGGGCTGCCCTAAAAATGTTATATATGGCTAGTTCTGGTTTCAAATATAACTATTTTTTCTCTTTGACGATGACTCTCTCTCGCTCCGGCCGATCCCCCTCACTCATTTTCTTACCTCCGCCTACTCGGACGCCCAGGCTACTCTTCCATCCCCACACACCTCCCCGCCCCTCACTTATTCATCCACCATGCATCATCTCTACCACCCCCCACACTGCTTGTCCACCCATCGCAGAAACTTATAGACCCTGTGAACACTAGAATCTTCCTTTACGAATTTGCGTGTAATCGGTTTCCCCCTCTAGAAAATTATCGTGTAATTAATTCTAATTTTTCGCCAACCGATACAAGTGGTAGTCACGTGTGTAGGATCTAGCAGAAAATCACTAGCGGTGAGGCACAAGTGGCTGCAATGGGAAATTTCGTACAGCTACTCCAACAAGAGTGAAGAGCCTACATGATTATGCTGAGCACCTACCATGCAATCCAACGCAACTCTCCCCTCAGGGCCGGTCCTGAGATTTTGGGGGCCCGGGGCGAAACTATGTCGCAGGGCCCCTTAGTATAAAGATTCTGATACTTATAACATATGTATAGATGAATTATTACGGATAATAAGAACTTAAAGTGCATCCAAAAGTAATATTCGTATAAAAAAGTAATATTCGTATCACGATAAAGCTTATACATAGCGATGACACATACAAACATATAAAGGGATAATAGCTCTATAGACAGAAGTATGAATGTATTGAGTCTCAAAAAGGAAAATCTTACCTAGAATGTACCCAGGTCATTTTCAACAAAAAAATTAGCATTGGATGTCCCTCACGAAGAGGCCAAATCCTCCATCTGAACAAGGGTGTGCACTAGCAGCAATAGCACAAACGCCATACTACAATCACATAACGGCAAAGGCACATCTACTACCTACAACTGAAAATAAGCGAACTGAAAGCAGACCTTATTCTTGGCACACAACATGACGAACTTGGTGGTCTCCTTGGAAAACTCAGCCGTTATCCTCCTCTAACAAATCTAATCCTACGCAAAGAAACAACAGCAATCCAGCGAGAAGTACAAATTAATCTAGGTCTGGGAAACAAGTTCGGACCGGTACAGCCAAGGAGAGGAGCACGAGAGATTATATTGGGGAAGGGCAGTACCTTCGTGTGCTACGATTAGGGAGCACCGGAGATTGGGAAAGGGTAGAACCGGTACATCAATAGCACAAATTAATCTGGTTGAGCAGAGGATCTAGGATAACTCAGGGACTCACAAGGGAAGCAAACTGGTCAGTAAAATTGAAAACCAGTGCGATGGGGGCGTCTCAACGCGCGAGATTGTCGCAATCGAGCCCCCTTGATATGGTGATCTGTTTAATGTGCACGCGCGTGGTATCAAAAGGTTTCCTGCCCAGTAGCCAAGGCCTTTTCTGAAGCCCCGCTCGTTTTAGACTAAGCCCAATGGAGCACACATGACATAACTGAGGGCCCCTTCGTGACCGGGGCCCGGGGCAGCCGCCCCTCCAGCCCTGCCCCAGGGCCGGGCCTGTCTCCCCTCCATCGGACACACACGCATACAAAATCGACCGAAAACCACATTGATTGATAGCTAACAACTAGATGCATGTAGTTGTGCTGTTGTTCGTCTGCTAGTGATCGATGCTTCTATTTTCTTCTAAGCACATGCCTGAGTATTTAAGAGGTACTCGCTGCTCAACGACAAGCTTTGAGTCTTAATTAATATGATTCCCAGCGTGTAACTTTGGATATTAGGCTGCGTATGACCATAAAAAAATTTAGGCGGCTTATAGTGGGAAGTAACATATATTAGTATCATGCATATGATACTAGTTTATATTCTTATTTCCATAGTGGATAGTAACAAACGTGAGATATCATGTAATAGTTAATTTATTAGGTTGAAAACTTATTTTATTTTGGAATGAGTTATGCCACGATACTCTATCATGATACCACTATCCCCCTCTCTGTGCCACATCATTTTTTTGCCAACATGGTATAAATTATACTAACTATGATACCACCACTATAGGTAGCCTTAGTTTTCATATCAATTTGTGGCAAAACTGTTATAGTACAAAAACACAAAGATCCTTTTAGCGACAAATCTGGTAATAGTATTATTTTAGCTTACCAATTGCTCACAAGAAATGTTGGTTAAAGATCCTATCTAATTCCTAAAATGAGGTCCATCAAATCATCCGTGTGTGTCGTATTTATTGAATTCATGCACTAGCCAACACAATCAAAGTCCATACTGATAAAAAGATCTAGGAAATATATTTCAACACTTATCCTCAGGTCTAGCCTCCTCCAGACCTTTAGACGGGAGATTGATGAAGACCTCAACTATTGTAATTAATAGACCTAGTTCTTGAAACTAAGATTCTTGGATCAGAAACCATATTGAGTGCATACGCGAGTCAGTACAATCAAAAGTCCAAACTAATGAAGAAAATTCCTTGCGAAAATTTTGCAACTTTTGAAAAGGGGATTAACCCCGGCCTCTGCATCAATCAAATGCATACATCCATTTTTTTATTGCAAAGTTGTCATCTAGAGTCCATGCATATGTGACCATCTCCAAACGGTTCACCAAGAGTCCATGCAGATATGACAAGAGATCCAATGGGTAACCTTGAGTATAGCTCTCCAAGAAATGAATAACTCCAGTCTTTTTGAAACCAATATCATATCATGGGGACAATTCATATAGCCCAACACAAAGTGTAGTTTTCTTTATTAACCTCATTTAACCACTTTCCAACCATATTCGTACAATTAATTGGAGGGGCTAGATTTTTTTTAGATAAATTGGAGGGGCTAGATTCTTGCAAAATTCTTGCGAGTTCCGATCGGAGTCTGGCAATTTGGAACACACTAAGAATTAAGCAAGATATGCCAAAGAACAAAGAAACGGCTACTACTCTCCATTTATTTAGAGGTTAATTTACGTGTAGTATAGATCGCTCACGCAAACATAATCTTACATGCAGATTTAATCTACATCGATCGAAGGAGGATGCAGTGCATGGCCGGTACTGCTTTAATTTGCTACGTTCACAGCCATGGCCGGATCCTCCCCTACCTACGGCATGACTTGGTTTCGTCTAGCTAACTAAGGCATGCAAAGGCGGCATCTTTCGTCTCTTGATGATTCCTCCAGTACTAGTAGTACTTGCTAACTTCTGTACAGTCAACGTGCATGAGCGCGCGCGTCCATCGAGCGAAGCACACGCGTGCACGTACAGGCGTTGCATGGAGTTTGTTCCCGTGGCGGCTGGCTAGACGCGGACGAGGGCGGTGCGGCGGCGGTCTTGCTCCATGGCCTGGCGCTGGTCGGACTCCTGGCGCTGGATGCGCAGGTGCTCGTGCTGCCTCCGGATGAAGCTCTCGGCGCGGCGCAGGAGCTCGTCCTGGGCCATCACCAGCACGTCCCTGGTGCGCCACCCCTGCTTCGCCGCCACGGGAGACGACGACGACGCCGCCGCGCTCGGGTGCGGCGGCGAGGGCGGGACCATCGACGCCGACTTCCGCATCTCCTTCCGCGCGGAGATGGCCTTGTCGGCCGCGCGCTGCATCCGCGGCAGCTCCTCGCCGCCCCACGTCTCACTCTTCCGCACGGCAATAGGCCGCGCCGCGCCGCGCCGCACGATGGAGTGCCACGCCGAGTCCATCGACACGTCGTCGGTGCCGACGGGATCGGCCTCAGTCGCAACGGCGGCGGCGGCCATCGGCTTCGCCTCCTCGATGTGCTCCTTCTTGACGCGGGGCTTAGCCTCTGCCTCGATGGCTGCCGGCCGCTTGTCCTCGCCGGCCGACTTCTTGCGCACGCGCGGGCTGTTGGGCGGCCTCTTGGCCGTTCTAGCTTCCCGCGGCTGCCTCGGCGAGACCAGGACAGGCGCGACGACGTCGTCAGGAGCGGCAGTAAAGACGTCATGTTCCGACGATTTAAAGAGGCCGTCCATGGCCGCGGCTACGTCGCCGGCCGAGGAGGACGTCTCGGCCGCTCCGGTGTGGCAGCGGTGAGACAAAACGAAGAGACAGACGATTATGGCGTTCGCGGTGATCCAGAGGAAGGGAGTGGACCAGAGGAGGTCGGAGGGGAGAGGCGCGGCGGAGACGTACGAGGCTGCCCCCGCCGTAGCAACCAGGACGGCCACGACGAGGGCGACCGCCGCCGCCCTGAGGAGGAAGGAGCAGTTCATCTCGTGTAAGAGTAGACTGCGAGCGAGAGGGGATGGTGTTGGTGGCTAGCTGTGTGAGGGGGAGCGATGGATGGATGGGTTGAGTGGTTTATATAAGCTGATCGAGCCGGCATGGAGTCGGTAGTGAGTTGTGACACTTAATTCTATGAAAAAGCATAAAGCGAAGGCTAAAGATATTTTCTATCTCTCAATCACAGCTAATTCCCGAAGCACGTAGTAGTAGTTCCCTAAATGTAAACCTGTAATAAACTTGCAAGGTTAGTATCGTCGTGCGAATACGATCATGCTCATGCATGCTTGGATTTTTGTTTTCCTTTTTCAATCTCACATACTACGTCCATATTCCTAAAAACGAGGACTACAGTTTGTCCAATCTCTTAAAAAATATATTAAAATCTACAGTATAAAATCAATATGATTAGATACATCATGAAATATACTTCTTCATAGTATTATAGTTGTCGATACTAAGAACTTGGTTGTTTGACTTTCGAAAAAAGTTATAGGCCTCCTTTTGTGCAGTAAAGGGAGTAACCGTTCCACACTTGGTAGCAAATTAGTGCACTATGGTATAATGGCTGGTGACTTGGTGTTTTGTACAACATGTCCTAAATTAAGTAGCACAAGCATATCTCAAGCCAACCAACAAGCATATACACGAACTTGAAACTAACCCAGATAACTAATCCAAGTACTACTACCTATATCTCCGGTCTGATTAAAGTGTCGCGGGAACTATACTACGATAGTACAAAGTACTACTTCCCCGTTTTTGTTTAGTTTGCATTCTGGGTTTAGTCAAAGTCAGATTTTACCAATTTTTTTTATAAAAATATCAAAATCTATAGTATTAGAATCATCATAAAGTATTTGTTCACATTATATGCATTTGGTATTATGGATGTTGATATATTTTTACTATATTCTTGGTCAAACTTGAATTTTTTTTACTTTGACAAAACCCGAGAACGCGGAGTAAATAAAAACGGAGAACACTAATTACGGACAGGAGGGAGTACACGTATGCTGACTTTGTTCCAGGGAAGAGCTTTAGGCCGGAGTTATTAGAAAAAAGAGAGCAGGTATTATATTAACCGTAGTTGATATATACGGGGCTGCGTCCGGTCCTCAGTCAAACACCAATCTCAAACGCATCATCAATAATACACTTGCAATGCATACACACATGCCGTGTTTTGCCTATGAATTTCGCGGAGACCACCGATCGCTTACGAAAACCCCGTAGTCAGTTACTCAATTGAACCATTCTTCGATCCCTACAGACGCAACTGTATTTTCTTAGGGTTTACCATAAGAAATGGAAACACGGTGCCTGGAAATCGCCGGGGCACCCATACGAACGTCAGCTGCATGAAGAGTTGTCGATGAGCATTTGGTTGGTTGAAAAAACCGGGTTACCACTGATTGCTTCGAGGTCGAGGGTGTGGTAGCCTTGTCAACCAAGCACGATGGGTAATACTACAAAGCAGTGACTTGACTGACTTGGGGCGCTTTTTTGGGGGCGAATAGATCAGGTACTACATATTTTCACGCTATTCACTGGAGAACGACATCGTTCGATGAAATAGCTCACATGCGACGTTTCGTTGAGTTCAAATATCTTCCCTAACTCATTGCTCTTAATCGCAGTCAGTTAGATTAAAGGCAGGCGGGTGGGACCCACAATTGCCCACGTCAGCAACGACGACCGTTTAATCTCTTCCCCTGCGCGCGCTTTCTCTGCTTCTTCTTCTTCTTCTTCTTCTTATCCGGCGACATCGACGCAGCGCGGCAACGCCGGCGAGGCAAAACATAAATAAATGAAGATAAAATAAACATACAGTAGATAAACTTTATATTACACATAAGCTCGACATTACAGAAGCTCGTGGCTCATAGATTCAAAAGGGGCGCCACGCGGAGATGAACTGAAAATTACAGGCGGGGACGTTCGCTGCTGCTCCTACCCCTAGCTACGACCCAAAATTGGGCTCACACCGGAGCCCCGGGGGTGCGGCGGCGGCGACGAGGCGGCGGCGCCGCTCAGTCCTAGTCCTCGTCGGAGTCGAATAGCCCGGGGGAGCCGGGCCCGTCGGAGTCCGAGCTGATTTCGATGACTTCGTGAGGGAATTGTAAATCCCGACCTCGAGGCGGCGTTCGTCGAGCTCAATCTCCATCTGACGGCGCTTCTCATCCTCAAGGTGACCCAGGGCAGGACCTCGTCGGAGACGAAGTCCCCGGGCAGGAGGGGGCGGCCGCTGCGCGGTGGGCGCTCCTGCTCCTCCTCCTCCTCCCTCTTCGGCGATGGCAGCGGTGCCCGAGCAATGGAGGAGCTCCCCGCACCGGAGGAGCTTCCAGCCATCGCCATCGCCATGCGGCGGTCGTACGCAGGCAGCTCGCGGCGCTCGTACGCAGGCGGAGGCCGCATTCCGCGGTTCGTCCACGCACGCGCGCCTCGCTTACGAGCGCCGTCGGAAGCGGCCACGGCCTTCCTAGCGGGGTCAGCCGGAACCCGCCTCTTCCCCTTCCGCTCCTCGTCGGAGCCGTTGCCACCGCCGGAATGGCCACCGCGGCGGCGATTGGACCTCCCTCCTAAACATCGGCGGGCGGCGGGGCTGGATCTACTGGCGTAGCTCGATTTGATCACCGGCGGCGAGCTAATGCGAGCGGCGGCGAGGGTGGGGAATGGGGGAAATAGCTAGGGCACGACAGGGTTAGTGGATAAGAAGAGAAATAGCTAGGGCACGACATGGCGAGTGTGGGAATTTTGGACCGTCGAGTTTTCTGGGCCGTAGCCTATGCGCGTTTGAAATTAATAAAACACTGCAGCTAAAAAAATTGTTGGGCCGTGGAGTTTGTTGGGCCGTGGCCTATGCGCGTTCGAAACACTGCAGCTAAAAAAATTCAACAGCCAATCAGAGCGCAGAACTGGGACTGGCGCGGATCGGGGGGTTTCCTTCTAGAAGGCATGATCGACGGCCAGGGTTAAATCACAGAAGCTTCATAGGATTTTGTGTGGGTTGACCAACTAATTCAGAAAAAATTAAAATAATCACAGAACCTTCATTTTGGTGGGACTTAGAATGATCCAGGCTTATTTTTTCATTTTCATGTTTAAAACTTGTTTAAATGTTGGTTTGACTTCAGTTTGGCCGAATTTGAAATAATCATAAAATATTCAAAAAACATCAAAAAAATGAAATTCCAGTGCACATGGTTTTTATATATAGAGTAGATGTGTAGGATAGTTATTTGGCTGATTTAGAGAAGGTGGAAAAAATCTTGCTTAGAAATGGAGCCGTTTACACTACCTTTAGAGCTCATTTGAACTCTCATGTGTGAAGAGAGGTGGTTTGAGATTTGCAACATGAAATTGTCCAAAACCTCACCAAACCTTCATTTTGGTGTGACTAAGAATGATCCAGGCTTAGTTTTCCATTTTGGTGTGTAAAACTTGTTTAAATGCTGATTTGGCTTGAGTTTGGCCGAATTTGAAATATTCATGAAATATTCAAAAAACATAAAAAAATGCAAATCCAGTGCACATGGTCTTATTTTGTCATGTACTAACATCTCCAACTGATAAACAAGGTCTAGACACATATTAAACAAGAAATGTTCAATATGGTGTGAAATCACACATCTCAAACTATGAACTCTATGTGTGAAGAGAGGTGGTTTGAGATTTGCAACATGAAATTGTCCAAAACCTCACCAAACCTTCATTTTGGTGTGACTAAGAATGATCCAGGCTTAGTTTTCCATTTTGGTGTGTAAAACTTGTTTAAATGCTGATTTGGCTTGAGTTTGGCCGAATTTGAAATATTCATGAAATATTCAAAAAACATAAAAAAAATGCAAATCCAGTGCACATGGTCTTATTTTGTCATGTACTAACATCTCCAACTGATAAACAAGGTCTAGACACATATTAAACAAGAAATGCTTCAATATGGTGTGAAATCACACATCTCAAACTATGAACTCTATAGTTTGAGTTGTGAGATTTCATACCATACTGAACATTTCTTGTTTAATATGTATGTAGACCTTGTTTATCAGTTGGAGCTGTTAGTACATGATAAACTAAGACCATGTGCACTGGATTTGCATTTTTTGATGTTTTTTGAATATTTTTTGAATATTTCAAAAATTGGTCAACTAAAATCAAACCAACTTTTAAACAAGTTTTGAGTTAAAAATTGTTCTAGGACACTATATTAGTGCAATATATGTTAACCCTAGAGTTTGAGATCATTTGGAGAAGGTCGAAAAAATGACAGGATTAGAAATGGGCTGTTTGGGCTACCTTTGGGGCTCATTTGTAGCTCATTTTGGAGAACCGATGTGAAAAATGACAGGATTAGAAATGGGGATGACCAAGTTAGATCAACCTACTACATAATAGTATGAAATCATTGCAACATCCAAGTCTAGCACAAATAACATGTACATCAAAGTTGAATTCAAATATTCAAAGTTGAATCAAAATATAAAAAATATTCAAAAATTCAAAAGAATTTGTCCAAGTGCAATATTTTAATGGATGGACAACTCACTATTATAGAAATTCTATAATAATGAGATGCCCGACCCACAAAGCTACTGGACTAGGACATATAATGTGCAACACCTAAATTGCGAGCAAGGGGACTCGAACTTAGGTGGGCAAAGGGAGCATCAACCCTTTGCCACTAGGCTATGCCTCTGTTTGCGAAAAATCTACCACCATTTGGAGGTAATAGTTACAAATGTTTACATTTTGGTAACACTAGCAACACTAGCGTTTTTAATCCGACGGCGTGCGAATGCCACAATCGAGCGTGCCCAGAGCGCGCTCACAAAGGTGTTCGACAGTGTGCATGCCACAATCTCACGGCGTGCGAATGCCACAAAGAACACTAAAACAAGGAAGACAATAATTTACATTTTGTTGACAAGGTTTCACCTACAAAAACTAGGTTTCACCTACCGGAACGTGCCACGACACGTCCAGAGCACGTCCAGGGCACGTCCACAGCACGCTCAGCGCTGGGCAAACACTGCCTGAAATGGTTTCAGGCACCTAATAAAATTCACTACACTAGTTATCTACAGAATACAACACGATCTTCCCTCCGCCATGGCTCTGCAGCACAATCTTCCCTCCGCCATGGCTCTGCAGCACAATCTTCTAGCTCGATTTCATCTCGCAGAGGATATCGGAGCAGACCAATCTATCCGCCGCCATCCCGGCAACTAGGCTGAAAGCCTCTAGGCTCAACGCGACATCGAAGTCCACGTTCGGGGTTGAGCTTGCTGAACTGCTGCTCGATGAGCTCCCGCCCGAGATGCTCTCGTCGCCCGCAGCACCGCCCGAGCTGCTCTCGTCGCCCGCAGCACCGCCCGAGCTGCTGTCGTCGAACGCAGCAATTTTGCGCATCGAGGCAAACATCTGCCTCGTCATCGGCGGCGAATCACCGCCGAGCGGAAAACCCTTGGAGCTGTAGTAGCCGTGACGCTTCCACGCCTTCTTCAGTACCTGCTGGACTGAAATCCGGTAGGGTCGCTTGCCGTCGAGATAGATGAAGCCCCTCGCCGCTGCACGAGACACAAATCGGGCCGCCGGTCGCCTCTGCGACCGTGTACCCGCACCACCCCATCCTCCATCCTCCCTCGCCGCTCCCTCGACGCACCACCCCAAACCTTGCGTCGCCGCCAGCTTGCTCGACTCCGGGTGCCGCCGCTGGACTCGCGCGGCCGCTCTTCCCTCCGCCGCAGGACTCGCCGCCAGCTTGCTCGACTCCATTGCCGGTGCTCCAGTCGCCCGCCCCCTCGCCGCAGCTTTACTCGCCCGCTCCATTGCCGCAGCTCGAATCGCCCGCTTCTTTGCCACAGCTCGAGTCGCCCGCTCCATTGCCGCCGACTCGCCATCGCCAGGAAAATTTTCCCCAGCCCGGAGAAACCGAGATGACGGGACAGAGTGAGGAGTGAGCTCCGTGGGACGCCGGCGCGTGGCAGAGACGGTTCCCCCACGAACAGAGGCCGGTTTCGCTGACGCATGGGTCCCACTCGAGAAAAACTACTCCATATACCGGTCAAACCTGGTTTACAGCGTGGGGAACATGACTTGACGGCCATGTCGCCGCAGAGCAATTACTGCTCGAAAAGATGCCGCATGTGAGCTATTATTCAGAAATATGTCGCTGCAGAGCCAATTTCTCAGAAAGATGTAGTACCTGAGCTATTTGCCTCTTTTTTGGATTGGAGAAGCGCACTTTCGCGTCAGCATGATCCCTTTGCGTGCACATGTGTATTCGTGGGTATTATTCAGACCCAATTTTTTGGCAAACGTTTCAAATTGTATAATACAGTCAGCAGTCTCTGGTTTATATTGTCTTCACATTCATCCAACTGTTAACAGAATCATTCACTGGCGCAGATGGTTAGTGTACCTGATCACATATCAGCTATTTACGTGATCGAACGCCCTTGCATGCAATTTTTTCTACTGATCCTGGTAACTTTTTTTTAATGAATACCCGTTGAAAAACTCCTGTGCCCGCCCCAAGTACCACCGATTTGCGCTTGTAGATGATATAAACACAGTTTGAGAACATACACTCTCAGAGCTAATGTAGCAGATTATCTATGTTCAGTCAAATCAGGAAATATGCGATGTATAAGGTGTTTACTTAACACATAACAGAAGCAATTTCAGAAGAATAACGCCGGAGGATTTTTTATTAATTCCGCGGTGTAGGTTTAACCCAAAGAAGACGCTGCCTTGTCTGATCCTAACCTAACCAGCCGGTGGGTTGGGTCAGTCAGTCAATGGAGCCCCAAAGCAGGAGCAGCACACTAACCTGCGTCGTCGCCTCGCTTATCTTAATCATCAATCAGCTTCGCTTATCCGTATGCCGGCGCGAGCACCCACCATCTAGTCTAGTAGAAAACAAGGAGAAAAAGCGCGATTAAACATCACACTTATTTCCTGCGACGACACATCAGCCTCGCCACGGCCTGGCGGCCCATTGGTCGGGGCAGTTGGACGCACATGGCTTGATGGGCCCTCGCACTACCGGACGAGCGACGTCGCGGTCTGCGATCCATGGCTTGATTTTTATGTGCCTTGCCTGCATGGGTAAGCATAAAACAATACTTCACTCCAGTTGCCAAATTAACTGGAGGCTACAAAAACCTGGAGGTGCGACACAGATCTTGTAGCATCTGTGCGAGTTTGCTTACGAGTGCACAAGCGCATAAACTGTCTTGCAACCGAATCTTGGGTTTTTGCTGTAGTTGTAGTACTGACATGTCGTTGTGAAGTACTACGTACTGCCTGACGTGTTTATGTTCCAAGGACTGGCATGGCAAAAACTATCTTACTTTATCAAGAAGAAGAAGAAATGGTAGTACTTGTACTTCTGTTGGTTGTTACAGCTATATAAATGGCGTGTATCTGGCGGCCTTAGATTCATAAGCAAACATTCTAATCATTGGACTTAATATACTTGTTCGGAAAGCTTCTTCCACATCCAACACCATATATAATCAACTTCGTGGACAATTAATAGCCCACACATCTAATCACCCCCAATCAATTCAAAACTACGTACACAGCTGGTGTCTTACTAGCTTCATATATGTATTCCAGCAGCACCAAACCAAAACATGCGCACTCCACTCCAAACTGCAAACGAAAACAAAAAAAAGATAGGTACCCTAGCTAGTCCACGATATGGCTAGGATATAAGTATACGAAAGCTAAGCTAGGCACCAAAAGGGACATCGATCGGCGATGGCTTATCGCCAACCACCATCTTGGTACACCGTACTGGTTCCTACTATCTGCTACTCTCGCTCGCCCAGAATTTTCGTGTGTTTTCTTTATGCTCTTCCGAGACAAGATCGGTCAGAGGGAAAAGAAAACAGGATGGCCATGGATGCCGACGGCGAGGAAAGGACCGTGCTCCGGCCAGCCGACCCTTTTCCGGCCCAGTGGAGCAGAAGCGGGACCGTTTGTTGCCAAGTTGCGATGCACCGGACCGGCCGGCGCCTCACTTTCTGAAAGTTACAGAAGCCAATGTTGCATGGCAACTAGTAGCTCAGATCTTGTTTCGTGTGATGCAGTGCAGTGCACGTACGAGTCAAGATGAAACAGCATAAAGCTGTCTATCTTCTCTGTCTAGTCAACTATATATGTTCCTCCTAATTCTGCATGGATGATCGTACTATCACAGCTTTACCATAATAATCTGATATCACCATACGTTCCGAGAGAATCATCTTTTGATCAAAGGAAATCCTGGAGGATCGCAAGAGATAAATGGATAGCATCAACTGTACGATCAAGATGGGGACAGTTAGGATGGTTGCATTATCATTTCACAACGGTGGGCGATGGCTCAGAAATTTGGGTCCTGACTTTGAGCCACTACTACATGGGCTACATCACATTTACTGTTTACAGTTGTCGTGCAAAAACACCTACAGTACTATTAACGACATGGAAACAGCTACTATCTTACAAATCAAAACCGTGAGTTGTTATCTTACACAAAGTAAATATCAATGTTCAAGATATCGCTTATCGTTTACTGCTCGGTTGACCTCAGATTAGAGATTAATCTCTTATAGGCCGATTAATAGATTTTACCGGCCGCCTATTTATCAGCTAGTTTTTTTGTAAATGTCAATTTTTGGCACTAAAATTTCTAAAATATGTTATGCTAAAAAATTACATTGGAGTATTGGATATAAGTGCAACAATTATTCCTTTCCTTTGAATCAACAAAATGGGCAAAATTCATGCTAATGTAAAGTTCTACAAAACTAGTCCGATAAATCGGCTGTCAGCCGACAAATCGCCGATAAGTGGCAAAAATCGGCTGTCAAACCGAAAAATCGGCGCCAACGATAAACTCGGCCGATATGCTATAATCTTATCGGTCACCCCACGATTCGCGATAAATCGGCCGATTAATCGGCATATCGACCGATTTTTTGAACATTGGTAAATATAAGAGGACAGGGATATAGTCAAAGGGTTGGCTGACTATTATTTAAGTAGTATTCGCATAGTGAACACCATTTACCAATAATGGGTAACTATAGTCTATATATATGGAAGGTGCATCAACTTCAATGATGGGAAACAAAGATGAGGTTTTGTTTGGCATCAACCGTTTTTCTATTTATGAAATGACCATTTTTTCCATAAGACTTCACAGGTCCCCTTTGGTTTTCTACTTCAAACATGATGTACAATATAATTAAAAAATGGGCGGCCATAAGCTTATAGTTTTACAACAATGAATCAAAAAATCGAGCATAACTTCATTTGCAGCATCAAAGGTGCAAGTAGCAGAGTAAATGACAACAAGAAATTCTAGCATATGTTTATTGCAAGGAAAGATGAAAAATAACAACCATGCAAAAGTTAAATGACAGAAAGGAGTAGGCTGGAAACTTGAAAACTCCGCAAGGGCACTGTAGCTACCATCATCAATTTTTGGAATGATTTTTCAAATCACAGTGATGCAAATTGAAGTTACAGTTTCAATGCTTCATAGTCAGAACAAACTTCCATCCTTCAGTTGACATACTGGTTTCTTAGTTTTTATGATTTATTAGTCTAGTGTGCAATACGTTGTTTTCCACACATAAAAATGAATAAATACTTGGATGCAAAAGTAGCATGTAATCATTTTCTGCCAATTCACAAGCACTCTGAAAAACGCCGAACTTGCATGTAGTTAACATGAACTAGCAAGAAGGGTTTTCAAAAAGTTTCGCATGACCATCTGAATTTCAATTGGACCAACTCCAGCTACAGTAGTTCCATGACAACATTATTTTAATCCAAAAGGAAAGTGTAGGTATCTGGGAGGAAAAGTACGGAAAAGATAAGCTAATGTGTACTTACCTTCACCAATCGACAATGATAAGTGAACTAAAACTACTTGGTCGAAATGTCAAGTCCAAGGGTGTCCAGAACATATCTAGTCTCTAGGATAGCTGGAGCCCAGAGGATTTGATGAACCCCCTACTATGGTAGTTATATCATATAGTTTCCATGACCAAATCATATCAGGTAATGCGAAGTATATATCAGAACACTGTATCTAAGTTTAGTTTTCTTTTATATGTTTCCATGACCAAATCATAAAGGAGAAATCATATTTAAACCTGGGCAACCAATGAGGCTATTCATGAATTGGGATTTTGATAATAAAAAAGATTCTTACCAGTCACTTTAACTGGACCTGTACTACGGCAGCGCTTTCTCTTCAACTAGTATAGGTACTGCATCAATTGGTCAAGGTTGACGAGTATCATTTGATCCATATAACTTTCAGCAACAACATCCAATTAAAAAAGTATGAGGATGAAGTACAAAATATCAAAGTTGCACTGTTGTCTAGTATTGAAATCCAGCTACAGATGACATTATTTGGTTGTATAGTATTGAAATCCAGCTACAAATGACATTATTTGGTTGGGAGGGATACAAAAAATCATGCTATAGCATCTTTCAGCTTTTTTTACTATTTCTTGGACTGAAGATGTATCTTGAGAGTCCATTTGAACATTCGAGTCTTTATTGAATAAAGGCGGTGGATATACCATTCAAGAACTAGAGTGTTCTTGAATATTTCCTGATTTCGTACGAAAGCGAGGTGATAGAAACCAGATTCCTGTTCAAAGAACATCCACCTGGGATCATCTTAACACATTCTGAGAGTCTGTTATAGTCATTAAGCAACTGTGCCATTGCTGCTTTCAGAATCGCCATACCAGACACAAGGTTACTGCAACAAGTTACAACTTCATTGTGCATGAGCTCGAGAGCAGTTTTCCACTTCACGGCAAAGTTCTTCACAACTGGCTCAACATCAGCAATGTTTGGGGGCTCAGTGTACGCAATCAGGTCTTCAGCTAAAAAAACAAATGGAATCATTTTCTGCATATTCCTGTGAGTAACAACAATAACATCCAATGGTATTATAGTTTGGTTTAACTTACAAATGTGGCTCTTCACAAACTTAATTAAATCACCAAAATACTCCATGAGCAATTCATCCTGTACACCACCAAAGATTGCAAAATTATCAAAGCTAACAACAACAACAACAACAAAGTCTTTCATTCCCAAGCAAGTTGGGGTAGGCTAGAGGTGAAACCCACAGGATCTCCGAAACTAACTCATGGTTCTGGCACATGGATAGCTAGCTTCCACGCGCCCATGTCCATGGCTAGTTCTTTGGTGATATTCCAATCTTTCAGATCTCTCTTAACAGACTCCTCCATGTCAAGTTTGGTCTACCACGACCCCTCTTAACATTCTCATCACGCTTTATTCGTCCGCTATGCACTGGCGCTTCCGAAGGCCTATGTTGTATATGCCCAAACCATCTTAGACGATGTTGGACAAGCTTCTCTTCAATCAGAGCTACCCAACTCTCTCCCGTATATCATCATTCCGGACCCGGTCCTTTCTTATGTGGCCACATATCCATCTCAACATGTGCATCTCTGCTACACCTAACTGTTGGATATGTCGCCTCTTGGTTGGCCAACATTCTGTGCCATACAACATCGCAGGTCGAATCGCCGTCCTATAGAACCTGCCTTTTAGCTTTTGTGGCACTCTCCTGTCACAGAGAACGCCAGAAGCTCGGCGCCACTTCATCCAACCAGCTTTGATTCGATGACTCACATCTTTATCGATATCACCATCCTTCTGGAGCATAGACCCCAAATATCGAAAGGTGTCTTTCTTAGGTACCACCTGTCCATCAAGGCTAACCTCTCCCTCCTCGTGCCTAGTAGTACTGAAACTGCACCTCATGTACTCAGTTTTAGTTCTACTAAGCCTAAAACCTTTTGACTCTAGAGACCGCCTCCACAGCTCTAACTTCCTATTAACCCCCACCCGGCTATCGTCGACTAGCACCACATCATCTGCAAAGAGCATACACCATGGGATATCTCCTTGTATATCCCTTGTGACCTCATCCATCACCAAAGTAAAAAAGATAAGGGCTCAAAGCTGACCCCTGGTGCAGTCCTATTTTAATTGGAAAGTCATCGGTGTCGCCATCACTTGTTCGAACACTTGTCATAACATTATCATACATATCCTTAATGAGGGTAGGGAAAAAATCAGTCGATTTACATATCCTTAATGAGGGTAGGGAAAAAATCAGTCGATTAATTTCCATCTCAGAAAAAAAGAACATTATAAATCAGCTAATTTTAGCTTGATAAAAAGCTAACAGCATACATACTGGATCCATGTAACATATGCTAAGTTGGCGACAAATTCAACCAGAATGACCAGTAAAATTTATGGAATTTAACATCTGATGTGCATCCTTTTGTAGTACCACGCACAACTTAACGAACAGGAATAACTTCCCAGATACCACCAATATATCAAAAGCAAGAAATCTTGAAGATACTGTGATTTTTTTCTGTGCCACATCTGTGCATGAGACCTTTCGATGATACTATTAAATTCATTTTGCATAATCTTATTTAAAAATATCATAAATAAAAAATCACACATCGAGTGACTGAAACTGAAACAGGTGATTAACTTCCAGACTCCAGCCTGGAATTCCCCAGAATAATGTCTAAACCAGATCCCACCAGAAGTAAAAATAATAATCAATCCAATAGTTCATTTTGCACCGCAGTTGCGCATACAAGAAGGGTGATAGGAGAGTCATACCACAAATGACACCAGGCTACTTTCCAGCTTCTCTTCAAAATATCTTTGCAGTTGTTTTGCATCGTCACCGGCTTCCTGAAATAAATAGGTGCAGTAAAGCCCAAAAGGTTGAAAGGATAACAAGAAGAATAGTTGAATATATCAAGGCAAGAAACTAACCTTCAGGATAGAGATGGACATGTCATAATTATTCAAGAGAAACAGGTGTCGCAGTTTCGGAGTTGCAAACTTTTCAGCAAATCTAACAAGTAGGTCATCAACAGCTAACCGCAACCGTTCCAAACTCATATCAAGCTACATAAATAATATTAGATATAGTATTAAAATCATGAAGAAACAACATGGTTTTTAGCTGAACGAAGAAAGCTGTTGGAAAAACAGATACTGGCACTATGGTATTGCTAAAGCTAGAACGGGAATCCTGCTTGCCCTTAAGGATATATATTCCATGCTAAAAGTTGATTTTAGTGGAACCGAGTGTATGTACTTAAATTCCTGTTCTTGGATAAGGAGTTCTATTACTAATTCACATCGCACTTCTTTCAAACTGTTGCATTATGTGTAAACGCACTGTTAACGTTTCATAGCTATCCTATATGGACTTGCTCAGTGATGGCGTGCTTTCTTGTGCCTAACATCATGTACACCAAAGGTCAATCATCAGTGCATGAAATGTACTTTGAATAGTACTTCTTAGTTGATACAAAAAATTAATACAACAGGGCACAATTACAAGAGACAATTAAAAGAACAACATGCAGATTAAATGAGTGCAAGCAGGTGATCAAGGTCATTGAATATAAACATACTATGAAGTATAAATATAGATTAGAAGCATATGCATGTTAGTGTGTTGCCGGGAAAAAAATATATGGTGGTTACCAACAGGAACATTTCATTGCTTAGACACAGCAGATTTGGCTTCAAAAAAGAAAGAGGCTTTTTTTAGAGAGAAAAAAACTAATGCTAGCAGAATCCGATGCTAGGAGCTTAGTTATTTATGCAACTAAACTAACCTGACCATCTCCACATTCCGCATTAAGTTGAACAAGGGATGCTGTGAACTCCACATAACACCGTACAATGTGGTTTGGATGAGTCCCATCCACCCATATCATTTTCAGATTGCATTGGTACAAGCTGTGAATATACATGTCAAACACTGTCTTGAAACGTGGCCAGAGATAGATGACAGCCTAAAGAGAACAGGATAGGGGTCAATTTATTTAATACATAAACAAAGATAATACTATAGTTAAGAACATGGTTAGCAGGGCATTTAGAATAAATTGATGCCTCGAGACAAACCTTATCCAAATATGTATCTAGACAAGGAAGCCGCCTTTTGGACATAACCAACTGAAATGAAAAAATAAAGGGAAACAACTCTTGTTATCTTACATTTGACATAGACTCATAGTAGACTAACAGGAAAAATCTATTGTTTTTAAGCAATGGACTTTGAAGCACCTAATGTTCGTGCTATTTCAGCTAGGATTTTTTCTTGTCACTGATTCTTACTTAAGAAATGACTACTTTCACTCTTGAGAGTGAAGTCTGAAGGATAGCAGAACACTATACTTGTTAAATGCCTCATCTTTGACAAAAGTTGTCTATCATGGTGCTATGTTTATTACATTTCACCAAAAAAATTGCCATTCTTGGTAAGTATTATAATTGCTCAAATTACAACTCCCTCAGTTTTATAATGTAGGCGTATTAGGTTATGTTAAATAAGGGTTTGACCAAGAATTACATTCTTACTACGTGGTGAAACTGGAACTACTAGTTTCATTTTCAAAAATACTTACTGATAACTATGCTTTTCTATCATATAAACCAGATATCCAATTCGGCTCTCAGGTCCAGTTGCTCTTGATATCTACACCGTAGAATTGCAGTATGATTCGTGCTACCAGTTGTATTCACAGCTGTATTTCAGCCTGTGCTGCCATTTATGAACAGTGTGTGAACAGTGCTATGGCCCACGTCTGTGTATCAATTAATGAGGTGACCGCCGTTTGGCTATCAAATGGTACAGAAGGTGGAAGAAGTTTTCTGTGCGCGATTGTGAAACTTGGACCGGCATATTATGTGCCATCGTCGGCTAATTGGGGCGCTCTGCAAAATCTAAGTGGCGGATTGCCGATACGTTACCAGCGGCAAGTGACACGAGACGAGCAGATGGCGGCTAGCGACTTCTTCTAGCACCAACGTTTGCAAGTTCCGAGCTTCCGTCGAGACTGCCAACATCGGTAGCTCAGTCATGGCCAGCATTGTGGACCTGGCGTCCTTGCCGGATGGACGTACGTATGGCAGAAAATGAGGGAGCACTCTGACGCGGGGCGCTCGCGTCGCTACACTAGAGCTTGAGGAGACGAAGAGATCAGTGCCGGGAGGCGACGGCACCGGAGCCACGACCGCTCTAAAGGGAGCCTTGGTCTCGTAATGTGCGGTGGTGTCTAAGTGGATTTACCCGGCCGATCACCATAGAGGCTCCCACACACGGTGGGGTCTAGGGAGGAATTACAGGAACCTAGTCTTTCCCCTGCAAAGTGCAATGCAGAGAGGCTGGTTCGAACCCAGGACCTATTGGCACAAGTAGAGTAATTCTTGGTCAAAGACATGTCTAAATTTTTTACGAGGAACCGACAGGAGCACTGCCTATGATAAAAGTATGTTTTTCAAACTCCGCTTTAACAGTTGCCAATCTACTCTTTTTTCGCGAAAAACCAAAAGCCTTGCGATTTGATGCATTGATAGATAAGAAAATATTTACAAGCTCAAGAAAGAGCTAACACCACCCTAAACAACCCAAAACAGCAGAGCACAACGTCTACAACTCGCTAACACAAGCGTAGAACGCCTCCACATCCGGCTAGTCCAAAGACAGCCCCCAACGAAACTCGAACTACAAAGCAAAAGAGAGCCTGTCCTAAGCTGAGCATCATCGCCGTGTTTCAAGCGAAGCCGCTCACCTCCGAAGGTCGACATCTTCACTTGAACTTCCCTTGTCGATGCGACCATCCACCCTTGATGCCTAAGGGGTGGCAGATAGATGGCGGGACTTGGTCGGTCCCGAGAAAGGCATCTCCTTGGACTCACCAGCGACAGCGTCCATACCGCCTCTGAACATCAACCTTGGATGGCGGCGTGCGCCGGAGGAAGGTGAAAATTAGCTTTTTGCAAAATCCCCAGCTTAGACGAGTAGCACTTCCTTTGTAGAAGTGGTGCGTGCATACCCGTTATTATCCTTTTTGGGGGTTGCTTGCGAGTACATTCAAAGTACTCACCCGGTTTGTTGACTTGGCTAGCAAGCTACAGGTGGAAGAGTTCTTCGATGGCGTCTAGGACGATGCGAAGCATGCTTCCCAAATCAGCTGCCTGTAGGGTAAAGAAACGTTGGCATGGGCCCGCTCTTCTGTTGAAGTTTCTTCTGCTATTTTGTTGAAGTTACACCATTGTGGGGTGTATTCGTAAGACTTGGCCATGAGGCCCTATTTGTGTAAGACAAGTCAGTAACGTAATGGATGTAAACGTATGCTGTCATTTCACTGTGTTCAGTGACACGATGATCATGGGTTTGATGTTACATACACAATAGGGGCTTTCGTCAGCTAGACCGGGGTCCAACTTCCCAACTCTCGCCAAGAGGTGATGGACCATTCAAGGTTATCAAGTGCATCAACGACAATGCATACAAGATCGGCATCCCAAAATCCAAGTACTTGGAACATGGCAAGTTCAACGTCTCGGACCTCTCAGCCATACCATGGGAATTCAAGTCACAAGTCGAGGATGACTCTTTCGAGGGGGGGGGGTGGGGGGGGGGGTGGTGATGTATCTCAACCTACAGCCAAGGCCCAATGACAAAAGCGATCAAAGCCCTTCATGATGAGGTGAACTTGCTCCTCTCTTTGTGTGATCTTGACACCCCTTTGAACGGGTTGCTACTTCATTCTGATACCTTGTGTGTACTCAGGTATGGCCCTCATGAAGATCCTCGAGGAGAAGTCGAAGATGGACAAGAGACGAGTCAAGAAAATGAAGATGTTGGAGACCTAGCTCCAGGAAGCGGTACTACCGCCCGCCTCCAGATGACCTAGCCGAAGCCGACGAAGCTCAAGGAAGCGATACTACCGATGGGGATACCCGGCCAAGTACCGTCAACCTCAATTTCGCTTATGTATTGGCCACGGTACCCAGCCAGTACTGATCTAATACTACCGCTGCAAATCAAACATCAAATAAATTCGATGTGTGCAACGGTACTACCACCGGTGTCCAGCGGTACTACCGCTGCCACCAGCAATACTACCGCTGCGCACATCAGGATTCGGGCTGAGGCCCATGTAACCCCTTTCCTCACCCTTTGTGTCTTAGACTATAAATAGCTACCTCCTTGCCTAGGTTAGGGTTCGACAGAGATTTGTGATGTTTTGTGAGCTATGCTCCAATCCTTCCCCAAGTGGGACCCCAAGGCCTTCTTTAGGAGATGAATCAAGACCTCTTCATGAGCTACTCTTTCTCCTAGAGATTTAAGTAGACTTGCCAATCTTTCCTTGTAAGGATTTTATTGGATCGGTGGACCGGACGTTTGAGAAAGCGGTTCCAATTTGAGAGTAATATTGGCTTGGGTTTTGAGAACCGGAGGCTACACTTGGGGAGATCTTCCTTTGCAGGTTTTACTAGTTATCCTTTGTGTTTTACCCCTCGTGTTCCCTCCGTGTTCATCGTTTCTTTCATCGTATTCTTCGTCCCCTCACTCAAATCCGTGAACATCGGAACCGCACCGCATCACTGTGTGAGGCCTTTCGTCGTTGCGGTCTGAAGTTGGGGGCACCTCCTCACCTCGTTTTAGTCGCTTGGTGAGGACGGTCGTGTGTGTGTGTGCGCGTGTCCCCTTCGAGGCATCCGGTCTGCTAGGCGGTCCACTAGGGGTTGGAACGTCTCACCGGCAACCAGATGATCGCAAGGGGGACTCTGAGGTACTTTATGGGGCAAGGTGCCATCTGGCACTCCATGACTACGGCCTGTAGGGCCTCCTACGAGAGCAGGCAATGTGGGAGATGGAGCACTTAGCAAAGTTGGTATGTAGCCCTGAAGCATGCCCGAAACTGACATCACCAGCTTGTGATCGGTCAATTTATTTATCATCAGTTTACTCATTCCTTGTTTGTATTGTGGAAAAAAGAGACTGAGAACATTAGTTCAGTTTTCTGCCCGATAAAGGGAAAATACAAATACCTTCCTACCTGGTGCTTCTTAATTATGCAGATCATGAGCATCAGGCATACTGCATCATGAAAGTTTTGAAGAGTAACCTTCAAATGTTCATCAATTACTGCAAAAGGTCCTGAAGGTTACAAGGATAAAAGAGGTTATGAGGTTTTGTCACCTTATCTGAAGCATGTGCCTTATGATGCTTCAGTAATTACAACAGTGCTCATGAAAGAAAACCACTAGAACATTTGTAATTTCTACGCTAGAATGAACAGTGTAGCCAGTTTAACTGTCTTCACGCTTGCATATGTGGGGAAAAAATATATGCGACTGCGCACATTAGCAACACTTTACCCCGCCACCCAAACCTTCCGCATGGTACAAAAACAAAACCCTAACCATGCTCGGACATTCACTAACTCTCCTGCAAAGGTGGAGGAATCTGACTCCTTAAGTGTTGTAAATTGTTTTTCACGTTGATAAATATTCAACGTGTACCACTTCTATGTTGCCCTCATACTTCACAAACAAGCCCTATCTGGCGGGTTCATAGGGAAACCCTTTTCTAGATTTTGAAATAAAAGGATTATGCCATGGATACGTCTAGCCAAAAAATCTCATACGAAACCCTAAAACGAATAGCATAGCATCCAGCTGAGCAGCTGCACTCATTGTTTGTTTCAACCCAAACCCGATTCAGGGGAAAGATGAATGATACTGGGTTTGGACCACGCCACCATCACAGGTTGTTGCTGCCTGCATCCAAAATGGATCTCTTTCTTGTTTCTCAGAAGTTCACGGTTGGAAATGTCCCAGTGTTAAGTTCATCAACCTACTTGCACCTACCTCCCAAATTTATGGACCTCTACCAGAAACTACTCTTAAATTAACATTGTTACTAACTTATTTTAGAAAAAACTGCTCAGTTTGTTAACACGTTATTTCTGGGAATAAAAATACTAGGGCGAGGCGGCACGGGAAGGGGGATGTTCAAGAGTGGGTAAGTTGAGGAGGTTTGTGTGGAAGTAAGAGGGGGTGCAGGATTAATTGGGGATTTGGGGCAGCAAGATCAGGAGTTGAGGGGTACATAATAGCTATTCTAGGGGCTGCAGAACAGTGTTGCTTATGTGGAATTAATAACAATTTAAATACTTATTCAATATGTTAATACCTAATATAATTATGAGATAGTTACACCTAAGCATAGGAAAAAAATTATGTCCATTTGCATATATTTTTTGTAGATTTTTCTTTTAACTCTGGAATATTGACATCCATCATAGAGCATGTGTAATGTCACCCTATTCTTCTGTGAAGGTAATTACAGGATGTTCGATATTGCCATACGCCACTGCAAAAGAGAAGAACAAGATGAATAAGTGAAAGAAAAATAAAAGAGTGCACCTTCAAAAACTCGATAAAACAATGACTCTTCGCCAAAAAATGCTTCGATAAAAAGATACCTGAAAAGTATATTAACAGGATACTATTAGTAACATTACCATACTTCAGATCAAATAAATGGCTACTCACTTACTCAGAACTAGCAGTGTCCATCAGAAGCTTTTGTAGGCTCCTAAAAATAACTTCATATGGGTATTTCAGAGAATTGGCTTCAGATATACGAGGTACCAAGCCAGGCTGATCAATCTCCTGCAAAGTGAGGGAACAAATATTTCCATGAAGCTGCAGCGAATATAATTAATGTGAAATTTCGAATAATATTCAACTAGTTTACACTTTACAATCATTATTGATGTACCTTCAAAATGTTTGATCGTTCACCTAAGGAAAACATGAAACGATGATTTCTCAACTGCTCTCTCCCCTTTGTTATAAGGTCAACGATATTGGTGTCATATCCAATCACATCGCTTGATACACCAATATCTAGCTTCAACTTCTCCAATGCTTCTACGTACACACGAAAATCTGCACTCAGCACCTATTTGGGCAAAAGGACAGTAGCAATTATGATATATTCATATATCATATTAAGAAATCATGATCTCGCTATTAAAAGTGGAGAATGAATATCAAATGGTGATCTATAATTTGAGAATCCAGGGAACTTGTTATGTCCAATGAGTAAATTGGGACAGTTGCATACAGTACTGGCTGCTCATCAACTTGTGATCATGGCCAACAAGATAAGAGACGATATAGGGAGACATATCATCACCGCAGTATGTGAGTTCAGGTAGCTATGCAGAAGGAACAATGTATCGACATCACATCACAGCAGATGTCCTCATATTAGTAAGTTAGGTGACGATATGATTCAAATGTCTGAAAAAAGACGGTTCGATTGACACCATGACAAAAAACTTAAGGGGCGAACCAGGGACAAGCAAAGGATGAAATGAATCAATTAAGCTTGATGCTCTCATGCCAGATGAAAGGAAGCATAGCTCATACTGCCAGAGTTGCAACTAGATGAAGTTCTGCACATGCAAACTTCCATCTGAATCTAGATATTTTACTAAAGTAAAAAATCAATCATCAGAACCCAGACAATCAAGAGGAAATGGAGCCCTCAGCCTACCACCATCTATTTTCAACAGGATTCTAACCACCAATTCTGTCACATTTCATCGCCAGCCAAATGTCATCCGCTCAACAGGTTTGTTCATCTCCAGGCTGCCAGCACCTAATAGGACAGGCATGACACCAGAGATACGTTTTGAAAACTCTCTTCAGACTTTTCACCCAATATCATATACTCATGGATAGATATGAAAATAATTCTATTATTTTTTCTCAAACAAAGAAGTGAAAATAATGTGATAAAGATTTACCTTGTTCATTTTATCAACATACACTGCACAGACATCATTATACGTCTCCAATCCATGCTCTTTAAGAAAGAGAACGAGATACCTATGAAACCATGTAAGCAACCATCAACTAAGTAGCAGATAAACAGAAAATGTTTACAATGTCTTACCTATGCAACAGTGACATGACTAATCCAAGCAAAACAAATGATGACATTATGTTGTCTTGTTTTATTCATTAGTTCAACTATGGGACTAAAGGGAATAACATTAACTGGCAATACACACCCGAGAAAACAACATTAGAACTAGTGGCCTTCAACTTAAGAAATTATGATACTCATCTTAGCAAGTAATGTCTGTTCTGTGTTTCTCCACGTTTTAACTATTCCAATCTCAGATGCTTTCCTTAATATCCAGCTAATCAGAAATATGGAGCTTTACTAAGCAAAAACTGACTGTTAAGAGAACTGACAATGCATAAAAATTTCAGACCCGAATAGTTAAATGTAAGAGGCGGCATGAGCAAATAACAGACCGAGAAGAGTATGGGTAAGATTATTTATATATCCAGGAGCATGAGATCTAATACCATAAAGATAACTATTGTCTAGAAAGGAAAGCATAGCTAGTAATTCTATATGAAAATTGATTTCTCCCAACATATACCTATACTTCTGAAGCAAATTTTGTTGCAGCGTTTGGATATTAGTTCCAGGCTTTCTCATGGAAGAGAATATCTCAATGATATAGTTGGACACCTAACAAAGTAAATGCAAGGGGAAATAAATGGGAAGCATCACTTCAGCAGTAAATATTTTCAGTTAGCTGAGTACAAGTTCATAAAGCAATCTATATGAGTGCATTCTGATGTAACCTTTGATAGTGCCTTTTTCCGAAGCCTTTCCAGTTCTTGCTTAATATCTTTCAGAGCACTTGATGCATTAATCATCGGATCAACTTGAGCAAATCTCAACTTTTTGCTCAATATGTTTAGACTTCTAATATAATCATCATTTACCTACCAAAAGAAACTGGAATAGCAAGTCATTGAACTATATTATATCCACGCATCCTTGTAATTAGCATAGTGATAAGGAAAACAAAAGAATGATGATGTTTTCTTTGAAAGCAAAACATCTAAAGTTCCATGTGTTGGGTGAATAGCTAGTTCCAGTATGCTACTTCGCCACCATGCTCTCCTCAGCTAGATCATCCATGTTGGAATTCTATCAACATCAGGCTAGACCCACATCTGGACTTCGCCGCCATGCTCTCTTCAGCCAGATCCTACTTTGGCAAACCCTTCTTCTTTGAGGTTTTTGCCGTGGCGGCTTGGTCCATTTCGAAGCAAAGAAACGCGCTAATCTTTTACAATGTAAACCCTAGCCTTAGTGTTTGGTCCTTCTCCTTCAAAAGGGACATTTTTTCCTTCTCTCTGACAGAATGCATGATGAGCTTAGATCTACCCTAGTTATCTGGCTAGATGCTATGTAGCTTTTCTGCTCCCGGGCTACGTCCTTTGTACATTCCACTATCCCCTCTTGTAAGTAATTTCCTTTTTTTAATAAAATTCTACTCTCGGGGCCTGCCCTACAGTTTTCAGCTTAAGAAAATACTACAAGCTACATGATGTTCTCAAAAGGAGAAAACACCTAAAGTTTTATGCTGTTTTCTTCGGAAAAGGGCCAACCCTATATTTATAGAAAGCTTAAACAATATTTCACAGAAGTTTAACATAATTTAATGTAGAAAGGAAAACATAGGGATCGCTAACTTAGACTCAATTCGCAATTTCTTAACTTATTTATAATGTGCTATACAAAAGTAGGCAAGAAAGCAGGAAAAAGTTGATTAGCCAAAGGATTAAATAAGATAAAGCTGCTTAGGCAAACGGATTAACATAATCGACAGCAATGCAAATCCCGTTTGCCCAACCAGATTTTGCGTCTTCTACCGTTTGACCAACCAAAATTTTCGTTCTTTCGTGCCTATTTTTTCATAGAAGATTATAAAGTTTAGCAACCAAAAACAGAGCCTTAAAATACAACTACCATATAAAAACCAGGCAACACTTGGCCAACAATTACGAAAAGTCACCAACTAAAAAGCAACAGCCGAAACAGGATATAAGTATATTATGCATCTTATTTTGATGCAAGCAATAAGAACTGTCTCTCCTCTATTTGCTATCGCTCAACCCTCTATTTCTCTCATCCGAACATGTGCCTACTACCCCCTTCAACCATGCTGTCTAGCCATTTTTAGTGAGGTAAGAAACAATATATATCTATGGATCCAGAACTATCTGCACAGCTTGGCGTTGATTAAAACAGGACAAAATAGATGAGCAAAACAAATAAAAAATCCATATGAACTTCAACAATTTGATAAAAATAGAGGACTAGATAAGATTTACTGGATCATCCTAACAATTGAGAGGATGCGATGGTGTGATGCTTAACTCGACATTAATATGTCACTATTTTAGTGCACTCCACCCTTAAATAATTGTGTCTAACTTAAACAAGAAACCATTATTACACAGCACATGAACATACAGAGTAATAGTACAGGAACTGTTTATCACATCCAGAGATGCAAATATACTTTTATCTGCATGTGCTGATGTGCATGAAGACTAAAGTATTAAAGTCATAGCTAGCTGAAAAATGTCAACACTAGCAATCTGCAACAAAAAAAAACTCAAAAGTAACTGCCATGCTGTAGAACCCCAGAATCAAATTGCAGAGTTGTTAGGTGTTTACCTCTCCATCAATGATAACATTCACCAAACCAGGAGGAGCAACAATTTCTTCGACAAATGCTGCAAGCTTTGTCTCGACCAACTGTACAGTATAAACTCTCATGTGAGCACATTTGTATTAAGTGAAACATAAAAGGTAAACCATATCTGTACGTCAACTATACTACTGCTGCCAACTAAACATTTACTATTCTACCTATATCATAAAAGACAATTAAACTTCTGAGCAACACTTATTACTCATAAGCTAACTTGTTGAAGTGCATAAATTTTTTACCCACAAAAGACTAGAGCATCTTATCAGCAACAGCCTAACAGGATTGTCCTTACCTTACGGTTCTTCAGTCTAACACCCAGGTCGAAGGATTTCTCCTGGAGACTTCTAAGCTCCGAGCTTATACAACCAATGTGAACCTGTCATGCCATAATAATAAATTTTAGTGTTATGATTACAATCACAAGTTAATTGGAGTTTGGGGCTGGTAGATACTATTGAACATCTATCTGCAAACTGTATCACAAAACTACAGGTTTTAGGGTGCACGCCTAGCACGGCCCAGCTAGTCGCACAGGCCACATCCATAACAAGCGCCTCTCTTTCTCACTCTTTCAATCAAATTTCAGTGCTCTTTGTGAGCTAACGACGGCTATGGTCCAATCAACCGGCTGGTAACATGGCAACGACACCCCATTTGCCTTTCACTGTCCGATCAGGTTCCAATCCGAAGCAGGGTTAGCAAGATTCCCCACGTCCAGCGTTCTTCCCCTAGTAATTGCTCGTTCTGAGTTCAGCGGTCTCTGCTACCAACTCTGGAGGCATTAAATAGTGGCAACTACATGGCCAAAGGTGCATGGCAGTAAGCCTCATAGAATAGCAAGGACCATTAGTCAGTGAACTTCTCAGATGGCCACCAAACCTCGGTAGGCCATGGCGACCACAACCATTTGCTGCACTATAAATGGGACTGACGGCGTCTCACGAGCGTTACTAGAATGGGCACCTAACACTGGATTAGCGACTTCTAGATCCAACCCCTCCCCCCTTGGATCTGCTCATTAGCCACCAATGTTTTCACTTCCCTCCCATTTTTGTGAGGCACTGAATGAGTGGCAACCAGACCGCAGAAGGCTTGATGATGAGACGGCAAGGCCATGGACCAGCATCTACTAGGCATGATGGTTGGATGACAGCAGACGACGAAAAGATTTGATAAGCATGAATCAGCATATTGAGCCTATGCAATGTATAACCAACCAGAGTGTACCCACCATGCGACAGCATGAGTTCAAAGCAACAATCATGGATAAGAAAATGACTACGGGGCTGCATCAAGGGATTTTCATTTTGTACTATACATTTTGTTCCATCTCTCGTATTTCTTTATTTGTACCCCCAGGCCCCAGCCCACACATGCAAACACGGTCACTCCTCGTAGTACTGATTTGCAGTGCTTGCATGCCCTAACTATTTATGAAGCAACATATAGTTCAGGTGGGCAGACAGTGGGATGATTTAAAGCGTAACATGTCCTGTGTAGGACAAAGTAAATTCTGACATTCTATCAGTTTTAGAAACGAGAATTTATAAGTTTGAATAAGCAGTCATGCCAGCAACATTCACACACTTACATGTCGATTTATGAGGTCTCAATATTTCCCATATAATATCAAATGCACATTTTTCCCATAGAGAAAGCTAACCTACTGCATGTTTATCTTTTCCAGAGGCTACCGGCAGCAATCATTTCAGCTATAACATGAAAATTTTGAAAACAAAATAGGGACCGTACATGTACGAAACAGATAATCAAGAATATACCTGAAATCCACTAAGAAGTGATCCTATTTGAGATAAGATAATGTCACAATCATGAATCTCTTCATGCAACAGAACTAGGTTGTCATTGTCTTTGACATAATCCTGTAGGTATAAGGAAATATCCTCTTAAGATCTAGAATTTTCCATGCAGTACTTTTATATCCATACATAAAAGCTCAGAAACTGATGGACTGAAATATGCAGATTATCACAGTACAGTTGTATTAAAGGCGAAAGAACATTGTGACATTGACGTGCCTAACTATGCAAGCGACCTTTCCTTGGTTATTTCACACGTTAGAAGAGCCACATAGAACTATAGAAGTTAGCAAAATATAACTCATAACACAAGGTCCAGACTCCGGACTAGTATCAGAATTAAATGACTTCTAGAAAATGGTACCATGTCATGTCTAAGAACTAGCTCTAATACAAGTTGTATATTCTAGATCTTTAGGTCTGTTGCACAGAATTCCTATTACTTCTGATATGTGACTTGTTCTATGTCCATGTATATCTGGTAGTCTTGAATTGAGTTGCTGTGCAACATAACATTCATTCGTAAGGGAATAGGAGGCATCCCATCTAAGGTCTTTTTTTAACAGATGAGATAGCATTCACAATATTTTATAGTTCAAAATAATATCTGGATAAGTTAAGCTACGCATAAAATATACACTTTGATTGTACCTTGTAGCAAGCAAACAGAACAGTAAAGACATTCAAAAATAAGTTTAGTCAGGCTCTGCTAAAATTAAAAGTGGGCACAGTTCATTGTTAGGAACAGTATTTGTCCTGACTCCTGGTTTTGCACTTTTGCTTTTGCTGACTTAATCATTGAATCATTTAATTCCTTTTCCTTTCCGTGGAATACATCTTCAGGAAGGAAAATGTAGATACCCTTATTCTAAAAAAACAGCCAACAGTACCACAAAATAATCCAATACCCATCACTTGGAAGCATAAATGTGCCACAACTCTGTTTGTAGTTTTATCAGTGCATTGATGATGACATAGGTACGTACTTGAATTAGATCCTCTTCGATGTCGCCTAGGTTGCCTTCCACCATGGTTGCCATATCTCGCTGTTTTTCACCATTGGCTAGAATACTTATTAGCACCTGGAGAACAACACAGATAAGCATATGATCACGTATGAGGAAAGGAAGATCGTGCTTCTAAAAACCTGAGCAGTGCATGTCGTGTGAAGCAAATTACTATTTTATAGCCTAGATCTCATTTACTTCAGGAATTGAATTATCTTTTGAAAAAAGAATGGCAAATGTCTTTCATAATGGTCCGGGAGTTGGATAGTTGGGATTTAGTAGTCTACCGTACATGTCAAAGCCATGGATAAAAAATAAAGACGATGTAATCAGTACTTCATCAAGTCCAATGCCAACTATGCACCCTCATTAATAACCAAGTCGTTAAAAGCACATTCCAATAGTAAGACCAGTTAATTAAGATCATTGTTATTAAGAAATGAAGAATTAGCATCGATGGGCTTTAGACTCACATCGTAGTTCTTGTGCTCCTCGAGTTCCTTGTCCAACCCATCCAATGATATATCCTCACTGTTAGAATATTCCATCAAATAACCAACAATTAGGAATCCATGATTGCAGACAGTATTCTCTCTAGCACAATCGGATGATGTAACACTTCCACTGCAGGTAATATGTTTTAACTAAGGTAACAGGACAAAGCAGATACTGTCCTATACTCTTCACACATGCATTTGATGGAAAAAAAACTGGATTCGCGGGGATTTGCAATAATATTTCATCAATGCTGATAGGATTGCAGTACCTTAGCGCGTCTTCATCGAAGAAAAACCCACCAAACAGTTCTTCGTATCGCTGTTCCTGGACCGCCGCCATTCAGCTGTTTCAGTTCCTGCAATAATCACCTTTTTTTTATTAAGACAGCTGCTATGAATTCTATCATGGAGATCAATTGCATTCTCATCTGATAAAAGAAAAACAGAGAATTCTTCTCTCCAGTCTAATACGCCGCATGAACAACCGAATCGGGAAAATCTAGAGAAGAATCATCAAAGCGGCTGAAACATAGTCAGACACAACGGTTCAGAACAGCTGAACCTAGTTGTTGTTGTTTTTTTCTGACAATAAACAGCTATTACTCCCTCCGTTTCAAAATATAAGTCTTTCCACCTACTTTTTACACACATGTATCTAGACATATTTTAGTGCAAGATACATGTGAACCTTGCACTGAAACATGTCTAGATACATGTGTGTGGAAAGTAGGTGGTGCGACTTATATTTTGAAACGGAGGGAGTAGTATTTAGAGGATCAACGGGATGACGGTAAACTGAGACCGGTCACGAAGAGGAGAGATCTGGTCTGATTCGAGCGTTCACGGAAAGCAATATAGGACGAGATTAAAACGAACAACAACAACCCAAGCGAGCTAGGGCGTCCTCACCAGCGAAAGGAGTCGCGTCCGGTGGATCTCCAGCTCACTCCACGGCAGTCCAGCAGAGGGGGATGGGAAAGGGAGGAGGGCGCATACGGCTTCGGTAGTGGGAGGGGACTAGGCGGGGCGGCTCGGGCGAAGCGGTCGTGGCGGCGCGAGAATTGGGGCGCGGACGAGCAGGGTGGGAAGAGCCCGCCACGCGTGAGGTCCAAGACCTCGCCCTGCTCCGAGTCCGAGCCCCTCGCCCCGCCGCGGAATCCATGGCGCGACCTGGGAGATCGAAGCAGCCCTTGCGCGAGGAACCCGCCGACCCGCGCGAGTACGAGTTTCAGTTCGCAAACTGTTTTTTTCTTTCTAAATTGTTTTTTTTCTTTCTGACCGTTGTTCGCAATTAGCGTACTGCAATCGGGATGGAAGGTGCGCCGCCGAACTTTTCAGCGGGAAATTTGAGTTTTTATATTGGTTGATTGTCTAGTCATATCCAGAAGTATAATGCCGATTCTAAAAACTCGTTCTCATGAGAACAAGCATTTACTCCCTCCATTCCGTAAAATACGACATTTTTTCAAAATTCAAAACAATGTAAAGTTTGACTAAGTTTTTTTTAAATGACCGACAAGTATAATACTCCCTACCATTTTTGTGACATCCTTTTCCGAACGGAGGGAGTACTACATCATATGCAAATATACTTCACCAACAAGTACTTACTGCCTTGTTCTGACATTTTAGGTCTCAATCATCACCTCACACCTTACTCAACGAAAATGCATCAGAAAAAAGATTCAAAAGTTTCTAAAATGGGTAATTTAGATGATTTTTACTAGATGGATAATTAGTGTCACGAATGACTGAGGTAACTAGAGAGCAAAAGATGGAATTCACTCAAAGAATAAAGATAGCAAACCAGGGTTCCTCATACAGACTGGGCCGCACCCCCTGATCTCCCTACTTGCCTAGTACCCCAGCTTTGGACTTGGCCCATCTGAGACCCCTTGCGAATTGCTTGGTCTGGACTGAACCAGAGAGGCGCCAGTACCCGAGCAAGCGCTAGGCCACCCAAAAGGGCTCCAACTCCTGTACTGCGCGCGCCGCCGGCTCCCCTCCACCGCTCGCCTCCAGCGGTCCCGACGACGGAATCGCGTCCCGGCGCAAGCTTCCAGCAAGGCAGCATTGAGGTTGCGGCCACAGGTATTCACTCGCCAAATCCCCAATCCCGCCTCGGCGGTGCCGTGAGTTCCCCAATCCAGTCTGTCTGTTTCCAGTTTCTAACTGGAGTAGAATTTGTGAATGGTCAAATGATCAGTTGGTGAATGATTGTTTCTGTCTTCCACTTTTTGTAGTGCAGCTACTGGAGATTTAGAGGTGAAAAATGAAGAAGACTATGGACTTGAAATCGTTGTGGGATAGAGCTTCGAAGAAACAGAAGATGGCTTCCACTTCAACACCAAAACCCGTACCGGTAGAAGCTGGAACCCAACCTCAGAATCGAACCAATCCTTCTCCTTCCAGTAGGCTGCAGGTAGTACCCGTGCAAGCACAGAGACGCTCCCCAATCACACAGGAGGATGGATCCGGTGACAAAGATGACGAGTCCATTGCTTCAAACAGTAAACAGCTGCGGGAGCGGGACGAGGCTCGGTATATGTCCCGGTTGACCCAGTCGCTTCATTGCTTGAGGTTCCTTCTGCAACAGGGGCTGCCTGTTCATGGACACGATGAAAGTGCAAGCTCGCTTAATGCAGGGAATTTTATCGAGCTTTTGAATTGGCTGGCAGAAGGTGTTGGAAAGCTTAAAAGTGTGGATCTGAAAGATGCTCCAGTTGACCGTGAAATGCTAGACCGCAAGACACAGGAACAACTCGTCAACTCCTGTGCCAAAGAAACCACCAGTCTTATCATGGAAGATCTCGGTGATGATTATTTTGCGGTGCTTGTTTATGAATCTCGCGATGTGGAGCAGCAGGAACAATTGGCTATTGCTTGCGGTATGTTGGTACAAAAGGGATGATAGTTGAAAGGTTTCTTGGTATCGTCGGAGTTGAAGAAACTAGCTCTTTTACACTTAAAACAACGATTCAGAATCTGCTTATGGCACACTCCTTGAAATTTTTGAGGGTCCGTGGGCTGGGATATGATGGAGCTAGTAACATGAAGAGTTATGCTAATGGTTTGAAGAAACTAATCATGGATGAATCCCTTCCGTTTATTACGTCCATTGCTTTGGCCATCAACTTGAGTTCAACATTGTTGCTCTTGCTAGGCAGAATGTTCATTGTGACTGGGTCTTTCAAGAACATGAAAATTTGTTTCGATCATGAGAGCTTGGGAATGCCTTGTGACACTCGTCGTGAATCTCGTTGTAAAACTGTGACGCGTGTTTTCTCTTTGTATCCTTCAATTTGGCGAATTCTCATTACGATTGGAGAAGAGCATAGCGGCCTAGAATCAGTACGAGCTCAAATCATCTTCACATCATTTGAGTCATTTGAGTTTGTATTTATAGCACACTTGTTGCTAACCATATTTGAGTATACAGATGACTTATGCAGTGCTTTGCAAAAGAGGGAACACAATATTGTTAATGCTATCGATCTTGTTTGTGTGACAAAGAAAAGGTTGCAGTTATTGCGAGAAGATGTTGGATGGGAAAGGTTTCTTCAAAAGGTCACTTCTTTTTGTGTGGAACACGATATCGAAGTTGTGGATATGGATGCTTTGTATGAGCCTGTTGGAAGATCTCCAAGGTTTTACGAAGAGGCCACAAATCTCCATTACTACCATATTGATATGTTTTTGGATGTAATTGATAGTCAACTGCGAGAACTGAATGACATGTTTGATGAGGTAAACACAGAGTTACTTATTGGCGTGGCATCATTCAACCCTGCTAACTCATATGCTTCTTGTGACGAGGAAAAATTAGTTAAGCTTGCACACTTTTATCCTGAGGATTTCTCAACATTTGAACTGCTGAAGCTTCCCTTCCAACTTACAACATTTTTTGATGCTATGCGTGGAGATGAAAGGTTTAGAGAAGTGGAGACTCTTGCCGAGCTTACTGTCAAGCTTGTGGAAACAAGGATGGACCGTGTTTTTTATATTGTTTACAGGCTTCTCAAATTGGTGCTAATCCTTCCTGTAGCAACTGCAAGTGTTGAGAGGAACCTTTCTTCAGTGAATTATGTCAACAACAAGGCAACAAACAAGTTGTCGGATCAATGCGCGAATGACTGTATGGTTACATGTCTTGAGCGGGAAATCTTTGAACAAGTGAAGGATGAGGCCGTCATATCTCGTTTCCAAGCTATGAGTAACGGCAAAGTTGTGCTGTAATTTTTATCTAGTATTTTGTAAGTTCTGTGTATTAGTTTAACGAACAAGCCGCAAACCTTCATGTTAACTGTTGAACAGTATGTGAACCTTTATATTATCCTGAGCCTGCCGTCTAAATTAACTACGTTTGCGATGGTCTGTGAATCTTTACTGTGAACAAGCTGTGAACCTTCATGTATATATACCATTTTGCTGAAGCATAAGTTATATAACGAGGAGTATATTATAACTGTACCTATACCTTATGTAGTTTGTGCAAGTAAGATGTGGCATACCTTCGTGCACTGGAAGAAACGCCACAACGTCGGCAGCTTAGTTTGAGGTGGGTGCTTGCTGTGCAGAGCTATTTCCTCCTCAATTTGTTCCATGTATATTTTAAACATATTTAGGGGCATTTGTTTTTACATTAGCAACTTGGTTGTATCCATGTAGGTGGTTTGGTACGTACAGAATTGTACTTTAAAAATCATATGACAGCTCCAGTAAGTACTAGGGAAAGCAAGCACATGTGTAAACGAAACCAACCATTTAACAAACTCAGAACTGATGGTCATACATTGGCCGCATCGTGCAAAGTCATCAAAGTACAAGATGCGCAGCTAAGCCGTATGTTTGATACCGACTTCAAAATCACTAGATGGAGTATGGCAACAATAGGCGTTGGTCTGGTAAATCATCTCAGACAACCTTTGCACACACACAACCAAAACAGCTAAACATTGCTCTATGTTTCTTGAGCGCTGCAAACCACCCGGCAACTGTCCAACAAAGCTGAGGGACAGGGCGTGCACTCGGCTCTCACGAACTCGGCCTGCTGATGCCTGTCGCAGCTTGGCTTGTAGGAGCATACCCATTTCGTCTGCTATGCTTTTCTTCTTCGTCGCCATCTGCACATGAAGAATAGAATGTTCATCTGCTAAGGGACGGTGTTGTACCGAATTCAGGTTACAAGTATGCCTTGCAGTTGAGAACACTGGCGGAGCTTAGTAGGGGCCAACCCGGGCCATGGCCCGCCCAGGATTTTGCCAAACATGCCTATACCAATGCATCTCCGAATTACCCATGTAACAGCACCAACACTAGCTAATAATTGGGTTTTTTTGCTCTTTTTTAAGTTGGCCCGCCCATATATTTGTTTGAAGCTCCGCCACTGGTTGAGAAATGCCCAGCTTTGGAGTATCGGCAACACGAATTAGCCCATTAACTTGAACTATACAACACATATCATATTTAGGGCTGAGTGCAAGTTCAGTAGAGGGGGATGTGAGTCACAGAGTAGCTCAATAAGTTGTGTCTTCCAAATAGTGTTGACTACCTAGTAACGGGGATAGCAAAAATAAATCAGTTTATGTGCCTATCATCATTAAAATAAGAAAATCCTATTATAATAGATTCTGTCAATTTACTTTTTAAAGACTTTTTTTATACTTTATGAGGCTATCATGGTCAATATAAGATAATCTTAGTACAGTAGAATATGTTAATTTACTTCCCGAAAGACTGTTTTTTATACCGAGGATTTAAAGGTTATTTACAACCGACAATAAATAACACCGTGCAACCAAGTTAAGTTCGCACCAGAGAGAGAGAGAGAGATTTCCAGCAAATTGCCATTACTACTCTGTGCTACTAGCCCCAAGATATGTGCTACTTTCCACCAGACTATTGCACATTTTAAACATTGTGATTGACCAAAACATGAATAACTAATGTAAACTAGTGAACAATGCCGTATTCATAACATGCTTAACAGGAACAAAGATGCATTGGTAATTCTACGTGTGATTCAATGCTAATAATGGTATCCCCTGGATATCCTGCTATGTATTTACAACTTGAATTAGAGAAGCCTGAAGCGAGGATTTTGATTATAATAATCGTAATAAATCATCGATCAACTAATTTCAAAAGTGAATTAAGAGGTGGATGAGCATTTGCAACATAGTTTGGGTCAGCTGAGGCTGGTTTATATAAGTAATCTGCAGTTGCACTAACAATAATCATATTTGTTAGCCACTGAATTATATCTTCCCATTACTTGGCCAGTGAAGTTATGCCTAAGGCTAATCTGGTGGGAACACGGAATTAATTTCTATACAGAATGCTATCAGTATGCTAACACAAAGGCATGACCTGAGCATCGATCAAATGAAAAGGACTGCATGTTACAAGCTTACAGTACACATTGATAGATGAACAGAAACCTCTCTGTTAAATTTTCGTCATGACACAATTCTTATCTCAGTCAACTCAAAGTTACTCGAGCTCAAAACGGCGTTATGAACTTCAGTATATTGAGTGTTTCTATTCAGTTAGTATTTTAGCAAACATGAAGGCTAAAGAATTTTGTCTTCCAGGTTGGTAAAAATGAGCATCTACAAAGGCAGTGCAGTCTGTCATATTACCTCAAGTAGTTCATCGAAGTTGGACTTCAGCAAATTAATTTTCCTTTCACAGTATTCTTTTCCTTGAGCCATAGTTTTCTGCACATAAGAGAAAATAATCTCACGAAAGGCAATGGATGCAAATATTAATATAATAATAAGATGCATCATTTGGGTATGCATATGGTTTACCTAGGGTACTGTGTTGCTCACTAGGTTCTATAAGAGTCACCTAAATTACATGCCAGGAAAACATGCATTTTCATCAGCAGCAAAGCAGTTCTATACTATGTCTCATTCACCAAGCACCCAAATGGTGGCATGGCAGACAGAGTTGAAATTGGTAGACCTTCGTGATAGCTTCAACTCGCCAAACAAAGGCAGAACCGGAGACAGAATAAGACAGGCAAACCGGTGTTTGGATAATTTTAAGCAATAATGGAACTTTCATGGCATTTATGATGTCTTGCCGATCATGTGTATATATTGAATATCAAAATGTCACCAAAAACCAACCAATACGATATGTTTCCGTATAACGGAAGAAGCTCGTGATTCCAATGTATATCACCACGTTGAGAAGTTCACTGAAGTACTGAAGGAACTAACATACTGCAAGCTATTGGAAACCCAACCATGTGTCTGACAATTGCAAGTGATACCTCGATGAAGTAGCCCGTACCAACGTCGACGAGGACCTTCTCAGCGTCGTCAAGCGTGCCGGGAACATAGAGGGACGCCGTGAGCGGCACAAGCAGTTTCTTCCCTGCAGACGCGGAGCCACAAAAGAAAACGTTAATCAAAGAAACCCCGTGGAAAGAACGCGCATGAAGAACGTTGCGGAGAAAGAGAAGGTTAGGGTTGGGTGAGCCGTGCCGTGAGGGCGGAGGGAGAGCTCGTGGAGGGCGGCGGTGGCGTTCTCAAGGCGGGTGGCGGCGGTGCGGATCTTGGTGAGGCTGTCCTGGAGGAGATTGACCTCCAGATCGGTCTGCTCCTTGAGCCCCTTCAGCTGCTCCACGCTCAGCTTATCCACTTCGATGCGCGCGGGGCTCGCCATGGTTGCTTGCTGGCCGCCGCCGGGGAGATGGGAAGGGGGGAGGGAGGAGAGGCGGCGGCGGCGGCGGTGGTGGACTGGTGGGCAGGGAGGGAGGGAGCGAAGAGCCGAGCCGCGAGGGCGATCAATTAGCAAAGTCAGTATTATGATAATACAAACTAAAATAAATAAAGTGTCTAATAAAAAAGGAAAGATTGGCCCGTATAGCTCAGTGGTAGAGCGTCAGTCTTGTAAACTGAAGGTCTGTAGTTCGATCCTGCATGTGGGCAAAATTTCAATGTTTTGTTTTGCAAGGAAAAAATTAATTTGAAGTTTAATTAGTTCGTTCTCAATTGAATACGAGTAGTATTTTTGTAGTGAAATATAAGTTCAGTTAGTTAGTTCTCAATTGAATAGTATATTTTAGATAAATGTTTACCTAGAACATTATCGTTTGATTTTACTATAGTAGTTGTTCGCATCATTCATCACATTTGATCCAACTTATTACGATTATATCAAAAATAATAACTTGAGGTCCAATTAGTTAGTACTTTGTGGAATAGTATTTTGCAAGGGATAGTATTTTAATGGAGTATTTTCCTGAACCAAAGTTCGTTGTTTGATTTTACTAGTAGTTGAGTGCATGCAAATGCATAGTTCCCGTCACTGAATCACATTTTATCCAACCTATTGATGACTATATTTTAAAAATAACCTAACAAGGAAATGTTCAAGTTATCACATCATAAAATACAGTACTCCCTTCATCTCGGTTTATTAGGCATATTTAGAGTTTCTCTACGACCTAGGCAATTGAGGATTGGCCGAGTTAATTACTTCTAAATCATGCAATTAATTAGGAAAGACCAATAATGTTCAGTCGAAAGTGCATGCATTAGCCTAATTAAATGTAGCATTAGCTAAATCGTATGCAGATTGGAGAGAGGAAGGGGCTGGGAGCATTTCTAGGAGATCAATAATGCTAATTGTGCCTAATTCTTGATAAAATTTGATTTTGGAATTGTGCCTAATAAACCGAGATGGAGGGAGTAGTAGTACTTATATTTACATAAATTCATCACAATGACTTTCGTCGGTGACTGTTACGGGAATTTCTTCTAAGGCAGATGTGGGATGCCCTTGACGTATCTCCTCACGCCCTCTATATAGACATGATGTTCTTTAGCTACAAATTTCAATCTTCTAACATGACACGGTCTCAACGAGAAAGATATACCCTCGTAATGATCAGTTCACAGATATCACGTGACCATCCTTATCTTTTTAGAGTGCTCGCCTCGCATGACTGGTTGTGAGACATCAAAAGACCTATATCACTCATGAGCACACACATTTGGTGCACACTCGTATTTAATGTATGCCCAGTGGAGATGAAGTAGCTGATACGTCTCGAACATATCTATAATTTTTTTATTGTTCCATGCTTGTTTTATATCATTGCTACATGTTTCTACTATAGTTATATATCATTTTAGAGCATTTTCAAGGACTAACCTATTAACAAAATGCCCAGTGCCAGATTCTGTTTTCTGCTGTCTTTTTGTTTCAGAAAAGTTGTTAAGGAAATATTCACGAAAAGACCTGAAATTTTACGAGAGTCATTTTTGTGAGGCGACCCCCAGGCGCGACGTAGGGTGGGGCCGCTCCATAGGCGGCCTGGCTGCCCTGGTGCCCTTCTCGCGCCGCCTCTTCGCCTATAAAGGCCCCCTTGACCTAAAAGTGAAAAACCCCGGAGGATTTTTTCCAAATACGATTCCGAGCTCTGCCGCCACCCAAAACCCTAGTTTCGGGGGGATAGAAGTTCCTATTCCGGCACCCTGCCGAGATGGGGATCGATCCTCGCAGCCATCTTCATCGACCGTGCTGCCTCCCATGATGATGCGGGAGTAGTCCCTCATCGGGGCTGAAGGCTAGTACAAGTAGCTATGTGGTTATCTCTCTCTCCCATGGTGTGATATTGATTGTGATCATTAACTTTGTTAATATAGATTGATCATATGATGTTCCCCCTTTATGTAATGGATATGATGTTGCTCAATTCATGGCATCTAGTATAATTTTGGAGTCACCATTGTGATCATGGTGGCACGGTGCCAGTGCGGGTGCCGTGTGTGACTCTATGGATAATAGATTAGAGGGATATGATCATGAACTTGTTCTTGTATGTTGGATCCAATAATGGAATCATGAGGTTTCTTGATGCTTGTATTTGGTATGATCTCCATGGTGCCAAGGTGACAGTGCGGGAGCCGTGGATGTATTAGAAAGGTACTGACATGGGTATACATATCGGGTACCCTACCATGAGGGTACCTGGTGCACGTGACGACTAAGGCCCAATATCGAAGAGCCTACTCGAAGCCCAAGACAAGAGGCCCAAGAAGATGGAGTACCCTCCAAGATTAGACATAGGCATAGTCGGTTTAGGCTTTCCTTATGTGTAAACTAGGTCGGTTACAAACTCCCGAGACCCAGCCTATTTAAAGGCTGGGAGGGGTACCGATCTGGGACCAAGCCATACACGAACCACCAAAGCTCTTGCGAGATCATCAACTCGCCGGAGCTCCCCTGTAATCGCATAATCCACAATCAATACCAGACAAGCAGGAAGTAGGGTCTTTACCTCCACCCGAGGGGCCTGAACCTGGGTAAATCTTTGCCTCTGCTTGTCAGCCGACGAAACTACCAGTACTACCACGTTCTCTCCCCATAATCTCAACCCTAGGTCCTTAACCATGGGATTTGATGAGGGTACACCTCGTCAATTGGCGCCGTCTGTGGGAAAGAATAGTGCTGGACTCGCGGTTTCTTCGGTTCCATCGGAAAACGGCGACTCGCCGATCGGATCTACAAACGGCAACTCGCCGGCTGCATCGACAAACCAGAACTCGCCGACTCAGGCGGCACACGGCAACTCGCCGGCTCACTCGACAAACGGCAACACGCCAGCTTCACCCGCAAAAAGCACATCGGATCCTCTGATGGATTTCGAGCCACACTCGCCAGGATTCCAGGAGGCCTTCTCCGATCTCGAGTCAGGTTTGGGTTTAACCGTTGGTTCGTTCAATTTTTTCGTCAACAAGCTTGGTGTGCAGGACTTGACGGATCCACGCCAACTCGCGACTTTCGCACCCGAGGCTCCATCGGCTGCGGCTCCTTCGACTGCGGATCTTTCCACTGCGTCCATACCATCATCGACCCTCCAAGCTTGTTCGTCTGCAACAACCATGTCCACACGAGAGATGCGCGAGCTCATTGAAGAGCTCCAGGGCGAGGAGGCCGAATCAGCATACCGCACAAACGATCCCGAGCTGGATCTCCCACTCGAGGATAGTTTCGACTGCGGGATCTCCCTCAGCGACTTCGACGACCTCGAAACTCATATCGACAACCACGTCGACTCCGAGATCTGCGCCAACAACAACCTCGACTTCGAGACTCATAACAACCTCGCCGACGCCGAGATGGGCATAGGCGACGAAGACGTCGACTGCGAGATCCGTCCAGACGAACCACTCGATGAACATACAGGCTCAGACATGAGCCTCGATGAAGATGTCGAGTCCATGACGGGACTCGAAAGTACATACATATGCCCTCGGGTCATACCCCAACAGGTCTATGTGGCCATCGCCGCAGAAACATCAGAAACTGCGGCCAGTCGCAGGCCTACAGAATTCCCGTGCACAGTCACTATGCCGGACGGAGCCACAACCCTCACAATCACTGCTGAGATGGCAGCAAAAGCAGATAAAGTTATCAAGGAGTGCACAATGATGCCAGCAGACGCAACACAAGAAGAGATGTTGACCTTCCAGTACTTCAACTGGCAGGAGTCACTTCGACTGAAGCAGATAAGAGCCACACTCGAAGAACGCAAAAAGCAAGCTAGCTTGTCGAGTGTGCGCAGAAGACAGCTCTCCCTGAGCTCCACCGGGCGAGCAGACACAGGACGCAGATCAAGGTTGTCACACCTCTCGCCAGGCGAGAAGGCGGCACTCACCCGCAACTTAGGCAACTCCTTCATGACATACGACGAGGAAGGACTGCCGGTGCCCAAAACAGCAGCAGGTGCTCTCTACACCGCTGCAGCATACCTGGAGGCAATCAAGCCCCCAGCGGATGACCCCAACGCAAAACTACACCGCCAACAGATCAAATCACTCGCCTTAGCTGCAAAGGCCATACGCCAAGTTCCAAGAACTCCAGGTGGGAGTCGAGACCGTGCCCTAGTCGACGCGCCTCGGGAAGAGCATAATCACAGTGGTCGTCGCCACCACTCGAAGGAAAGAAGCGGCTCGCGAAGGCGCAGGTCCAGGAGCAGATCACGCAGATCTTACAGTAGCGACTCATACTCTGATCGAGAGCCTGAGCCACATGGAGCTCTGTGCTTCACTCGACGCGTCCGCGAGACACGGATGCCCAAAGGATTCAAACTCACATCCGAACAGCCCAAGTACACGGGTCGACAGGAACCTTCCGGGTGGCTGGAAGATTACAGGCTGGCAGTTGCGTGCCAGCGGGGCACCAACACTACAGCCATGCAGTACATACGACTCATGCTCGAAGGCACAGCTCGCGACTGGCTCAAGGCCCTACCTCCATCAACATACGACTCGTGGGATCACTTCCGCAGGGATTTCGTCAAAAACTTCGAGCCTCTATGTGAGCGCCCGAAAACATTCGAGGAGCTGCGGGCCTGCGTTCAGCGTTCAGACGAAACGTTGAGGTCATACATCAGACGATGGACTGAGATACGTAACTCAGTTGGAGTGGTTTCAGAAGATATGGCCATGGATGCTTTCGTCATGGGCCTCGCCAGGCGAGACTTCAAAGAAGCACTTGGCCGCCAAAAGCCAAAATCTGTAGCCCACCTCTTGCAGATCGCGACTGAGTGGGCAGATGGAGAGGATATGGCACGCACCACACGCGGGTCCTCACCCCGTGACAAACATGAGAATAGCAGTCGAAGCCATAGAGACTCGTACAGAGACGACCGAAGGCGCAAACGTTCAAAACGTCATTACGACGATGACAGACCCGAATTCATGGCGGCTGGGTTCTCCACACCCCGCAATGATCAGGACAGAAGCGACCGACGGTCGAAGATCGGCGAGACAGTCGAGATGATCGTCGAGACGGCCAACGCAGTGACAGCTACAAGAGGAAGGATTGGCGCAAGTCACGGGCACAATCTGAGCGATCATTCGAAGAAAAGATGGACGCTGATTGCAGATTCCACCTGTACAAGGGGGACGATGGAAAACTGCGATCCAACCACTCGATGAGAAACTGCAGGGAGTTCGACCAAATGGCGACTGATTACGTAAATCGCAGAAAGGCAGCAGCCGCACAAGCACCTGCACCCGTGCCTCAGCCAAACAACGTGCCTGTTCTGATGGCACCACCTCCACCACCACAGCCTGCCCCAGGCGGAAATCTCGCGGGTGCCATACAGCCCGTGCCTCGGGTGGACGAACCACAGTACCCTCCGCCCCAAGGGCAGATGTACATGATACAGAAAGGTCGACCTTCCAACAGGGAGCAAAAACTTCGCACTCGACAGGTAAACATGGCGGTCATGTCACCTCCTGCGGTAACAGAATACTTGAAGGGATCCGAACTACAATAAGCTTCAGCAAAGAGGACCACCCTCCATCGGTTGTTCGACCAGGGCACTCTGCTCTGGTACTCGACGCGCAAATTGGAGGCTACGCCATGTCCAAGGTCTTCATGGATGGTGGGAGCGGCATAAACATCATCTTCGCAGATACGCTCCGCAAAATGAACAGGTCAGTCGAAAACCTGCCAAGATCTCAAATACCTTCCACGGTATCGTTCCAGGGAAAGCAATAAGCCCAGAGGGCACCATACAACTCGACGTAACGTTCGGGGACAAGCACCACTTCAGGACAGAGTCGATTGAGTTCGAAGTGGTCGACTGGAAGTCACAATACCATGCTATACTTGGACGCCCGACGTTCGCTCGATTCATGGCGGTGCCACATTACGCATACCTCCAGCTGAAGATGCCTGGACCAAAAGGAGTAATCACAGTCAAGGGGAACTTCCAAAAGTCTGACTCTTGCGACCGAGAATTCAGCAAAATCTCTGAGATGTTTGGCATGGAAGCAACACTCGCGATCTAGCGGTCTCCAACGATCGAACACTTATGCCAGAGCACAAAAAGGTGGCAGTCGACAGAGCATTCAGTGCCACCAACGACACAAGATCGCATCAGGTGCACCCGACTGACCCGACCAAGACAGTCAATGTCTCGTCGAGTCTGCCTATCGCATAGGAAAGCGCGCTCGTCGAATTCCTCCGTGAGAACTGGGATATATTTGCATGGTGTCCAGCAGACATGCCAGGTATTCCCAGGGAATTCGCCGAGCACTCTCTCCAGCTACTTCCAGGTGCTAAACCAGTCAAACAAACAATGCGCCGCATATCCGGCCCAAAAAGAACTGCAGTCGAAGCCGAAGTCGACAGGCTACTCGCAGCAGGATTCATCAGAGAGATCAAGAAATCACAATGGGTGGCCAACCCCGTACTTGTAGAGAAGAAGCATACAGACATCCTGCGGATGTGTGTAGATTTTACAGCACTCAATAAGTGCTGTCCAAAGGATCACTTTCCACTACCTCGAATCGACCAGATCGTCGACTCCACCGCCGGGTGCGCTCGCTTGTCCTTCCTGGATGCTTACTCGGGTTACCACCAGATAAGGATGAAGGAAGAGGATGAAGAAAAAACGGCGTTCATAACCCCACTCGGGGTCTACTGCTACACCACAATGCCTTTCGGGCTCAAAAACGCAGGCGCAACCTATCAGCGCATGATGCAAGATTGCCTCAAGAAGCAGATTGGGCGAAACGTCCAGGTCTATGTAGATGACATCGTCATCACCACAAGAGAAGAAAGCACGCTACTCGATGACTTGCGGAGACATTCGCAAACCTCAAACGCTTCCACATCAAGCTCAACCCGAAGAAGTGCACGTTCGGCGTGCCAGCCGGGCAACTCCTCGGGTATCTAGTCTCAGCTCGAGGAATCGAGGCGGACCCGGAGAAAATACAGGCCATCTTGACGATGCAAAGGCCTTCAAAGCTCCACGACGTGCAAAAGTTGGCGGGTAGAGTAGCAGCACTCAGTCGATTCATCAGCAAGCTAGGCGAAAAAGCACTCCCGTTCTATCGACTGATGAAGAAGGCAGATAAGTTCGAGTGGACGCCAGAAGCCGAAGCAGCCTTCACGGACCTCAAGCGAGTCCTCACAAGCCCTCCAATCCTCGTAGCACCAAGGGAACGCGAGCCACTATACCTATATGTCTCTGCAACTAATAGGGTGGTGAGCACTGTTCTGTGGTCGAACGCAGAGAGGAGGGACACGCCCAAAGCATACAACGTCCAGTCTATTACTTGAGTGAAGTGCTCTCCACATCAAAGCAGCGGTACCCGCACTATCAGAAGCTGGCATACGCCGTGTTCATGTCCTCAAGGAAGCTGACGCATTACTTCTCCGAGCACCCGATCACTGTAATCAGCACTTCAGGGATCGGGGACATCCTCACAAACCCCAATGCGACTGGGCGAGTAGCAAAATGGCTCATCGAGCTAGCACCAAGAGACATCAAGTATGATTACCCGAAGGCCATCAAAGCACAAGTTTACCCGACTTCCACACCGAGTGGATTGAAGCTCAGCTCCCAGGAGCACCAGATGTGTCCAATTCCTGGACCATGTACTTGATGGCTCGAAGAAAAACGAAGGCGCAGGCGCAGGTGTCATCCTCATATCACCAAAAGGCGACAAGCTCCGCTACATCCTACAAATGGGTTCGAGTTCCCGTCCAATAACGAAGCAGAATACGAGGCTCTGATCCATGGCATGAGGATGGCCAAAGCCTCGGGTGCACTCGACTGATGATCTACGGCGACTCGAATTTGGTGGTGCAGCAAACAATGAAGGCTGTGACGCAATCGCAGATAACATGATCGCCTACCGTGACCTGTACAACATCATGGAGGGCAGCTTCGAAGGCTGCGAGTTGCGGCACATAGGGCGTGAAAGCAATGAAGAAGCAGATAAGTTAGCCAACATTGGTGCGACCAAAGCACCAGTGCCACCTGGTGTCTTCTTCGAGCGCATAGAGCACAGATCAATCAAAAAGAAGCGGCAACTCCTGCACCAGCCGCACCAGCCAAGAGCAAAACACCTAGCACAGAGGACCCACCAGTCGAGGTACTCCTCATCGAGCCAACTTGGACTCAACCCTTCCTCGCATACATACTCCGCGGCGAGGTACCCGAAGACTTCACAGAGTCAAGACGCGTCACTCGACGATCTAAAGCATACACTGTCATCAACGGTGAACTTTACAAACGCAGCATATCAGGTATGTTCCAGCGTTGCATAGCATTTGAAGATGGCCAAGCCATCCTTCGTGATATTCATGCAGGTACTTGCGGGCATCACGCCAGCAGTCGATCACTCGTAGCCAAAGCCTTTCGCGCAGGCTTCTACTGGCCCACAGCACTCAAAGACGCGGAGGACATAGTCAAAAGGTGCATCGGCTGCCAAAAATTCGCCACAAAGCCGCACGCACCCGCATCGGCGTTGAAGACAATACCATTGGCCTGGCCTTTCGCCCAGTGGGGGCTCGATATGGTTGGGCCACTCAAAAAATCCTCCCATGGAGGGCATACTCACCTTCTGGTGGCGGTCGACAAGTTCACCAAGTGGATTGAAGCAGTACCCATCACAAGTTCGACTGCCACTACAGCAGTCAATTTCATAAAATCCATCATATACCGCTTTGGTGTGCCAAGCATCATCATCACGGACAACGGTACAAACTTCACGGCTGAGGATTCAAATCCTTCTGCAAAGAGCAAGATATCACGCTCAATTATGCATCTGTGGCGCACCCGCAATCAAACGGCCAAGTCGAAAAGGCCAATGGGCTTGTGACAGTGGAATCAAGAAGCGCCTCCTGGTGCCACTCAAAAGGGCTGCGGGTGCTTGGGTAGAAGAGCTCCCGTCTGTGCTATGGAGCCTACGCACAACACCCAACGCCTCAACACAATTCACTCCATTTTCATGGTCTACGGCGCAGAGGCAATCCTGCCATCAGATAAGGTTCAACGCACCAAGAGTCGAAGCATACAATGAAGAAGATGCAGATGAGCACTCGAAGATGCAGTCGACTTGCTCGAAGAAGCACGCAACACAGCGCTAGCACGTACAGCTGTCTACCAGCAAGATCTACGCAACTATCACAGCCGTCGACTGCGTACCAGGTCCTTCGAGGTGGGTGACTTGGTACTTCGACTGAAGCAGAAGAAGGTGCATAAACTTGCTTCTCCATGGGAAGGACCCTTCATCATCACCGAGGTCATAGGTGGTGGAGCATACAGACTGAAGCATGCGAAGACCGGCGAACTCTCCCACAATCCTTGGAACGTTGCGCAGCTGCGCCGTTTCTATGCTTAGATTGCTCAGTCGCATAATGTAATAGGCTCATATGTCGGATGGCTGCAGGTTTCAGACGCGCTCTTTTCCTTACCAGGGTACCTAAGGGGACTGGAAGGTTTTTAATGAGGCGGCCTGCAGCCTAACATTCATAAATGGAATATAGTCAATAAATTCCTCATACTTTTCCTGCTTACTACTCGCATAGCTTATCAGCACAAAACTTAGCCACACCCGTATGCTCGGGGGCTGAGCTATCTCAAAACATAAAAGCTTTGCTCCTTCAAACATAATAATTCAGCCACACTCGAATACTCGGGGGCTGGATCGTAACACTAAACACAAAGGAAAAGTTGCTCAACCCCAATCAATCACTCGGGGGCTGAGCCTGCAGGCATAAGTTGAAGCTTCAACTCTCATAAAATTCATAACCTCACTCGAGCACTCGGGGGCTATGTAATTCATGATCTATGTAAACTGTTTTTCATAAACCCCACTCGATACACTCGGGGGCTGCATATATACAAGTGAACAAATATGTACTAAGTGGCAAATTTACACTCGGGGGCTGTTCCCTATACATAAATACCCTAATCTTCTGGTTCATCCTTTGCTGGAAGAACAGGGCCCATAAGTTGCGCTTGATAGCAATCAACCAATGTCCTCGCGTGATCGAATGTTTCGTCAAGGTTCGACTGGGACAAAGACGATCCAGGCACGGGTGGACGTAGCTGCAAATTTGGACGTTGACTTCGGAGATACGCCATGGTTGCGTTGGCACCGTCCACAAGCTTCTGGGTGATGAAGCCTCGAATGGAACCTGTTGACCGGAAGAGATCGAGCAACGCGTGGATTCCTTGAGGTTGTGGCCCAGTGGAAAAACCATCTGGTTGATTCGACTGAAGGCCGACCTGCACAATTCAAGAAGCATAGTGCTCCGCCACACCCGATCTTGCAGAGTCGCAAGTATGCGTGCTCGGTGCTTGTCCAATCGAAAGTGCTGGCGGCCAGTCGTGGGTTCGTCAGTTGCCATGTTCAACTGCTCATCCACGCGAGCCTGCTCCGCCTGGAAATCTTGAACAAAACCTGCAACAACACAAGTTGGGTGAACAAAAAAGAACAGGCTGTGAACTCATAAGATCAAGGCAGTCATGCTTACACTCGAGCTGTCTGTTCACGATCTCCATCTCGCCAAGCACATACTCCTCCCGTTGGGTGGGTAAAGCAGGCCTTGCCCTCATCCTTTCCAGCTCGCTTCGGGCACTCGCCAGTTCTGCTCCTGTTTCGCAAGTCGAGCCTTCATATAACGTATTACCGCGGCATCATTTGACGCCTGAGCTCGAGATCGAGAAGGGGTATGATGCCGCGACGAACTGGATGAAGTGGCGGCTGGCCGTTTCTGTTCCAAGCATCATAAAAGTTTCATGAGAAACTATCACAAAGCTCAGACGAGCAACAACATACAGCTTTACAAACAGAATCATAACAAGGAGCATAAATTCATACAAAGGTAGCAAAAGCACATGCATACTCGCATGGTCATAAGTTTAATTACAAGATCAAAGGCGCGGCTGCCCTACTTCTCAGAGATTGACTCTGACCTAGCCCTACTCGCACGAGCGGCGACCTCTTCTGCCCGGCGCTCCATAGTGGTCATAAAAGTTTCAGCCAACTTTGCGGCTGGCTCGTTCAAATGCTTTAGTGACACCAATTTCCCGCCAGGCTTACGAGGGAAAGCAGACAGAGCGGCTTCGAAGTCACCCTCTATCCCATGACCTAAAAGGAGTTTGAGGGTGGTCTCTGAGCCGCGTACCGTCAAAGTGCGGGCAAAGCTCGTCATAGTCGAAGTTCCCGGGCCCAGGACGTCTGCGAAGCCATCCACAGTCGAAGGAGGTTGGCTGGAGGGGAACACATCCTTGAACACGGCGCCGAGCGTGCTCGTAGATTTGGCGAGTGCGTCCTTGGCTTGGGAAGAGACGACATCCAGGTCGCCGATTGCGCGGTCAAGGGACAAATCGACACCGGTTGATCTACAGGTGTCGATGCCCCAACAGCTCCTTCAAAAAAGCAGAAGTAACAAAACATGTTACATACTATTCAGTGGCAAAAGAAGTAGGCAAAAAGTGAAAGGCTCGACTCACCGCCTACGTCTCGGGTGAGGCTCGCCAGGCGCTCAGCATAATTCTTCTCGCGCAAAGCGGCGGAGTCCTTGGCATCATCAAGGCCTTCTTCGACTCCTCGCGCTCCTTGGCGAGTGTCTCTTCTAACTCTTTAACCCGAGATTCAGCGTTTGCCTTGTCACCTGAGATAGATGGGCAGATGTCATTCACAATCGACAAGGCAAAGACTTACAGAAACCCAAGATACTTACGGGTGAGCTGCTCCATAACAGCGCGCAGATTATCCCTCTCCTGTTCAACCTGGACAAATGCTTTGCCTGATTCCACCAGGTTGAGGTAGAAGGGCTGCACGCACACGAAACCAACATAAGCTATCACAAATAGGTCCAGAAGGAAGACTCGACAAAAAGACACTTACGTGTTCAATCCAAGGCGCGGGCTTGGCAGCAGAAGTTCCAATTTGCGGAGTCGATGTACTCGCAATATTGGCAGCCTCAATGGAAGTGGTCGTGGCTATTGTTTTCACAACCTCAGCCGCAACAGGAGAGGCTTCAGGCTGATCTGGAGTCGAGGCTCTCACGGTTGGAGGAGTTGGAGGTCGCACAGTCTCGGCACTACAAGTGACCGAAAGGCATACAACATAAGCAAAAGTACATAACTCACAAAAAATATTACTAAGTGCAAAAAGGAGCAAACCTGTGCTCTTCTTCATCCTCAGTGTCGAGCTCGTCAAAGTTTGGGCCTCCAAAAGGAAGCTGCCCACTCGACTGAGGAGGAGGGGGAGCCGAGCTCAAAGGACTCACGTCCAAGGGAGCAGCTGTGGTCGTAGGAGACGGAGCTGAGTTTCCATCATCCCTCACATCCGATTCCCTCGCGGGTGAGCTCGTGGAAGAAGACAAAACTTGGGCTGCCCGACGACGCTTGCGAAGAGGAACCTCGCTAACATCCTCACTCACGGCAGGCTCCTTGCCTTGTGCTTCCTCTACCCCTTCCTCTTCAACCTCTTCTGTGGGTGAAGTGGTAGCCGAAGGTAAAGGCGATTCATCCCCTCCCTTCGCTTCTACTGTCACCTCTGTTTCATAAGTTGGCCCATCTTCGGGAAGAGGAGGAAGAGTGGAGGCAGTCGAGTGGCCCTGCATACAAGATATAGCAGTCGAAAGTCAAAAAGATGCACAGAAGGATAACAAAAACAGAAGATCATATACTCGAAAGATTCACTAACCTCTTGCAAAGGCTTTTCAGCCCCATAAGGATCGACTGGGCAGTCGACGTTGCAGGGCTCGCTCTGTTTAGTACTGGTGATGGACCGCACATGTGTCACCAGTTCACTCCTCGACAGCTCCTCCTTGCTCATTCGAGTGGAGTCGAGGGGACCTTCATACTCCCACATTGGGTGGGCACGAGCGCGGAGTGGCCATACCCGCCTCTTCACAAAGGTGGCAATCAGATGCACACCCGTGATGCTGTTCAGGAGCCCTCCAATTGTCTCCAGCATAGGCGCTGCTTCCGCCACTTCTTCAGTCGAAAGCTCATGGTTCCAGGCTTTCGTCCTAGCGGCTATACCAGCAGTCGAAAATGCTGGGGCCACATTTTGGTCCACTTGCACATAGAACCACCTCTTCCTCCACCCCTGCGCCGAGTCGACTGGCTTCAGGGCAAAGTACCGGGTGTCGCTGCGCACTGGATCTGCAGGCCTCCGACTGGTAGGTTCGGCCACTCGGTTGTTTGGCCGGACCATGAAGATGGACTTCCATAATGCCCAACTCGGGGCAACACCCAAAAAACATTCGCACAGCGTGATGAAACACGCAATGTGCAGAATACCGTTCGGGGTGAGATCATGGATCTGCACCCCGTAGGCAAAAAGCAAACCTCGAACGAAATCATGGAGGGGGAGCGAGAAACCCCTAGGCAAAAACTCCGCGAAACAGACGCGCTCGTTAGCGCGAGGCTCGGGAAGTACCTCTTTGGGCGAAGGTGCGCGGACGAGGAGTTGGTCGGAAGGTGGCAGCAATCCTTCCTCGCGCAGCTTGTCCAGCTGCGCATCCTTCAGGGTGGATTTCATCCAATCCCCATTGGTCTTCTTGAGGTCGACGGCGGCCGCAGATGTGCTCGCCGCAATCTTCTTCCCCTTCTTCGCCGCCGCATCGGGCGCGGCGGCAGCAGTCGAGGCGGAGCGCTTGTTGCCCGCTGCTTTCTTCATCGTCAACGAGCAGGTGGGAGAGCGCGCAAAGCTTTAGCAGGAGCAATGGAGGCAGAGCGCGAGGAAGACGATGGAACAGGGGCGGCGCGCAGAGCAAATGGCAGGTAAAAAACAAATGCCAGCGCCGTTCCCCTATTTACCACAAGACAGAAGCAATCGCAGCCGTTCAGATCCAAATCGTGCGTTACGCACGCAATCTGACCATACACGTGGCAAACGCGGAGGGCAACCGTCGCCGGCCACTCCGCCCACTACGCACGTAAAAAGAGGAGCCATCATCACGCTTGCGGAAAAAGTGGGCCCGTATAGTCAAATCAAGTCCAAACGGCACCGTCTTCGGTCAGCTCTGCACAAATGGGCCCATACGTGTCACGTCCCATCAATCGCAGCATAACGCACGCCACGCGTGTCAGAAATCGCAGTCGCAATAAACGTCATCCCTGACGTCATTGAAGCATCTGTTCAGAAAATATGTTCGAGTATGCTCAGCGCATATTGGTCACTCGATTGCCTGATTAGTTCGGGTGTGACAAAACTTTCTTAAGGCAAAATTGGTCACTCGACCGTTCCTTCGACTAAGTCATATTACTCCCATCGGGAGCATGTTCAAAAAATTCTTCGACTGAAGATGCTTAGGATAATGATTGAGATTATCCTCCATTTACAAGTAATACAGCATAATCTCGGGGGCTACTCCCATCGGGAGCACTGTCGTGCACCCGATAGAATTATGGCACAAATTTCTTCGATTAACATATGCAGAGTAAGAAGAGTTTTGAGATTATCCTCCATTGCAAAACAATAAAGCACAATCTCGGGGGCTACTCCCATCGGGAGCGCTGTCGCGCACCCGATAGTATAACGGCAAATATCAGTCGACAAAGGGCATGACTCGTCCAACAAAGTTCAGAAATCATACTCGAAACATTCCCGAGTTGCGTCAGTCGCAAATACCTCGGATGCTGCATGCATAGTGCAAAGGTAAGACCCGCCGAACTTTCGAGCTGGGCTAAGGACCGTTCCAGCAACGTTAATCCTTACACTTTCCGTGTCAGCAGACATGATGAAAAATCCCGACGGACGCGTTGGGTAAAATTCAAAGTTATACTGCAGATCGACTCAGTAAGACCTCAAGCGGCCTAGTCGAATCTGACCAGTTTGTTCCAGATTCGAGTCCGGGGACTCGAGTTTGATTGAAAGCTAGTAAGGTTTTACCCGAATGTGTAGTTAACCAGTCCCGATCCGTCGAGTGTACTGGGCCTGCTAAGCTATTATCCCTTGATCATCATAAAACACAGTCGATGAGATACTCGACATAGCCAAACGTGTGCTATTCATACAGGAATTCCAAATTATATGTACAAATACAAAGCATACGACGTGCACTCACGAAAGAGTCCATGCCCGATTCTTCGAGTCAGCCAAGTACTCGGGGGCTACTGACATGGGTATACATATCGGGTACCCTACCATGAGGGTACCTGGTGCACGTGACGACTAAGGCCCAATATCGAAGAGCCTACTCGAAGCCCAAGACAAGAGGCCCAAGAAGATGGAGTACCCTCCAAGATTAGACATAGGCATAGTCGGTTTAGGCTTTCCTTATGTGTAAACTAGGTCGGTTACAAACTCCCGAGACCCAGCCTATTTAAAGGCTGGGAGGGGTACCGATCTGGGACCAAGCCATACACGAACCACCAAAGCTCTTGCGAGATCATCAACTCGCCGGAGCTCCCCTGTAATCGCATAATCCACAATCAATACCAGACAAGCAGGAAGTAGGGTCTTTACCTCCACCCGAGGGGCCTGAACCTGGGTAAATCTTTGCCTCTGCTTGTCAGCCGACGAAACTACCAGTACTACCACGTTCTCTCCCCATAATCTCAACTCTAGGTCCTTAACCATGGGATTTGATGAGGGTACACCTCGTCAGGTACTATTCAAGAAATATGTTGTTGTGTTTGGTTAGTACTATGGACACTCAAAGTGACAGCGTGGGGTGTCCCTAGATTTGGAAGACGGACTTTAAGGTCTGCTTTTGTAGCCCTACGCAATCTCATCCTACTTTGATCCATAGGAACAAATTCGGAGTAACAATTACAATGAGTGCTTTCGGAGGAAATATCATGTGATTAATTATATTAACAAAGTTAGGAGTTATCACTAGTAAAAGTATGATCCCTAGGCCTTGTTTCCAACCATTGAAACACCGCCTACTTTCAGTTTTGTTACTTGTTACCTTGCTGCCATTTTTATTTCATATTATAAAACCATCTTTTACCATCCATATTACTTGCCTTTTACCAATTCATCACCGAACTAGTGCACCTATACAACTAGCCATTGTATTAGGTGTGTTGGGGACACAAGAGACTTCTTGTATCTTAATTGCAGGGTTGCTTGAAAGGGATACGTTCAACCTACACTTCCTTGTGTTCGATAAACCTTTCGTCATTCACTTGGAGACCTAACAAAGTCTACAAGATTAGAAGCGTGTAGTAGACATCAGTAGCCAAGAAGTATCTTCCGGCCAACTCAACAGTTTGACTACTTGGTATTTTGGAATCGTGTCGGACCGTCCACTCGAGTCACATGAAACACTCTTTGAGTCGCTCAAGGAGCTTCGATTCGGTGCCATGCTCCGAGTGGGTATTTGCGTCTGGAATTTTGAACTGGACCTTCTCTATAAAGGGGGAAATTTTAAGATTTGGTTGTTTGTTGTAATGTTGGGTGGGTGTACTTTTCTTTCTCTTAGTCACAGTTCTAGCCGTTTGTTTATCGTTGCCATACGAGGTAGTGCTAGGAACTTGTCGCCCTAGGCACTCATGGCCTTTCCAAATCCTCGCCATGTATCTAGAGCCATAGTGTTATGAGGCGCCAGGACCCAAGAAACTTGTGGACCTAACATGTCTCGGGACCCACAAAATTATGTATTCCTTTTGAAGTTCAATCGCATAAATTATCTACTATTTACCAACGGTTTATTTCATATTTTTCTATTTTTTACCAATTATAAGTACCTTTTGGGGAAATAAGAATATAATAATTTAAATGGTTTCAAGAAGGATTTTCAAGCCTCGCCGAAGAGCATCTAGGGAGGAGTGCATAGTATAAAGTGAAATAGATCTTTGTAGCAATAAATGGTGGGCTAGCCTGGTGGTAGTACTACTTGTTGAACCGATGGTCGAAAGTTCGACACCTTGAAAACTCATTGTTTGAACAAATTTACATTAGGACTAGGTGTTTTAGATTTGTGTCCCATAATCTTACAATAACGTATTCCAAACCACTACGTATTGTAAATATTTTTTCCACTTACAATACATAATCATAGTTTTTTTATGGATAAAATTTACAACATACACATCACAGCGCATCTTATGGTTGCAATTTACAGAGGAGATAACTGATGTAGCTATCAATGAGTATATGTGTATCTAAAATAAACTTTTACAATGCATATTTAAAATCATGTTGAGAAGTTAACGTCAAAATTTTGATGTGCCATAACCTTCAGTATAATCCTTGGTCCGCCACTGATCTTAGCCACAAAAGTAGGTAAAATATGGGTGAAACAAACACTAAAATAGGTAAACGAGTATAGTAAACATAATCATGATGGTACACCATAATACCAAAATGCATCTTGAAAAAATACCAAATGCAGCTTAAACCTAAAATCTAAAGAAATCATAAATCTAACATAAACTCAGTTTGAAAAGACAAGGTGCGAAAGGAGAATAGATACAATCAGGTTCACAGAATAGATACAATCAGGTTAAAAAAAAAAGAATAGACACAATCAGGTTGTATCTCTTGCAGTTAATTGTGTTCTTTTTAGAAAAGCATAGCCTGTAAAATCGTTAGTTGGCTAGAGTCTTACACGAAATCAACCAGATTCACAGATTCAAACCAACTCGGTTCACAGATACCCTGACATCACGTGTTCTAATCACGTGACCTAAACCTATCCGGCCTCAGAAATCACCGTGTCTGCTCCGGAGTCACCGTTCGTCATAAAATCCCATCCCACAAATACAAAAACAAAAACAAAAACGACTAAACGAGATACTGAAAGCCGAAAAACCTAATTCCCGAAGAGAAAAACTCGCATCGCCGCCGCAGCCTAGATCGCCGGGCGACGCCGCCATGTCGACCCGGGGCGCCGCCTACTACGCTGCCCTCGCGGAGGAGCAGTACTTCTGCTACCAATGCAACCGCACCGTCTTCCTCGCCGCTTCCGCCACCGCCGCCGGAGAGCTCTCCTGCCCCGAGTGCCGCGGCGACTTCCTGGAGAAGGTCACCGTCCCCGCCCCCACCATCATCCCCTTCCCCTTCGCCTTGCCATCTATGATCCCCACCGTCTCCTCCCCATCCCCATCCTCCTCGTCCTCCACCGCCGCGCTTCCCTCAAGCGACCTCTCCGGCTTCCTCGGCGGCTTCCTCGACCTCCAGGATGGCCGCCGTGTCAGGTCCAGGAGCGGGAGCGGTGCTGCCTCAGCCGCCGGCACGACCACACCCGAGAACGATCCTGAGGCCTTTGACCCGCGCGCGTTCCTCCGGAATTACATGCGCAGCATCAGGGAGGGCGTTGTCGACATCGAGGTCCTGCTCGACGACGTCCACAACCTCGCCGCCGGCCTAGGCGGCAGTATCGGTGGCGCAAGACACGGGGACTACTTCGTCGGCCCCGGTCTGGAGCAACTAATCGAGCAGCTCGCTGAGAACGATCCCAACCGCTACGGCACGCCGCCTGCTGCCAAGTCGGCCATGTCGACGCTTCCTGACGTTGTAGTGACAGATGCCATGGTCGCCGCTTTGGAGGGCGCCGAGTGCGCTGTGTGCAAGGAAGATTTCTCACCTGGGGATGGGGCCAAGCAGATGCCCTGCAAGCACATCTACCATGCCGACTGCATCGTGCCCTGGTTGGAGCTCCACAATTCGTGCCCCATTTGTCGCTTCGAGCTGCCCACCGATGATCCTGATTATGAGGGCAATAAGGCCTCAAGCCCACAGCCATCTGTTGGTATCGCTGCGCCAGCTGAATCCGGGAGCTCTACTGCTGAGGAAGGAAGGGAGGAGATTGCAATGATGATGGAAAGGGGATTCAATGTGTCACCGCCACCACCATTGCCGTTTGTGTCACCGCCATTGCCGTTTGGTAGATTCGGATGGCAAACACCACAACAAGATGGGAACAGTGGGGGTGATGGCAGTAGCTCGCAGGGTGGAGTTGACAGCAACAAGAATTGAACTCAAATATGTCATCAGTTGGAGGTATTATTTACATAGTAAACACAGTTATATATCAGATGCAAATGTAGTTGATAGATTATATCATGTTCAGAACTATCCACTCTTTCCATTGTAGACGAAATTTTTTCAACCTATGTTTGGATAACTACAACTTTTCTCAGACTTGGAATCGAAATTCGTTGTGAACTCGTTAAATGCAATTGCATTGCCTTATTCAAAAGGGTTGGGACTTAAAAGCTAGAGATGCTATAGTAGAAACTTGATTGCTCACATCCGATTTGCAGACACAGTTACCGCAATTTTGTTTGTGATGAACAGCAAGCATATCCTTACTTGTAGAGGCTTATTATTTTGTTTGAAACACTTCATAACAAATTTATCAGTCGTGCCAGAGGTAAGCATTGTCATCCTCTCCATCTGGGTGATCTGGAAAGAGGATCAACATAGTTTTTGCAGAACAATCACAAGACGCTGCTACAGATCTTAATCAGGGACAGGCATCCCTGGCCAGTGGTGTGCACCTGTAAGCCTTAGGCATCTAGGCCCCGTGGTGGCTCTGGTAGTTTAATCAGCATTGCGCACCCGCACTTACACTGTTTCAGCAGGGAGGATTCTCCTTTAACCGATTTGGTTTAGCGTATCCCTGATTTTGGGTGATTGTAATCTTCGGTTATTTTGGTATCAGTTGCTCTGCTACATGTACTAGTATATATCCCCATGTGATCAATCTAATTAAGTGCTAAACAAGCCTTCATGGCAGCTGCCCAGAGGAACGCGCTGCGCACTCTGCTCTCTAGGCTCAAGCCGTTTTGGTGGCCAGCATACAGACCCCTTGTCCCTATCACACTCAGCCTCAAGTCCGGCACTTATTATGCACAGTGTTCTACTGCCGTCTATCTCTCCACCAACCTGGAGATTTATCTCCATTTTGTGCTTGATTCGGTTGCTTTCCGCGACATGATTGTTCTTCACGTCCCAACGTCGTTGCTGTAAGCAGACATGTTCACCAAAGGGCTGCCTGCGAGTCTTAACGTCTGCCCTGCTCTGCACGCATGACACTGGTCCAGCACGGAGGATCTCCTTTAACTGATTAGCGTATTCCTGATCTTATGATTGTAATCTTTGTTTACTTTGGTAGTTACCCTTCTCCATGTACTATATATCCCTATGTCTAGGATCAGTCTAATTAAGTGCAAAACCCTAAAACCTTCACTTTGCATCAGGATCCTATCGTGGCACATATATTAGCAGAACAGGACATTACCCTTTTTGTTGAAATTTCACTTCCGTTGTCAAATCGTGATTCTGAGTTAATCCTGAATTTGAAACGGCCTATTAACAAGTTTAGGAATCCAAAATGTCTCTTCTTTTTTCGTGGATCCAGGTGTTTCTGGGCTGAGGCGCGTTAAGGATGGCAATGGGGCTCTAGTAGGAGATGGAGTTTTGACCCCGTCATCTAAAATGAGGATGAGGATTAAAATGTCTCCCCATCCCGTGCCCCGTTATATCCCGTTACATATTTGCATATGTAAAAATTGCTATATGGTGTAATGTTGTGTCTAGCGTGGTATGACGTAATAATATTTAACCAATGGACTAATTTGTTGTCATTTACCACATTAGTGTTACAAAAGTTGTATATTTTCGTATGTCGAAAGTATACGATCATGAAATTATGACAAGATATTTTCTTCTTAACGGGGGAACCCGATCCTCGCCCCGAACCCGGTGGGCGTGGGGATGGAAAAAAAGGTCTCCCCGATTATTAAATGGGGATGGGATGGGAAGGCATGCCCCGGTGGGAAGCAGACCTGTTGCCATCCCTGCCTCCACCAACTCCTCAAATCTGTCTCCATATTCCGATATTCATCTCCCCAACAAAGCCCAAAGCATCCATCCGGGGGAACTCCTGGTTTTGGCTTGGGCACTGACAAGTATGATCCCTCTAACCTCCTGGAATCCCCAAACAATGTGAGGAGAGTGAAGTTGTAAGGCATCACCATGTAGAAGCCTATGGAGGTGAAAAAGGAGCGATAGGAAGGTGTGGAGAGAGAGGCGGGGTCGACGAACTAGGGTTCGCCCCTCCCCCTCCCCTCCCCCTAGTCGTTTGGAGGGGGTGGCCGGCGACATGAGGGAGTGTTTTTCTTTGCTACTGTTTACATGTGTGTGCTTTTCGTTTTTTTCCTTTTTGTGAGAAATTTATTTTACCTTTCCATGATGGATACGATGTGTCGTGACAACAAACTTGGCCTAGCCCAAAATCGCACACTCTACAATATAAGTCGCATACCCGCAGTGTCCCATGAGCCAGCTTTGTAAAAAATGAATTTCATAGTACCTTTTCCCGTGGAAGATATTTGGTTACCAAATTCTTATATATCTATTCCTATTCACCCTCTTTTATAGGAATCTCAACACGAGCTTACAACTTATTTCATTTTTCCTTTGAGAACTCCAATGCACTTGGACTCTCTCTACTCTATCTTCTCAATCCTATAAAATTATTGTACGGAGTATTAACTTCCGTGCACCATCCAAATACACATGTTAGAAAAATCAAGTGTTTTGAAATCATATAGTAACTCATGGTACATGTCATCTCAATCATGTGTTTTCCCTATTATAATGGGTTGATGTCGGCTTCCCTTATAATTGCCACATTTATTTTTTTTCTTAGTTGAAAGAGAAGACGAAGGTTGTCTTCCTTTTTTTTTCTAGTGTCTATGAAAAAATTGTCTTCAAGGGCCCATTCTAGAAAAAAAATGGGATAAAAAAAGGACTGAGTGAGATACTTTTTTTTGAGGACTGAAGAAGATACTGAGAGGCGAAGACCTAAATTCCGAATAGAAAATCTCGCATCGCCGCCGCAGCCCTGCCTAGATCGCCGGGCGACGCCGCCATGTCGACCCCGGGCGCCGCCTACTACGCTTCCCTCGCGCGCAAGCAGTACTTCTGCTACCAATGCAACCGCACCGTCCTCATCGCCGCCTCCGCGGCCGCCGCCGGTGAGCTCTCCTGTCCCGAGTGCCGCGGCGACTTCCTGGAGGAGGTCACCGTCCCCGCCCCCACAATCCTCCCCTTCCCCTTCGCCTTACCCCCTATGATGCCCACCGCCTCCTCCCCATCCCGATCCTCGTCCTCCACCGCCGCGGCCCCCTCCAGCGACCTCTCCAACTTCCTCACCAGCTTCCTCGACCTCCAGGATGGCCGCCGCGCCAGGTCCAGGAGCGGGAGCGGTGCTGCTTCCGCTGCCGGCGCGGCCACACCTGAGAACGAGCCTGAGTCCTTTGACCCGCTCGTGTTCTTCCAGAACTACATCCAGAGCCTCGTGGAGGGCGGCGCCAACATCCAGGTCCTCCTTGACGACGCCAGCGACAACCTCGCCCCCGGCCTAGGCGGTCGTGCCGGTGGCGCAAGCTTCGGGGACTACTTCGTCGGCCCGGGTCTGGAGCAACTCATCGAGCAGCTCGCTGAGAACGATCCCAACCGCTACGGCACACCGCCTGCTGCCAAATCGGCCCTGTCCAAGCTTCCTGACGTCGTCGTGACCAATTCCATGGTTGCGGGTGCGGCAGCGGAGGGTGCTGAGTGTGCTGTGTGCAAGGAGGATTTCTCGCCTGGCGATGGGGCCAAGCAGATGCCCTGCAAGCACATCTACCATGCCGAATGCATCATACCCTGGTTGGAGCTCCACAATTCGTGCCCCATTTGTCGCTTCGAGCTGCCCACCGATGATCCTGATTATGAGGGCAACAAGGTCTCAAACCCGCATCCGGCTGTTGGTATCGCTGCCGCAGTTGCATCTGGGAGCTCTACTACCGCTGAGGAAGGAGGGGAGGGGACTGCAAGGGTGGTTGAAAGGAGATTTAATGTGTCACTGCCATGGCCGTTTGGTGGATTGGGAGGGCAAGCACCACAGCAAGATGGGAACAGTGGGGGTGCTGGCAGTAGCTCACAGGGCAGCGGCTCGCAGGATGGAGGCAGCAACAAGAATTGAACACAAATGTGTGATCAGTTGGAGGTATTATTTACATAGTAAAACACAGTTTCTATGGGGTGCAATTTGGTTGGTAGATTATATCATGTTAAGAACTCCTCCCGTTATAGCAGAAATTTCTTTTATCTGTGTTTGGACTATAGAACTACTATTTATATTCTTGACTAGAAGGGAAAGAGAGACCCCAGTTTGATGAAAACTCTGCTAAATGCAATTGCAATTTTATTTCGTTATCGAATAGGGCTAGGAGTTAAAATCCAGATGCTATGGTAGAAACTTGATTGCTCACATCTAATTTGAGTCACATCTCTGATCTGGTGATTTTGTACCATTGTACAATAACGCTTTTGTATGCTCATTCAGGTGTGTATCATGTTCATCATAAGCAATTCGTATTAGATAGTAGGTAGTTGCTATCACAATAGCACACTACTAGAATTTTATGTGTGATGAGGAAAACACTTCATAAAAGTTTTTTCAAGAAAAACAGTAGTGCTGCAGTTAAACATTGTCATCGTCTCCACCTAGATGATTTGGAAACTGGAAGGAACGGCTGAGTTTTTTCTAGAACGATCACAAGACCCTTTCGGCGGATCTTAGGTTCAATCAGGGATGAGCTTTGCCAGTGGTCCTGCACCTGGAAGCCCTAGGCATCTAGGTCCCCACAGTGGCTCTGGTAATAACCATGGCACACATCTGACACACTTTTCTTTGTGTAGTTTCCCTTTTCTTGTTATATTTTCGTTATAATTCAGATTGGTTGCCCACCCACGCCACACTTATACTGTCTTTCACCCAATCTTACTGCATTGACATGCAGTTTCCCTGCGTGGTCTAGACAACATTGGATTATTGTGACTCTACACTCTCATCGACGCATCTAGTTTCACTAGTTGTTTCAAAAGACAATATGTGTTGATTGGTTGTCTGTGGCCAGGATAAGCAGAACAGGGCCTTACCTTTTTGCTGGAATTTCTCAAATAATGTGATTGTTTGTCAATCCTGAATTGAACATACAAAAAAATTCCGTGTAGATTGGCAGATTGCAATTAACAAGTTAAGGATTTTCAGAACATTTTTTCCTTCTGTCAATCCAGGTTTTCTTACTTAAGATACTATTGCTTTCAAGCACTGTCTTTCACTCAATCCTATTGCATTGACATGCAATTTGCCTGTGCAGCCTGAAAAACTAGTGGATCATCCAAACTCTACGATCTCATCCACACATCTAGTTTCACTAGCTGTCTTAGATCAAGTCATTATGTGGTAATTAGGTTATATGTAATGAAGATTCTATCATTCCACGTATATGAGCAGAGCACGACCTTTTTTTGCTGAAATTTCACCTCCCATTCTCAAACCATGTGTTTTTGAGTCAAGCCTGAATTTAAACATACAAATAAATTTACGCATTGATCGCATTTAATATATGCAGGAATCCAAAACTTGTCTTTTTTCTGTGAGTCCAGGTATTTTCATGTTAATAGATTATTGCTTTCATGTTTCAAGTTTAGAGCTAGTCTTGGTTTCATTTGCAGAACTCTAGCCAGGAATCATAATGCAACTCATTTTCTACTAAACGTGATAATTTAGTTGATGGTACCACAGCTGTCACCTTTAAGTACTACAAATAGAAAATCTCTTCAGTGAAGTCAGTATCGACAGATTTGCCATGTGTTTGTGTGACTTCATGGCTTCATCACAAGTTTAGTTTGCTTTGTTTGGGTTATATTGATTTGATTAATCTGCACGCTTATCTTTGGTTAGTTTATTTCTGAAAGTTTTAATTATTACTATAGAAGAGGTTTGTAATGTATCTTATTTGATCAAACAAGAGATGAATTAAGTAAAATCTTTCTAGCTCTTCTAGAACTGTCCATATCCCAATCGGTATCTTCCTTCACCTAGAGATCCCAATTGGTTATTTTCCTTCGCCTAGAGCCGTTTAACTTCAAGACTTGGGCGTCCAACCTCTTTCCAAAGGATGTTCCATGTCATCAACTAGGTTCACTGCAGATTCTCTCAGAGCAGCAACTCATGTAAGGTGCCTTTTATCCTTTCGACCAGCTAGCAACCATTGAATTGTATGTAGCGGATGTTCCAAAATTAAATAGGAATAGGGAAAGATGGTTTATCTGAGGCTTCTAATCTTCTTATACTTTTCTCACGCTTGGTGTGCAAAACTTAATATTGACAAGGGCCCTTCTTTTGCAAAATTCTTGCCGAAATTAACCTTTTGTGTACATCCCTTGCATGGATGCATTAGGGTACTTCGAGACATGTTGCCCATTTCCTCATCACTGATTGAAGATTGATTGATCAATATTTGCACATTGGACTCCGACGGACTTTTGTAATCAGCCAAATGATGATGATTGTTTATTCTTTGTTTTTAGATTTTGGAAACTGCCGTATGTTTCTTTTCTAGAGAAATCAATTTTTTTATCATAGAGAAGAATTTGGGACAAAATATGTAGTAGAGCCATCAAGATAAGGTTCTTTGTCAGCATTTAGGAACTTCAGATTCATCTGCTAGGAAGTTGAGAACCTTGTTGTCAGCATAATTATACTTTTCATCAAATTTCCATAAGTTATCCATCTATGAGCACCCAGCCACCCGCGTTTAACTTTTGGGCATGAAATCTCATGAGAGGAACCCAGTTGTCATCTGACCAACATAGTTCCTCCTAGTATTACTGTATGAGCTACCTTTAGAACTTCCATAGCCCTTACTCTCGTATCATTCCGGAACACGGTTGTTTTCCAATTATTCTGTTGTCTTGCTGTGTTTGTGCCATATGGTTTACCCAATCATCATCCTCAATTTAGCTCGTTTCCTAAATGTGATCCTTAGGTTCTTCTTCAAAATTCGAGTGAAGGATCTTCATGCCTGCGTGTTCTGTTGGTTTAGCTGTTGAATGATTACACCGTGATATCTCATAGATATCATTGATTGCTTGAATTGTTGAAGAATGCTCAAATTACAGTATGTGCAGTTTTTCTCCACATCTTTCCTCAAGTTTGGTTATAGATTTTTTTTTTTACATTTTTCTAAGTTCAGAATACATGCACACTCACATTTTCTTCCTTTCCATTTTTTCGTGAGACTAGTCAGGCAGCTCCTTTAATCTGCTATTTTGACTACTCATATTTTCTGTGTTATATCTGCCACCGGTCAATTAACCATCTAAGGATATAGTTGTTGATTACATTAGTACCTCACACTTCTTAACATATTTTTGACCTTCTAATTTATGAAAAATAAGGTTTTCCATCTACTTGGGAGTGTATGTCCTTAAAATCAAAGGTTCCTCCACGATCTCTGGTGGCGTATATATCTTCTACAGTGGAATGCAGAGCTATCTAGTGACATTTCGAAAGCTTGAATACTTGATCTAGTATATATTGTTTGCAACTGTTATAAAGGAAGTTCCTAGATTGTCTTAGAAACATGTTACACCTAGTTGTGTATGTCATACTGCTACCACTGTGGTCAGTTTAGTACAAGTATGCACTGTTCTAAATTAGTTTTGATTTCTGCATTTATCTTTTTTCCACACCACCATTTTTGCTGCTTGCCTGTGCATTGATTAAGCTCTGTCTTTCCTCTCGTTGTCCAGTACTTAGAGCCTTAGAGGCACCTGTTGCTCCCTTCCCTTTCGCGGTAAGTGCCAACTACTAACATGAGTCACATTTCCCTGCAGGTTCCCTTCTCGGTCGGAAGGTCTAGAATGCTGATGAGCCACCGTGAGTTATACTACAGACAATCAAAAGACAAAGGAATTTACAGCCTGTTTATTTGGTGGAACAATGTTGGTTCTAGTTGTTGTTGTCGCTGTCCATTAGGCCGTGTACACAAGGCACAGAAACTGTCGTGGCAGCAAGTGTGTGTTGCTGAGACTCGTTGTGCAGATTTGTTAATCCATCTTGTTTCGTCAAGGACCCATACCTAGCTAGCCTTCCTGTTGTGTGTGCCAGATGAGATCGGTGCTCCTTGGCGCGCAAAAGTTAGAAGAACCTCTTGTGTTTCTGTTTGTCCATGCGGGAATGTGTCGCACCTGCAATTGTGCACTGTGGGTATGTGCAAGCTGTAGTTTTCTTCAGTGCGATGATCATGGTGGAACTCACGGACGTACTATCTTGCTGGGACTGTCCGAGCCATTGTCAGGTTTCTTGGCACTTCAGAAGAGCATCTGAGACAGTGGGGAATGAGAATCGTCTTTAGGTTTAGGTTCCAACCTCGCAAGTACAGAACGTGCCTATGCGTCCACAACAGGCTGGTATATCCTGTCTTCGGTTAAGCAGTGTGTCCCTTTTTCTGAGTAGTGAGTAGTACCCGTTTCTTCAACAAACTCCACACTGGGAGACAAACATCGACACATCATCTCTTCTCATTCGACCCTGAACTGGAACTGGACGTCAGACAGAATGGATTCCAATATGTGAGACGATGTGCATAACAAACGGGAGAAAAAAGGAGGGGCATTTCTAAAGCTTACGGATGAGCGTGGGAATTGCTCCAGTTCTGGACGTGTTAGTAATGCAGATGGCTTGCCAAAAATTAAGCAACCTGTACCTCGGGTTACAAATCATTTCTTACACGCACCCTTCCTGTACCTGCACTCGCTACCTTCTCTCACTACGACGAGTAAAGACCCCTGGGAGCTGGGATAGAAAATCTAGCAACCGCCTAACTAAAAATTCTTACATGCTGAGAAGTAAGTACCCAAGAAGCGAACCATCATGCAGTCGGAAATGCGTTCCTTGGCTATTCCAACGAGGAGTCAAACAGAGGATACATGTACTTAAAGTTTTCGCCTGGACTTCATCGGCAACCGCTGAGTAGCGTCTGAATTGAGCTGCCTGCTGCCGCCTTCTTCTTTGACTGAAAATCCACCATCAGAGGGTTAACATACATATACACATATAGGTTACAGCTTACAGGGGTGCCGTGCAAGCCTCCAAGGGCCTTTACCTTCTGATTGTTGAAGAGGTCCTCTGCAATGGATTCCATTTGTTTTCTTCGCTTTTCCTCTCTCATGAAATCGGTTACGGTGCTGCTTTCGTAATCAGACTCCCTACAGACAAGACTCGGTAAGCTTTTTGGTGCCAAACATAGTGGTGATCTTCAAACTGCATTCAGAGTCTTCCTTATTTTATTTTATTTTATTTTTGCGGGTGGAGTCTTCCTAATTCTTACCTGTATGGTTCTCGTGCAAATGGAATAAGGGCCCTGAAGCTGTTTCCAGACACAGTTTCCCTCTGAAAAGTTGAAGGTCAGGAACTAAGTGTGATGGTACTCAACTGTTTGTGCCAACAAAGACTACATGGATAAGGCATACAGAACATACCTTCTTAAATCGTTTGAAGTTAATACCTCCAGTTTTTGTTGACACAGCACGAGCTGGCCGATGGACCCTTTTGACTATCAGATCTTGACTAAATATAACATGGCAAGTCTCTTCCCTGCCAGTGTCCAACTTCTCATCCTTAAGCACCTTGTTTACGAAAACAGCACCAGACGTCTTTTCCCTGCTACTGTCCAAGTTCTTGTCCTTCAGCACCTTGCTTATGACCTGAACATCCTCAGCTCGAGCATTGAACCCTGGAATGTCTGTTTTCTCTATGATCTGAACATCTTCCTCCATGGATTCCGAAATTTCATCTTTCTCCAGGTCAGCATGAATATTGATGTTGACCTCTGTTTCTCCTAACTTTGCAGCATTCACACTGCTTATAACTTTGTTTTCTGCTCTACCGTCTGAGATATCCTGAATATGATGCTGAGGCTTGCTAGCGGCAACAGTATGATCAGATATTGCAGTATCAATTTCAACATCAGAATCCGCCACAATAGTTTCATCCGTCGTTTCTGAGGATGTAATAATAACTGCCAGCAAAATGTTTAAATTTAATATTCAGATTTGTAGGCTTCGATGTTGCACAGGGAAACAGTAGCATCACAAAAGACTTGCCATACGCTAAGTAAACTCTGAAGGCAACAGAAAATGTAGGCTGGTGGTACACTAAGTATATATGCAAATGCAAGTTCTTAACGATAAGATGTCCATCTATTTTGCACGTTCTCCAAAAAAGCATTTAAATGATACTTTTAGTACTTACAAGCAGGTGGTTCAATAGCAGCTGCTTCCAAGCGACCAGACAATATAGCAGCAAATAGCTTCACGTCGGTGATCTTGGCCAAGGGAAATAGAGCACGTATCTTACTGAATTCCAGAGGAGACTTTGCAGGAACAAGAAGAATCTGTTGGTCATTCTCTCCCGTTCCAGAATGCTGTCAATTTCATACTTAAGTTATTCATCTGATAGATCTTCACCACAAGATAAATCATCATGCGACTAGAGATAATAAAGCAATCACATAAGGTAGCACCAGAATACGTAGTCAATATTATTACCAGCTCAAGCCCTCGAAAGATAATAATGCATAGTTCCTTGAAAGAAAGAAAAAAGGAACATGCTCATGACATATTCAACCACTTACCTGGCTGTCAGAACAAAACTCCTCAATATTGAGATATTTTGCTCCAGCTGATTCCAGTAACGCTTGCATTTTCTCCCCAAATTTATACTGCACACGAATAACACTAGTCAACCGCAAAGTGCATGATGATGCCCTCTCAACTTATAAATACACCACCTTTTCTGATGATCCCAGGATAAAAGTATGGCCTGCTAGGCAATTCTCCATGAGCTTGTTCTCAACCATCTTTATATCCATTCCATCAAGAGTCAAGTTTGGAATATATCTGGATCAAGTACCAAGAATATGTCATCAAGTTGATGCAAGTATCTATAGACACTACAATGCCGGGAGCTGAAGGTTGCCCACAGCTTACTGTGTATAAGAAGGAATCTCTGAGTGTATGTTCTTTTCCGCTATTGCCTGAAAACAGATCAAGACAACAAGAACTCAAACCGACATATACATATGAATGAAAATGTGTACATGGCACAAGGGAACTAGCTGTTCGTTGCAATATCAAATTAAAACACACAACAGAACCTCCTCATGTCCATCTATGTTATATATGCCAACTAGTGATGCATTGACTTAATTCACAGGATTCAAGTTTGCTGGCTAAAAAGAGCATGAGAGCATTCAAGCACTGCTGTAAGAGGGGAGAAGGAACGTACCTTGAACCAGTTTCCCAAGATTATCGGCTTCTTTGTGACGATTGCATCGAGGAGCTCAGGGGTCAATGGAGATGATTCATCCACAAGAACATGTGTACAGGCATCGTCCCACTTACGAGTAACATATGCACCTTAGAGAGACAAAATTCCAGGTTATCAAAATTCAATAGCAACAAGCATGACAAAACCTATGCTCACTGATGAACCAACAACACTTTAAATACATCATACAGGTGTAGATTACCACTCACCAATAGATGTCATGACTGCCTGCAACGACCGATCAATTCGTGCTGACTTTTTGCCATGAAAAAATACCACTATGGGGACAAACGAAAACCTGTCAGGAATATCAGCAGAAGTAAGTACAACTTATGCAGCCACCTTTTCGAGCAAATCACCATTACATCTAAATCACTTCTTACAGATAGTTGCACATCTGATTAAAAAGATGCAGAAGCAGGGAAGGCACAAGCATGTTGTTGCCGCATTTTCTTTTATACTCACATGAAGGTCGTGCTGCCAGTTCCAAAAGTCAAAGTATCTCCATCATTAAGCATCACATCTTCATCTTTTCGTAGCCGACTACCCTGGGTCCCTTGTACCTTGTTGACAAATGTTCCATATTTTGAACGATCGACTAAACTAACACATGAAGGGCTGGCTGGTGCACCAGATCGTGGATCCCAGGCAACCATCTTTTCAACTGTGATCTCCGCATGCACTCGGGACATGGATGTGTCCGTTTGTATGATATCGCAACCTATAGCAGGAATGCCAGCGTTAATCTACAATCTTGCACAACAGTATGTATAAACCAGCATTACTAAATCACATGATACTACATTGACAGTCAATCGTTTCTAGGGCATGCACATATGGAGATGATACGGAATTTTACTGAACGAATAGTACGGCTATTGTCCTCTGATGGTTTAGTAAATAGCAGAGACAGAAGCCTTCAGTAGACTTTTACCCGCAATCCCCCACGGGATCGAATTTCATTATCAACAGATAACGAAATACAGGGTAAGGAAGCATCCAGGTGCAAAAAAGAAAAAGCAGAGAGGTCTAAGAGCTAAACAAAAACTAGAGAGAAAACAACCAGGTCTCCGCCGACAGCGTGAGAAAACTGGTAGAGCAAGCTAGTGCTAGTATCGTTTTTCAGCGGCATTACAGCGCAAAACCTACCACGCGCGCCTGACCCAAACACATGCACATCTTAGAACGAGCCTTCAGTAGACTGCATTTCAGACAAATGTAATGAAGAGATAGGACAAAAATTACAAATAGTACTAGTAGGATTCAGCATATCTGAATCCCAAAACATCGACTGAACCACTAACACAGCTATCTAAATCACCACATTATATACTGCTTAACAATCGCATGCAGAAACAAAACCCGAGTGATTCGTGAACCAACGCCTTAAACAGCACAGGGAATGTGAGGGAAAAGACGCACCTTTGCGGCCGACTGTGTACGTCCCGGCGGCGGAGATGTAGTACTTCTGCGCCCCTGAAAAAACCCAGGAAAAACATTATAATCCAACTAAAAGACAAAACTTATACGCGAGGTCTGTGGAATCGGAGCGGGGACGGGGGTGGCGCACCGCGCGCTGTGACGACGGGGGTCAGCGCCCAGACCATCTCGCCCTCTAAACCTCCTCGCTCTCGCCTCGAGTTCTCGGGGGACCTCCGTAGCCGTGATGGGCAGTGGCCGGCGGGGGATACTCCTATGGCGGCCGCCGGAGCAGTGCGATTGCCGCCCGAGACGGCACGCGCGGTGGAAGCGACTCGAAGTGGCCCGAGAATACGTCTCTCCAGAGGGAAAACACATAACAAAATCTCCCGTATCCATACCATCTGGGCCCGATGGACCCATAGCCTAACTAGTACTCCTACGTAACTGGGCATGGAAATGAATGTGCGGCACTCGTTTGCATTTTCTTGTTCTTATTTTTCACTCAACCATCCTGGTTCTGTTTTTTTTCTGCATGAGGAAACAATAAGAACTCCTGCTGCATACATTTTTGTTCTTCCGTTTTTTGGGTTTTGAGTTTGCACAGGAGAACAGGGAAAACAAATTATAAGAGGTTGTCAATCCATGAGTTGAATTGATAGTAAGCCTCACAATTTGCCCGATGGATAACCATGTCAACTTCTTCCTTGAAAACTTTCCTAGTACATCTGTAGAGACTGGCTTCATATTCCCGAAGATACAAATCATTTCTGACAATCCATGGACTCTATAATAGGTCTTTCACACATGACACAATTATTGTTGTCTAGCAAGAAGCCAGGAAGATATTTTTTATGTGGATCATCTCCCTTGTTTACTGAACGTTCAGATATTAAGGCTCGTCGGTTCACTGAGGTTTTCTTTACTGAATGTTAAGTAGATTTGACTCCTAAAAGGTACTTTACCTGACAATGTTGCAGCTTGAAGTTTAAGCAATTGCATATAAAAATGGGTCAAAATGCACTGTTTTTTACCACAATTTCATGGGCTGGGGGGGGGGGGGGGGGGGGGGGGGGGGGGAGGCGGCCCCCTTACACACCTCTTCCACTACCTAGCGAAGCCACCAAGCAAGCTCCGCTTGATGGCCTGGATCATCTTCATGCACTTCTTGCCGCGCTCCATGGCCATGTTCGCCCTGTCCTTCAGCAGCACTCGAGGCGCGCTATTCCTCCGACGCTTCCCCTGCTCCAGGCCGGCGCCGGCGCCGCCACACCACTTCCGATCCACGGGAGCAGCGGCTGGGAGGAGGGTGTGGGGTCGAGAGTGGCGAGCGTGAGGGCGTCGCCGTCATCCCAGCCGAGCTAGACGAGAGAGGGAAAACATATAAAAAAATCTTTTGTTTCCATACCATCTGGGCCGGATAGACCCAGAGCCTAACTAGTGACCGGGGTTGGTCTATCAGGATGGTGGAAATGAATGTGCGGCACTTGTTGCATTTTCTTGTTCTTATTTTTCACTCAACCATCTTGGTTCAGTTTTTTTACAACACGAGGAAACAATAAGAAGTCCTGCTGCGTACTTTTTTTGTTCTTCCATTTTTGGGCTTTTAGTATGCACAGAGAAAAGGGAAAAAAATTTATAAAGAGGTTGTCAATCCATGAGTTGAATTGATAGTAAGCCTTACAATTTCCCCGATGGATAACAGGAGAAACGAAAAAACAAGTTATCCATGGACTCTATAATAGGTCTTTCACACGTGACACAATTATTGTTATCTAGCCGGAAGATATTTTTGCAGTGGATTATCTTTCTTGTTTATCCCAAATTTCGTGGGCTGGGGGGGGGGGGGGGGTGGCAGCGCCCCCCCTGACTGGTACATACCTCTGCCACTGCCTGGCGAAGCCACCAAGCAAGCTTCGCTTGATGGCCCAGTTCTTCTTCAGGCACTTCTTGCCGCGCTCCATGCCCATGTTCGCTCTGTCCTTCAGCAGCATCGGAGGCACGCTCTTCCTCCGGCGCTTCCCCTGCTCCAGGCCGCGCCGGCGCCGCTCTATAATAGGTCTTTCACACATGACACAATTATTGTTGTCTAGCCGGAAGATATTTTTGCAGTCGATATTTCTTGTTTACTGAATGTTCAGATATTAAAGCTCGTTCGTTCACTCAGCTTTTTCTTTACTGAATGTTCATATATTAAGTAGATTTTACTCCTACAAGGTACTTTACTTGACATAAGCTATGTTGCAATTTGAAATTTTAGCAATTGCAGCGCCTTTGGTGGCGGCGGTGTTGTGGTGGACTCTGTAGTGGCGGTTTCTATTAATGAAATCAAGGAGAGAATCCCTTTAACTCAAAAAAAGCAATTGCAGCGTTAGATGGAAAAGGAATGATTCTCGAAAAAATATGGTAACGGAGAAGAGCTGTCTGCCTCTCCACCCTGTCTGTGCTCAGCACATTCTCACTTTTGCGATGGAGATTTGTATGCTCAGTCATGTTCTAACACCAAAAGGAGTACGGCAGCAATGATTTGTATGCAATGCACAGATCAGATCAATGTGAAAAAGATCATGAGCCTTCCTGATATTATCTGAAGCGTTAAGGATGACTCCAACGGAGCAATCCAAACGGACACCGATTTTGTCCGGCTTTTGTCCGTTTGGGTCGTGGTCCGGGCAGTGCGGACGCCCGCGGACTGGCCTGTCCGGCGAGTGCCCCCAACGGTGGCGACGCATCCCAAGCGGACAACAACGAGGAAAATAAATCTTGAAGAACATCAACACGAATTGGCAGAGCAGCAAGAGCAACACAAAATCGAATGGGATGGAGATCGAGCAGAATCTTCAGCACGAGCTCATTGGCAGCAGCGCCCACGTCCACCGGCGCTTCGCCGGGGCAGAGGAGGCGAATCTCGGTGAAGACCACGCCGCTCTGCACCTCGCACCCGAAGGACGACGCCGAGCTGGTGCTCACGCGCTCAGAGATGGTGTGCACGCTCGCTCACCGCTGACTGCTTCTGCTCGACGCTCTCCGCCGCCGGCGACGCGGACGAGGTGCCGGAGCTCCAGGAGCAGTGCAGGTGAGGACTGCAAGCGCAAGCATCCGCGGCCAGCTAGCTTGGGTCGCATCGAGCTAGCAAGCGTGCGTGCATGCTTTGCACTGGCTGCTGGCTTCCTGGGCGAGCGTGTGCCGGCCGGCCGGCGGCTTCGAATCGACTAGTACTAGCTCTGGAATACACACCGGCAACAAACAGCTAGTACTAGATCGAATCCATGGTGGTGGCCTCGGGGGCACCATGCCCCAGTCCACTGCCGACGGCATCCGTCGTCCTGGCCGAGGCCGACGCCGTCCTCGCCCTGGATTTGTGGCTGGCGGCGAGGTGGGGAACTTTCGGGAGAGAGGAGAGAGAAGAAGTGGAGGGCGTGGGATGTTTCTTTGACTGATAGGTGTGCCTGGCAAGTGGTGGAGCGGATAGAGCAGGACGCGTCTGTTCCGACGCATCGGTGACCCAAATTTGGGCCAGAAATACGTCGCGACGGATAGAAAAACGGACCGTGGTCTATTTGCGTCGCCCCGTTGGACCGTGATTTTGGCTCCAACGGACAGGGACGGATCGACGCGGACTCGATGCGTCGGCCCGTTGGAGTCATCCTAACAAGAGAAGAACTTTCAGGTCAACGAAATGATGCCACTTTCCAAATTGCAAAAAAGGCAACCGATTAGAATATACAAACCAAAAGGCAATCGAATTAAGGCCATTCCATAATCCCATTTCCCACCCACTATCTCCGTTACTTCCCAAGTTCCCATAATCTACTTCTACAATTAGATTTCCCCTCAGGCCCCCAGGTTTCAGTCCCTGACTAAGCCACCAAGCAAGCTCCGCTTGAAGGCGCGGATCTTCTTCAGGCACTTCTTGCCGCGCTCCATGGCCATGTCCGCCCTGTCCTTCACCAGCACGGGAGGCGCGCTCTTCCTCCGGCGCTTCCCCTGCTCCAGGCCGGCCGCGCTGGCGGCGCCGCCGCCGCACCACTTCCTCTTGTTGGTGGAGGACTCTGCAGGTCGCGCACGCAAGATGGACACGAATGGTGAGACCAGGCATGGTCGTACGCGGAGGACTTATAGTACCGGACCGGAGGATAGCATAGCACGCACCTTCCGTGAAGAGGTCTGCGGGAGCAGCGGGCTGGGAGGAGGGGGACGGGGTGTGGTCGACGGTGGCGAGTGCGAAGGCGTCGCCGTCGTCCCAGCCGGGGTCGGCGACGAGGCGCTTGAGCTCGTCCTTGAGCGGGCCCAGGCGGCCCGGGTGCGCGGCCTCCAGCTTCGCCAGCTCCTCCGCCGCCACGGCCGCCATCCACCCCCACTCCCCGGGCGCCATCGAGTCGCCGTCCAAAGCGCAGCAGCGGCGGCCGACCAGAGCAAGAACGGGGCACTGGGGCATAGAGACGCGACACGCGGCGCGCGCGGCGAATTGATGGAAGGCGCGCGCGCGAGAGGGAGAGAGAGAGATTTGATTGATGTGGACGCGCGGGCGCTGCAGGCACGGCAATGCTAGTCCGCACGGCAGCGGCAGGAGCGCAGAGGGGAAAGCCCGAGGTAGCTGGCCTGCGTCTCCTCGGTTCCCGCGGCTTTTCGAGTCCTGGTCGTGCCCGTTGGGTTCTTTCGTCCTCTCCTAGCTTGGTGTTTTGGACCTGCTGTAGCTGCAACCTCAGTGGGCCCACGAGGTCAGCGGTGACTATGACCAGGAGCCTTTGGCAATGGCAGGTTTCTCCTGGTAGCTTTCTCAAAATAGTTGCAACTTCACTTAATTATTTTCCTTTCACAATGTGTCTTCGATTCCAAGGAATCACGGGGGATTTTGTTTTTTGGAAAAAAATCGTAGGGTGCTATTTTTATGGCAATAAAGTCAACTTTTAACTTCATAAATTCCATGGTACTCAAGTTTTGAACTTCATGGTACTAGATGGAAAAGCTTGAACTTCGTAAATTCCATCTTCCATGTTCATCAAACACAAGGTATAGCATACCATTCGTCCTCTTCTATCGATGGTTGCGTGCGACCAGATGCGACAAATCGTCTTTTATGTTACTAATCTGGCGATGAAGGGTGCAAAAGAGGGAAGTGGCAACATGGAGACATATGAAGGTTGTCAGTCGAGTGGAGAAACGGGTGGGATATGGGGGTTTAGGCCCATGAACAAGATAATTTCCGCAAAGTGTACAATAACTATCCAGGCTTGTCGATTTTTACCACCAAGTAGAAGCTTGAGAAGAAGGGTGGTACACAAGCGCTCCTCCTCCCCCTCCCCACGTGTCTTCAGAATTTGTGTATTACTTTCAATGCTCGCGAAAGAATATATGTGATTTAATTTTGAGTCATTGACATACGTGTCACCCATAATAATTTCCTTGAAACAGATTTTCGCATCGCTTTATAAATAAAAGTACATGGCTGAACAACACAGAGTGATGAGGGAACCCTCTTATGTCTTACCCGTAATAATTGTGACACCTAACAAATCACATATGATTTTCTTCGTGCACGAACCACTGCCATAGTTCCTTTTGTCGTGTTGCTCCTGATTTCTCCGTCAAGACGACCACGTGTAAGAGAAAAAGCCTATGAAACTTCATATCTTTCCGTGGTGGGAGATGGTCATATGGGTACCCATAGTGGGAGTAGAAGTGTTAACATCACACATATGTACACCAAATAATGACGTGGCAAGTAATCAACGAAGAAAGAGAAGCTTCACCTTGTTTTGAGATAGATGTGATCGGTATTTACAAGCTGATGATCTGTTTGCTTTGCCTACGAAGGCTTGCGAATAATGTTATTACTATATTATTATAGTCTAGATTAAGTTAATTCGGAAAACAATAAATATTTCAACCGAATTCTTGGTCAGAAATTTGAGATCGACCCACAGATCTAGTACAACATCCATTGCGTTTGTGAAAAGAAAACAAGCTATGATCTGTGCCCGTGCTAGTATGCCAAGTAAAGAAGCGACCCTCGAAACATGGATCCTGTCACCCGACATGAACACAGAGTGGGGCACCCGAGAATAGCTCTGAGCCGCAACCAGAGAGAAGAAAAACAGGCAATGCATGCCACGCGACGAGAAGACACCGAGAAAGAGCTTTCCGGCGAGGATCGGCCACACGCACCGGCGGCGACACGCCGAGACTGCACAACAACAACATCCCGTCGCGCGCAACGAACTGAACAGGGGCACGGTACAAAGATTCAGCCAAACCAAGCATGCATTGCGTCGACAAGATTAGATTCCAACCCCGATAAAATTTCAAGATACACACGATGGAATTCATAGCCAAAATCAAACACGTCAGGCATCCGGCCGGCGCCCTGATTCATGGCAGTTCTTTCCCACTCAAAAAGTAGTGTACAACATGAGAGCAACCAAAAAGAGCGGCGCCAAAAACAAGACGTTGACGTCCTCGCGGCGGCGGCGGCGGCGGCGGCGGATGCGGTGCTCCTCCTCGTTCAGCTGCAGTACCAGCTTGAGCACCGCCAGAACCTCGCCAAGTTCCCGACAGATGCCGCGGATCTCGCCAAGTTCCCGACGGAACCGCTCCGCTGCTTCGTTCCTCGCCGCCCTCCTCCTTGGCGCCAGCTCGTCGGCATTGCCGCCTGGAGGACGGTCGACGACGACGCCGACAGCGCCGCCATGTATGTGCTGGAGAAGATTTACGAGTACAGTAGATGGGATGGATCGGTTCTGTCGGCGGGGCTTGTGGATTCGTCAGGGAGAGCACGCTCTTATATAGTATCGTGGTCATCCATAACCGAGACCAGTACGTGCACGGACCATCGGTTGAAACAAAAACCCTAGCCGATCGATCTGCACATATTATGTCTAAGAACAATGTCGGACTTTATTCATCCGGTAGAGTAGTCCGCATATATGATATGACTGGGTCGATATTTTCTTCTAGAAGAACAATGCACATGCGAGTAATATGGAGTATGTGCGATTTTTTTTTATAAGTGTTTCTCGGGGAATAGGCCGTGAATTGGGCGTCCGCATTGATGACGTATGAATTTACCATATAGGAGTCCATCTTGTTACGACTTGCAAGGGATATAGAATCCAATCACCGCAAACAAAAAAAACAAAAAATTTGTTCGACCGGGCCGGTGCGATGGGCGGGCCCTGGCTGCGTGACAAATTGTTGTGTTCGGTGTACATACGGAGACAACGTGAACACTTTTTTTTTTGCGAAACAACTCGCCATTTTACATGATCGATTTTGATCGCCATTTGTACTAGCGCCGCTTGTCCGGCTGGTCAATCTCCCCACACGATGGGATAGTAGTTCGCTGCAGCGGCAGTCGCGGCTTGCCATGGATGGGATTTTTTTAGATAAAAGGCAGGTGCCCAACTTTGAATTAACAAAGCCAGCGAGGTTCAAAATACGGATAGCCATGGATGGGGTGGTGCGATATTTTTATTTTCTTTTATTATTCTTTTTTGCTCCGGTTCAGAATTCTGCTTGGTGCTGTCGAAAATAAAGAACTATTGTCTCCACTTACAACTGAGCGTACACATCTTGTAAAGTTGAGGCAAACAGTTAGGAGTGAGTTCAACCCGATGCAGAGTAGAGTATGTAATACGGTTCACAATTATAAGATGTTTTAAATATTTGAATCTGGAATAGATATTAGATACTTCCATAATGAGTAAAACTACATATTAAAAGGCGTTTAAATACATGCATTTATGAAAATAAAGTAAAATAACGGAGGAAGTAACAAAGAACTTGCAATGTTGAAAAAGGATGCTAGTTGGCAGTGCAAATACGCAAATTCCGGTGATGGAAATCCATTTCAGCTAGCGGGACTAGATGATGTCATTGCGGAAAACAAGTTTCAAAATGTTAAAAAAGTTATGAAAACATATCGGGTGTACATCTGGATTTTTATGTCCGCACATAAAGTTCCGTGGATTTTTTATGACATGTGTAAAAATGATAAAAGTGTCTCGTGAAAAATCATTTTGAAACGCCAAAATTTGACCTTTTTACACAAACCAAACAGTTTTTGGCGAAACTTCGTGCGATGAATATAAATGTGCGGATGTACACCCGATTTTTTTTTTGATTTTTTTATATATTGTTATTTTTTAAGTGAATTTTTCATGATGGGACTAGAAGGTCCCGTGGGACAAAATATCGTGTCCACATATTTCTTGTTACGAACACACAAATAGTACACGCCTCTGGTTCAGCCCGTTCCACACAGCGGCAGCAAATGTACACTGCATTGGCAGGTGATCATATATATGATATACGTTAATTTTCTTCTTATTTGGATCATTGTCAGTTGTAAATGGTGTTCACGGATGGGGATAGGAAAATCAAGTAAGTCAGCTAAACTGCTAGCCTTGATGATTCAGTTATGTAGGTGCTTTTGTTTAGCAAGGAGCCCATGACAGATTACAGATTTCAGAATCATTGGTAACCGAAGAAAGGTTGGAAACAAGTTCAGCAAGTTATCACTGTCAAGGTAGGATCAGGAACCAGGTTCATAAGCAGACTGGCTACATTTTATTAAAAAGATACTCCAGATAAGACTAAACTTCCCTCTATCAGGCGGAGGTTCGGGTTTAAATGGCACTGACGAAACTCAAATCTCAAAACGAGATAGTTTAACATAAACATCAATAGACATTAGTTCATACTTCAGAGTTCAGACACCAATGCGGTACACTTAGGTGGCTTCAGGTTCTGAAGCTTCATCGAGCAAACACCCGGTAGCTCTAGGATGCTATCCTTTCTTCAAACCACGCCAAACACGACAGAAACCGAGCTACTCCTAGTACAATTGATCAATGACTAGGAAATAGTAGACACAAGCAGAGAAGAGGCAACGCCAGGAGAGCGAAGATGGTGTCGCCCCGCTCCCGCGCCGCCTTCTCTGCCTCGATCCTCTTCTGCGCCGCAACCAGGAGCTCCTGCTCAGGGACGAAGCCAGGAAGTTGACACAAGGGGGGCCAACTGAACATCAAAATAGTTGGAGGGGGCCATGTGGGTAAATATTGTCTAAAATTGAGGTCAAATCCACAAATTATATGGAGTATTTCACAAAAAAATTCCATCATGCGGGGGGCCATGGCCCCTGCTTGCCCCTGCTGGCTCCGTCCCTGCTCCTGCTGCGAGGTGAGCAGGGGCTCCTGGGGCTGGGGTAAGATCTGTACGTTGAGGTTGAGCACGTTGAACCTGCGCCCTTTCATGCGGAGCTGTTCCTGCTCTGTGGCTTCCCTCCTCCTCCTCCTCCTCCTCACAGTGCCAACAGCAAAATCGCCAGTGCGGAGGCCTCCTTCGAGCGCCCAACGCCACGACGCCATGTTTGGTGTGGTCCTTGTGACCGTGGAGTGAGATATGGAGCTACTTGAAGATGGAGAGTGGAGACGCCGAGAACGGGAAGCAGGAAGCATGCTTATGTATAGCGGATTAGCGGTACTACTCGCGGCCGCTAGCTCTTCTTTTTCGTTTTTCGAGAATTGATTGAATGCGAGAGGAGTCACGGGAACGGCTGATTTGACCTGAGCTAGGCGGCAGGGGTGTCCTAGGGTTTTAGAGCTAGGCGGCGTGCACATTGAACAAAACCCAGCGTGTCGCGTCCCATCACCTGCCCGAGGGTGGTAATTTTCTTTCCAGTTACAAATATGGCCCCCTGCCCAATGGATTTGTCAAAATTAGCCCCCACCGAAAAATATTGTCAAAATAGCCCTGGCGGGAGGTGGCGGGAAGTGACTTTGTGACATACGGGCTGGCGGGAAGTCACTTTGTGCCGCACCAGAAGGCACATATTACACAACTGTGCGCCAGCTCAGGGAGCAACACGTGTCTTCCCACCAGCTGAGACGGCGGAAACTCATCTCCTGCCACTTGGATTGGCGTAAAGACATGTGCCGCTTTTCCTACCTCCCGCCAAAGATCATTTTTGACAAAAATTTTCAGTGGAGGCTAATTTTGACAAATCCATTGGGCAGGGGGCATATTTGTAAAAAAATCGTAATACTGTGACAGTTAATGTGTGTACGATGGAGGTTGGCTCGATCGTAGATCGTTGCCATGCGCAGCTCCCTCTTGCCAGCTTTACAGCTTCTCATCAGCCTTTTAAAGTGGTTCTGGGAACTCACAAGTCAGCCCATTCAACGGCAGAACCTGGTTTGACTCCTGCCATTTGGCACGACTTCCGACTACGAGCTTGAAATGTATTTTTTTTATTTCTCCATGTGTATTTCGAATTTTTTTTCTAAAAATTCGAGGAGTTGTAATATATATCTTGTGAACACTCACAAATTTATTTCGATTTTTTAAACTTATAAATATATATCTTGATATCATGCATGTGAGGTGTGGTATAACTGATAAATATAGTTTAAAAATATTGTGAATCTATTATCACACATAAGATGTGAGGTCAACGCGACAATCAGAAAAAATAGATATGTTGACCTATACTTAGATATCAATAATTTTGCTACAGTTGCAAGATCTATTTTCCCCACCAGTGACATGAATTTGAATTACTAAGAGCATCTCCACTCGGGGCGGCCAAACGGCCGCCCAAAGGCCTTCCGAACACAATAATATATAGTATGACATAGACTTACTCTTATTTCATCACAATAAATGATTTGAATAATTAATATATTTCTATAATTTTATAAATACATGACGTAGTTCTTCGATAGCACATCGTCCTTCTTACCATGAACTGCTTTCGTCCTATAAACTCCCAATCGTTTAGCAAAACTCTGAGTCTATAAAGCTGCAGCTAAACCGAGAAAGCAATCGCGAAATCATAGAAATATAAAGGATACATTTCCGATCGAATAGAAATCAAGCTAGTCCTTTACGGCCATAGGAGCAACTATACAGATAGTAACCGAGATTTGACAGGAGGCTCTAGTAAAAGAAATGATTTCAAACTGCACACACTGAATATTCAAGTTTCCATGGTATCCACATTGATCATCTCATTTATAATGAAACTTCAGAGCTGTTCATTAGAATGAAAAATAAATAAGAGTAGACCTCAAATACAGACACTGAACACTAAAGTTACCTAGCTGTCATAGTAACTAACTGTCCGATTTCATGTAAGAAAAAAAAAACACCCCTGATTCCGATATGTATTGCATAGCTTGAAATAGCTGTGCTGATTAAGCTACTGAGTGTAAAAAAAAATGAAAAACAGTGCCTGGCAAACTCTACACACAAGATACCTACAAGTCTCCATTCCTTAAGACAAAACATGGTCATTATTGTTCATACATGGTAATTAATGATTAATTCAGGAGCTATTATCTAGTGTAAACCATGAATAATAAAGATACTTTTTTTTGAAGTGGATCTTCCACAGCGAGCGATCAACCAAAATTACAGAGAGAAGACCAAACGCACGCCGAAGAACAAAGAAGAAAGGAACCCAGTACAACAGCAACAAGGCCAAGAACACAACACAGAACCTGGAACCTTGATCGCTGATCCTCCAAAACACCCGCTAGCAACCTCTTCGTCGCCGGAGAGGAAGCAGTCAGGCCGCCGCCATGCCCCGGAGAGAGCACCCCCACTCTTTTAGAAGACCGCATGAGCCGTCCGCCGCAGGCGACGAAACCGAGCACGTTGAACACGCACGGCCATGGCGCATCCTCCCGCATCCACCCAGCTTCCAACAACCCTGCACTGAGCACGACCTCCTCTTTGCCGGAGCCGTCGCCGAGAAACCAAGCACGCCTTGAACTTCCCCCCTCGCCACCACGGCAGGCCAGGGCACGACGAAGCAAGGCCATCTGAAAGCAGAGCAAGCTGAACACGAACTCCTCCCCACACCACCACGGCCGGCCGGAGAAGGCAGAACAGCGCTCGAAAAGCCGGCGAGCACCTCCGAGAACCACACGTTGAAGCTCCTGTACAGGCGACGCACCACCCCCAGATCCTCCACAGCAGGACCAGAGCCCACCCTACTGCGGCGAAGAGAGGAGCAGGGGACAAAAGCTCCACACGCCGGTCGCCGTCTTCACGTCGTCGACCAAGCCCAGAGCACAAGCCTTCACCGGATCGACAGATCGAGAGCAACAAACCCTACTACCTAAAAACCTACACCTATCTACACGCACGGACGAGATCCGGAACTTCCGCCCGCCTCGCAACGCCGAAACGGCGCCGGAGACGGAGGGAAGCGGCGGATTCGCCGGCGAAGACCCGGGACGCCTTTTCTCCGCCTCGATCTACTGTAGCAGGGGAGGGGAACGGAGCCGGACTTCTGGAGTAAAAAGTAGAGGGAGTATTGATACTTTTATTTTATGTGCTAAGAGCATCGTACCAAATGGTTAGAAAATAAATAACAGGTGCAGATCTCGTGCTAACATCAAAATCAGGTAGCCATCAAACTCACCGACGAGTCTTTGTATGGCATCGAGATAGAGGGACAAAGAAGGCCAAGACTGTGATTTGTATGCCATTCAGAGTTTGATTCATCTATCGAACACTTACGCCACTCGTAAAAATCTATTTACAACCGGAGGGAGTACTGTTTAAAACTCATAGTTCATATCTTTACTATTCTGAACATGCTACCATTTACTCATTTTCTGGCTCAACTTGTCCAGAATCCAGACAATTTTTTGTTGTATTCTGCAAAGAGACAATAAAATAGATCACAGTAGGAAAAATTCCATCAGTGTCCTGCAGATAGGCTGATACGAACAAATAGGACACTGAAGGAGGCACCCACCTGAACTCATACAAGTGTGGGTAGTGTACGACTTGCAAGAACAATCTAAAATAGTGCATCGCAGGGCCTAACTAAGCTATCCATGACCAAGACAGGGACGAACTTTTTTCCTTGGATGTTGGAACCCAGACGGTAAATTGTCTCTAGCTCGACCGTGTCGGCGCCATAGTAGCCCAACGATCTCCCGGTGCTGAGTAAGATTCTTCCATCCTTGGGATTGATTGCTAGCGGTGTCGTCTCCTCCGACGAGTACTCTGGGAAGAAACCTGCGAGATGTACAGTGTGTCTGATGGACCACATGGCCATGCCATCCATTGCCCATATTTCTATGGTGTTTGTGCTTCGTCTTGAGCATGTCACGCATACAACTCCTTGGAGCTCACTGATGGATATGCGCCCACAGTAACGGTCGCATGGTGGCCCGTCCAATACATGGAATTGTAGAGTGTTAAGGTCGAGCATTATGAGGTCGCAGTAAGCCGACCTTGCTGGATCAAACTCGGGGTCTGCCATCCAGTAGAGCTTACCGCTGGTGTGCACTGGCGGTACATCGGCTACGGGTCTCGGTGGAGGATCAATCTCTACCAGTCATGTCGCTGGACCAACTGAATCTTGCACTCGAGTTTGTAATTCCTCGTTGCTGGGTTATTTTCCTTATACGCAAGACGCACCAAGACATGCATGCCTATGCCGGGCGCATACCCAAGGCCGAGGCGTCCTGCAAACATGCCGCCCGTGCTATTGTCCATATGCATTCTCCGGGTGTCATTGTATAACAAAGATGCAGTGACATCCTCATCATTGCCGCCCAATGGTATGGCTCGGTAGTACTTTATCAATGGGTTGCACACGAAATCATACTCGGCGAAGCAAGCTCCCTGCGTTGAGCCCGTTGCACGGCTTCGAACAGACGATCCTTGAACCCTCGTCAATCAGCTGTGGTGTGCCTGATGTGTTGATGAAATATTCCAAGGCTTTGAACCCGTACGGATGTTCATTGGTGAACATGATGTGAGGGACTGTATCGAGGTTTGCGTGGTGCAAATGTTCAGTGACGAAGCAATCGGTCTTTATCATGGCGCGCCAACCCCTGGACACCTGGTTCAAGCGCCCTACTGTACGCGCTGGTAGGTACGTGAGCACCTCGGCCCAGGCTTGTGCCGATGGTGAAGAGAAGATGATCTCCTCGCTTGATCGTCCCATGGACGCGAGGCGCTCCTCAAACAGTCCGATGGCGGGGAACTGGCTATCCCGGTTGCCGAACCCTCCAATGGCTGTGTTATCCGGTGAGAAGACAACCTCTGGGACGCCGGTGTCAGGGTCCACCATGAACACCTTGTATTTACCCGTGCCAAACACTATCTTCTTCTTCTTCTTCTTCTTCTTCTTCTTCTTCTTCTTCTTCTTCTTAGCACCGTCGTCGTCATAGTACATGTCAAGTGGGGCGATCCAGTCGGACTTCAGCGGCTTCCTCTGAGTTTCTTCCATGCTCTCCCAGTCGATGCATCGCAGGCTCTCCCATCTTCCCGCCTCGTAATCTCTTAGCAGCCAGATGTGGTAGGGTTCGGCGGCAAACTCTGGATCATCACTTGGCTTTGTGTGGTAGACACACAGGCAACCGTCGAGTTCAGTGAGCATGAAGTCAGGCGAGTATGATCCCAGCTCCGGAGGCAGCACCATCGTGCTAAAGGTCTCGGCGTTGATATTGAAGACAGTAAGGAGATCTATACCATGCGTGTGGAGGAAGTGCAGATTGCCGTTGCAGAGCACGGCTCCCTGCCTCCCGTTGACTCGTAGCTGGCATGCGGCGTGAGGCCGCGTTGCAGCAGGCCGCCGGTGCGTGGACTCGCCGAGAGTGTAGACCTCACACATGGTGTCGTGGGATCCATCGTCGTGGTCGAAGTTGTACATGCGCACCACTTTATACTGCTTGGTCGTCAGTGGCGGAGGACGGAAAAAAAACGAGGTCGGGCGAACTCTAAAGGGAAGAAAAAAATGATGCAAGAAAACTAAAATTGTCTACACTCATCAATATTTAATGTCTTCATATTATATTAACCATAATCATTGGTACAATGATAAGTAACAACAACATATTTGAATCAAAATAGAACCAACAAACGTACCAATAATGAAACTTCAATGCCTTCTAGACGTTCCAGGCAATGGTAAAGCTCTACCTGCCTTCTGAAAATCCTTCTTAATTTCAGCAAGATCAATACTTTTAAATATCTCTCGCTCGATGTAGATGACCATCAAATCATTAAGCCAACCATCGGACATCTTGTTGCGCAACTCGGTCTTGATGATCTTCATAGCTGAGAATGCCTTTTCAACTGTTGTTGTCGCCACCGGTAAAAGCAATGCCAACTCAATGAGATGGTAAACTATAGGAAACAGGATGTGCTTTTCAAGTTCAACCATCTTTTTAGCTAGACTTACAATATCAAGACAATCTCTGAAATCATCAATTCTCCACATATGTATAATAAAAAGATCAAGAGAATCTTGTACATGCTCACGCTCATAATCAGAAAAATCCTCATGATAAATCTCTGTCAGCCGAGCAAGTTTGTTCACATTGAACCTAGCAAATGAGTTTGCTGGATCAAGACAAGAGAAGTTCTGAATAACCTCTGTAGATGCCTCATTAAATCGATGATCAAACTCGGTGATAATAGAGTCTATGGCAGCATAGAAGGTGTCAACACGATAAAAGTGATCAGTGGTAACCTGGTGATGTCCCCCTTTTCTTGTCCTACCCCATTTCGTTACCATTGTATCCATACTTGGGATTACGATCTCATTTTAATGCAAAATGCCTTGACATCTTCCAAGAGTGACTCCCAACCATCATTCCTCCAATTGAGCAAACGTGCTCTAACATCCGTAACCAAAGACAATGCCTGAAAGGATATTAGAAATTTATATCAACAACATATACATATCAGTAGTAGATTGGTTGAACCATAAAACATTATACATATCAGAAGTACCTGAACAATATTTTGGTCCTTCTTTTGCAATAGATGAGATACATCATTTGTCATACGAAGTAGTTTTATCATCATCTTCATGATGAACACAAAGCTAAAAGTCTCCATTTTATGCACATAGCCTCCTGCCTTACATGGAACACGCGTGTCATCATCAACAATGCCCAAAACTTCTATCACTGCATCCCACATTGATTCAATACGACATAATGTGGTGTAGTGAGAGCCCCATCTTGTATCTCCAGGTTGGCACAAGTGAGTTTCTTGATTTTGTCCTCTTCCCGTGGACACCTCACCTGTCATAATCTTAGATAAAAGGATCTCTTTGTGCCTATCAAGTAATATATCCATTCTCTTGCAAGATGAACTACCGAGATTGGCAATCATGGAGGCATCATCAAAGAAATCCTCAAGACCTTTGCAACATCTTGATAGAGCAACAACTATCAATTGCAGCTGGTGCGCAAAGCAATGAACATAGAAAGCATATGGGTTTTCATCACAAATTAACTTTTGAAGGCCATTAAATTCACCTCTCATATTAGATGCTCCATCATACCCTTGCCCTCGTAGTCTTGCAATAAGTAGACCGTGTTTACCAAAGATCTCTAGAAGTGATTTCTTTAAAGCTCGAGATGATGTGTTCGGGACATGTTGAATACCCAGAAATCTTTCAACAAGAACTCCACTCTTGCTCACGTACCTAAAAAAAATACAATAGGATAGCAATAGAAGCAATAAGCCTTATCCTTTTCCACACTATATTCCAACCAATCAAATTTCTCATACCAAGTGATGCATGTAAAATGCATACATGAACTTTGCATTATTTTTACTTATATTCCAGTCATATTTGATTCATATAAGGGTTATATCACTGTTTTATAATGATTTTGGGAATATTTGATATGTTTCCTATTTTTTATGGAATTAACCCTGCGCAGGCAGAAAACCCTATTTCTATATTTTAATGTTTCAGGGACCCAAACGACGTCCAAATGACCTGGAAATTTACGAGCATCATTTTTTGGAAGGAACAAAACGTGGGAGCGAAGGAAACAAACAAGAGGAGGCCCGAGGGCCAAAATAGGTGGGCCCACGCGGCCCCTGTACCTGGCTGCGTGGGGCCCCTCCTTTTGGGCCTCAGAGCTCCGCTGCCGTCGATCTTTCCTCCACCGACTCCGTTTTGACCTAAAAACGTCTATAAAAATAGTCCCCCGACGTTCTCTGGAAGGAGCGCCGCAGAAATACAGAAACACCAAAACAGAGACCTGGAGCTACAGATTGGAGGGGGAAAACTCCGGCGGGGCGCTGCCGGCGTGGTCTCCATATTCTCCAACGACTTCTCCACCGTCTCCATGATGAAGAGGGAGTAGTCCACCTCTGGACTATGGGTTTGGGTTTGTGGAAGTAACTTATGTATTTCTCTCTCTTGAGCTTCACTAATTAGTACCGTATGAGCTGCTGAACATGATTACGGTCATCTATGTAATACCTTTGTGGTGGATCTTTTTATGAGTTAATATATGTTTGAGATTGCAATGGTTTTATTTCAGTTATGAAAGTAGATGCATATTATGTACCCCGTTCTTATTTACTTGTCATAATCAAACATGTTTATGAGAGCGCGTGAGGGGGAACGTGTGCATTAGTTGGAGTAACGGGGGGTGGCTAGTGCAGTAAACGTGAGAGAAAGTTCTGCGATCCACTTGGGTATCTTTACCTTACTTTGTTGCCTCACTAGGGATAAAAAGAAATACCATGCTACCGGAGATGTGGGTGTGACCATTGCCACTACTCCATGACTAGATCTAGCATGTTCTTATTTTAACTTCATGTCATGATACTTATTGCTATACTCTGAGTTATCTTAATTACTGAGGTGTTATGATTTAGTTCGCATCTTGGTGGAGTATAAGAGAGACTAATAACCAAAAGGTCTCTATGTTAGGACGTGATGCCCATATAATTATAACTTGTCATTAAACTGTTGTGTTGCAATCTCATATGTCAACTCTAGTGTTCCATTGTCTACCACTTTATTAAAGAGAGAGTGCATTTGTGAAACCATGAACCCCGGTCCATTTTTAATCATAAGAAACACCTTTCCAACAACTTTTACCACTTTTCCATTTTCTGCCATTTAAAAATCCGAAAATACAAAAACACTTTTCCATCTTGCATTCATCATATAAAACCCAAAAATATCATTTATCATTGCTACCACCATCCTTACATATTTATTTACCACCACTGCATATTTATTTCTTGTTTGCATTGCATATTATCTTGATATCATTCTCACGCCTTGTGCTTGACAACCACTAGGTGAGGTTGAGGACCAAAACATTTACTTTGTTTTGTAGGTAACCAAAAGAAGGATACTAAAGATAAATCTTCACTACTGATTCCCGAGAGTTCGATATTAAACCCTCGAGTCACCTTCGTGGGGAAAACACGTCTTCCACTTACTACACACTCTGCACTTGGAGTCTCAACCTAACCCATTTACTTTTCACGCAGGTAACTACGTGAAGGGCCATCAAGAGTGCTTTCTGGCGCCGTAGTAGGGGAAGATACGAAGCTTCCTGCAGAATATTTTTCCCGTCAACTACACGCCATCACCAAGCTAGACGAAATGATCTATTATCTCTATTTAGGGGAAAATTATGAAGAGTTGGTTGAGTTGGACCATTCTTTAGATAAGCAAATCTAACATCTTCTATAACATTGGGGGCAAACCGATCCATTTGAATGCGAAGTCGTGGATCAAGTTTTATGTACTCTAGGAAATCAGTTATACCTCCAGCTCCTAGACCCTCAGCATTCTCTTCCACTACAGCTTCAACAGAAGGTTCTCCCTGCTGCTCTTCATTTGCCCCTCCTTCCACTTCTTGCTCTCCCTGCTGCTCTTCATTTGCCACAATAGTTGCACTTTCCTGAGTGCTTGGTTTAGAGCTACTGCCACTAGCAATTGGCACAAAAAATCTCTTCAAATCTGCAATAAAAAATAGTACAAACGTGAGTAGTTTGCCAATTTCTAGCTCACAATTAGTCCCTTCTCACAAATCAAAGAAATATACCTCCCCGCTTTGCAACAGCACTTCTTTTGCCCTTCCTGTCCATCTCCACTCCAAGAAATTGCCTCCAAATCGCCGCCGCTCGCTGGGTAGCCGGCCAGCCGCCGATCGGGAAAGGGGAAACCCTAGCTTGCCCTGCTTGAGGTTGGGCGGGCCGTTGGGGAAGCGACGAAGCGAGATGGAGAGGGAGGAGTAGGGGAGCAGAGGAGTGAGCAGACGAGCAGCCAGAGAGGGACAATGTCAGAGGAGGCCGGCGGCGGCGGCTGGGTCGCTGGGGATTGGGAGTAGTCGAGCAAAGGAGGCACACAGAAGCGGAGGCTGGGTCGCCTGGAGGCACGCACACACGGAGATGAAGCGAAGCTATGAAGGGATGCGTGGCCCATTGGCTAGTAAGGCCCAGCTAGTGCCTGAGGCTGGCCCAAATGGCTTTTTTCTTCATTATTTTTCCAAAACTTCAGACAATACAGAAAATGATATATATATATATATCAGGGAAATGCCTATATGTATTCGATTTTTTGCCAAAAATCAAGGTAGGGAGGCTGCCCTACCTTGCCCCTTAGGGGTCCTCCGTCACTATTGGTCGTGGAGCAGTAACCCATGCCGTAGATCAGGTGGGTTCTGGGACGACAAGCTCTCCAGGCCAACCTCGCCGGGGTTCTGTCCGACAGAGCCAAGAGCTCGTTGGCCGATGGGTTCCACACGTAGTGCAGATCGTAGTCGAGGCAGCGTAGGAGGACGAGGCCATGGCAGGACTTGGTGATAGGGAAGATGTCCCTTGCGGCAACCTCCAGTTTTCCATGATGATCTCGACGGCTGGACTACCGCGGTTCCTGGCGAAGAAGCCATTCTGCCAGCTAGGCTTGAGGAACAGTCGTCTGCGGTTTCCGCGAAATCGATCGGAATGGAGGTCTTCGAACGCTGGGGATGTGATCAAGGCGTCCCACCTCCGCGAGACGCAGCGGGAGCGGCGGAGCGACCTGACCGGCAAGCGGGAGAGGATGTCCTCGATCATCTCCTCTGGCAGGGTGTACCCGCGTTCGGTCTCGAGCTTCTTCGTTCGCTCCGCCGCATCCATGATCGGCGATTCTACGCGACACAAGCACGACACAAGCTGCACGCAACTTTTTATTTTCCGGAGGGCGAAAAAGAGGTCCTACTCTTCCTTTGCTGCACGTCGTGTTGCTATATAAGCCGTGACAAGTCCGATTAGGGATGCGACTCGGTGATGGTTTGTCTGTGCCGACACTACTGCAATCGACCGAGACAGCAACGGACTCCCAGCACGTTATTGGCCCGAATGTCTAGCGTTTGTTATTGTTCGAACTAAAACCACGCCAATTATTTTAGAACGAAAGAAATAGAAAACAAAATAAACGGTAAATGTTGCAAGGAATGAAAGCCATGATTTGAAACTGTGAGGACATCCGTAAGGCGGCTCATAGTGTAGAATAACATAGAGCGATAACATAATTAAGTTACTACTCTATGTTACTACCCGCGGGTAGTAACCTATGTGTGGTTTCATGAAAGATACTCCCTCCGTTCTCAAATATAAGATGTTTTAGACTTTATTCACATACACAAGTAAATAAATGTATCTAGACACATTTCATTTATATGTTCACTCATTTGTGTATGTATCTAGACAACATGTGTAAGATCTAAAACATCTTACATTTTATGAACAGAGTGAGTATCATTTATTAGATTATAAACTCATTTTATCTTGAAGTATGTGATATTACGGTAACTAGCTATGTTACTTTATTTGTCTGCCTCCATATTAATTAGGTGCTACATCGTATTTTTTACTTAGTTAGCATGCATGTTACTACTTATGTTACTTACACTAGTCTAACCCAATGAAACACCTATTTATATCTTGGTGGCCTTGTCGGAGACAAGAACGACTAATTTTGTTGTGCTGAAACAGTTAGCTACCAGTTATAGTTTTACATGGTTTTCTTAGCTACCATACCACCTCATGCAGGGACGGAGCTAGGATTGTGACACAAGGGGGGCCAACTACATGTAAAATACTTTGGAGGGGGCCATTTGTATAAATTTGACTAAATTAGGGGTCAAATCTATAAATTTACAAGAGGTCTTTTGCAAAAATTTTCACCATGCGGGGGGGGGGGGGGGGGCAGCGCGCCCCCTGGCTCCGTCCCTGACCTCATGTGAGGTCTGGTGGTATTTTAGGAGGCATTAACACTAGTCGTCAACCCTATAGTCGCCCGGGCTAGTATCGTTTTAAGTTAAAAAATACAAATTAGAAAACTATCTTCAAAACAAATGTATATGAATTGCTTTCATAATTATTGGTTATAGTAGCAAAAATAGAGATTGTTTGTTAACTTGTAGGAAAAGTATATTCACCCAATTAGTTTGTGAACCGATCATTCTTCGCTATTGCCATGCCGAAAGCTCCAAGTATCTTATGATATGGAGGAATTTCTTGTATTCATTTTCTAATCAATAGAACAACCGGTTGTATATTATAGGATTACATATTACTTACACACAAACGACTTGAAATGACTTTTTAAATTCATCCAGAACGGAATTTGAGCTATAACATACCACATGTGCTGAGAAAGAAACTAAAAAAAATGTCAAAACTCACGTAACATTGAGAGAAACCTTTGATATAAATGAACGCTACTAAATTTCTGACACATTGTTTATATGAGCAGAAAGTGAAAAGGATAACCTTGCTATAATTGTTTTTTATGAGATAACTTTTAGGCATCATAGGTGTAATTAAAAAAAGGCATCAGCTTGCCTCTGTCACCGTAGCCACGTATAACCTATATACAGTAAAGAAATTCGAAATTGATTGCTATGTACTATGAATCTTTAGTCTGAACAACCAGAAATACAATACGTACAACCCTAACTTTAGACCATATTTCACACTATCATGCCCACGGGACATGGCAGAATTCATGCTTCTTCAACTACAGTCAGCTTAATCTTGTCCATCTATATTACTTCCTCCGTTCCAATTTAATTGACTTGCTATCCACCGCATGTGGATGTATTACCTAAAATAGCAAGTCAATTACATCCACATGTGGTGGATAGCAAGTCAATTAAATTGGAACGGAGGGAGTAGCTTTATGCGATGCAAATCTATATTATTCGAAAACTGCAATTATTTTCATAGAAAAATAGAAACATGATGTTATATAATCATTATCACCTAAAATAGTTAATTGTATAAAATAGAACATCAGTATACTATTGGAATTGACACCTCATTAGTTTTGTTTATTTTATATGGAGACTTCGTCCTTGAGAAAAATGTACTTGGATTTGTTCTCGAGAGTTGCCATGCCAATAAATAGCTATAGAAAAACCATATAGCCCCATGAACATAATATGATGATTTTGATATGAAAAAGCAGTGTTGAAATAAGGTACAAAAGCTTCAAGGCCTTGGCCCTGGAAAAAGATGTTATCGAACATAGTTAAATTTTCCATCTCTCTTTCTGAAGATCCATGCATACAAACATCATAATATGGTATGTAAGGAAGGCAGAGAAAGCTATGTAAGCTGTAGCAGACTCATCCATTAGAAATATAGATGGGAAACGGTGTAAATAATTCAGAAGGAAGAGTGAGGAAAGTTCCATCAAGAATATCTGATAAATGAATTAAATGTATGTTAGTGGGGTTTTGCATAAGAGTTATATATAGATATATATTGTATCCACTGTGTTTTTTTGTTGTAAGAGTATCCACTGTGTTGTAGACAAGGACACTTGATTCAATTCTATGATTTTTCAGCTTTTGCGTATAAAACTTTCTGCCAATTTAAATGGCGCTGGCATGGCCCACAGCTTGAAACAGAGGCGTAGATAAGATACGAAAAAAAGAAACCAGAGATATTATTATAGCTGATGGTTTCAGAAGACCAAAAGACAACAAGTTAACATATGACGGAAATCAACATCCAGTTTGTAGCAAGCATGATTTTGAAATCCCTGTGGCTGCAAGCAAACGTTCTAATAACCAGCTAAAAATGACCGATAGCAAATGCAAGCATACATAATCTACTACAATTTTACTCCTCGGTAAAAAGAACAAACAATGAGGGGAAAGTTTGAGTATCACATTATTGCCACAATTTATGCCACCATCTGAATGTCCCACCTAAGAATTCATAGGCATTTCAGAAAGGAAAATTCTGCAGGTAAGACAAAGATGAGAGAGTTGTTCAATTGCAAGTGCAGTACAATCATCCAAGCAGAATTACAAGCCAAACAATCAGATAGATCATCCACGTTAAACTATCTCAACTAGTATGAAAACATGTAGAAATTGCACATTGCTTACTTCACTTGTATGCAAATCGTAAGCATACAACAAGTTGCCTAAGAATGCAGAACTTCACACTACATCACAGCTATGCGCCTGATACTTAAACAATACATGGTCATGTTTTAGAGTTTACACAGAAATTTGATACCCAGAATACCTGCGGAGTTTTAACAGACACTTGCCGCTATAGCTTGATCCCAGTATGGAGTGCGTGCTGCACAATTTGCATGCAGATGCAGGACCTAGAGATAAGCATCTGAATCGATCGAGACGGCCACAGCAAAACATAAGTCCACAAAGAACCACAACAAAGATAATGTTTCAAGAAGAAAAGACCACAGGGAACTATCCATGTACGAAAAGGATCAACTGCAAACTGTATTTTCCATCTTGACAGAACACAGAAAAAGATGATCACTATTAGGAGTTTTTTTATAAGAACAATTCAAAGGGTATCCCATTGCATGCTATCCTGCAGGATTTTTTTCACAGTTGGTAATTTTCAGAAGAACATGGAAAGTTCGAAATAATCAAGAAGCAATTGAGAGGCACATAATTAGCACAACACATAATGAAATGCAAATTTAGCCAGGCACGCCAGGAAGAACTGCACATCCAAAACGCAAGCAGAGACCACACTGGGTATTATGAACAGAGCAACCAATTGAACAGCTAAACTGAGATTGATTTACTTCAACAGAGAACACCGAGGCATCAGCATACCGAAAAATATTCTGATCATTCCAGCAGTACTGTAATCGATAACGAAACAACCACGCAGTGCCAGAAATGTCATCAGAACTCATCACAACATCGAGACGACATTCAGTGCCTACTCGTGTCACTCACCATGGCAAGAGAAGCCGTCGCTAACCACCGCCGCGGAGGCGGGCGATGGCCTCGCGGATCCTGATGCTCACGCGCATCGCGGACATGGAGACGGAGGTGGCGTCCGACCGGACTGGCATGTTGTCGCCTGACCGGGCTGGCACGCTGTCGCCTGACCGAGTTGGCACGTCGTCGTCGTGGCAGTGGCGCGAGTGCGAGCGGTCGAAGCAAGAGTACTGTGAGAGCGGCTGCAAGACGGTGCGGATGCCATGGATGATGTAGCGGCCGTCGTTGTGGACCTCAGGGTGGGAAATCTCGACGCCTTCAACGAAGAGCCTGGCGTAGTGGACGGAGAAGGTGCCCCTCACGGTGGCGACGTTGAGGCAGAGGTTGAGGGAGGCCGCCGGAATCTTGATGGTGGGGCTGGCGGCGAGCTCGGAGTACGGGTAGTATCCCAAGGCGATGTGCTCCAGGAGGACGCGGCGGCGCGAGCAAGTGGAGCACCTCTGGAGGGCGACGTCGGGAGCCGCGAAGACGGTGATCGGCCCGTGCCACCTCACGAGCGGCTGAAAGTTGGGGTGGAGCGTCGCCGCGGATGCCATCTCGTTGTACCCCAGCGCCGCCAGCACCCTCGCCAGAGGCAGCAGCCCCTCGTCGCCACCAAAGGCCACGGCCTTCGCGACGCCGGCTTGGATGCGAGGCGCTCGCTGACGCCGCCGCGGTGCGCTTGTCGGGGAGCGGAGGACGCGTCGTCGTTGCCGTCGCCGCGGTCGGCACGGCGAGGGTTGTATGCGCCTGGGAGGTCAGATCCGGCGAAGCGGTGAGTGGAGGCGGCGTTGTGGTTGCTTGGGGTGGCCCTGTGGAAACCAAGTTTCGGTGGAAACCGGTGAAAACCACGGAAAAATCATGTTTAAAAGTTCAAAAAAATTCGGACAAAAAATGCATTACATTGGGAAGGTAGCGTTCTACGGACATGCAAAATGACAACTTGAAACTCAAAACATTTTAGGAGCTACGAAAATGACAAATTCGTCAGTGAATAGTACCAGAAATTACTATTCACTGCTGAACTACTATTCATTGCTGATTTTGTCATTTTCATAGCTCCTAAACAAATTTGAGTTTCAACTTGCCATTTTGCATGCCTATAAAACTTTACATTCCCAACGCAATACATTTTTGCTAAGAATTTTTTGAAGTTTTTAAATATGATTTTTTCGTGGTTTTCACCGGTTTTCATTCAAACTGGGTTTCCACCGGATACTTTCTCGGGTGGCCCGGACCGTGCAGGATGGTTCCCGGCCATGGCTTCTTCGCGGGGAGACGGTTGGGCCTCGGCGGTGAAGCCGTCGAGGGCGAGCGTCGACTGGCTCTGGTCCATCCCGAGGTGGTTTTGGTGCACGGAGGTGGTGGCGCTGGGGACGGGGTGGGAGTGGACGGCGGCCGTGCTCGCCGGGGAAGGGTGGTCGTGGGAGCTGGTTGTGGGACGCAGCGGCGGCGAGTAGGGGTACGATGGCGGCGATGAGGAGAAGGAGAGGTAGGCGGTGGAGAGCCATGGCCGTGAATCGGATGTGTGCTACTCCGTTTGAGGACTTCGAAATATGGATTGGGGGCGAGGGATTTTTTTTAGAAATAAAGGGCACAGCCCCGGTTCCATTAAGAAACCACCAATCAGGTTACAAACCATACAGTCAGCTCCAGTGGGCAAATTTTCGAGTCCACAACTCAAAAATCTCCCAGATTTTTACACGGCAGAGTACCACACGAACTTATTACAGGGGGGTGCCAAACGACCAACTAGAAGACTCGAGGAATAAAAACGCAAGAGAAAACAGAGCACAGCTATAGAAGGGACGACGCGCCAGAACTTTTTCAGAGTGTACTCTCAGGCTTCCGTTGTCGTCCACCAGCTTGAGATTCTGTTCCTCCAAGCGCTTGGCAAGGCCCTCAGTGTCGATTCTCCATGCTTCATCTTCTTCAGTGTACTGCACCGGCATGGAGTGGGGCGCCAGGATTAACTCAGACCCAGTCAGTCTTTTCAGCATCAGGGCACGTACAGCGGAAGCAGTGCGATTCTACTTCCCCAGCTCTCCGTCTAAGAAAAAGTGACCTGAGGCATCATGTAGCAAGATATTTACCCAACGCATGCTGCTCCATACATGCCTGCAATTTCAGCTTTACCCAATGCCTCTTCTCTCTCCTGGCAGGAACAAGACGAGGCTGCACGAGGTCATCTACCATGCTTTTCCTCTCTTTCGCTCGCTTTTCTCAGTGAGGAGACGGGATCCTCTGCAGGATCCCGCTTTGGCCTGCAAGCGACAGGTTTGTGCAAGCTGGACTGTGATTTCCGACGTGGATAGCTAGGGCAGTGGTCCAGCGTGGAGCGTTGGCCATGCCCTCAGCCAGGATCCGGCCACAGCAAAAGAGGAGGAGTCCTCGCAAGCAACTCCAGCTCCTTTACCACCGCGTCCACGCTTCCTCTTATGTCCCCTGAGAATAGGACCGACCACTGGGACAGCATATGTGCCGTCATCTTCCAGATTTTCTGCAAGCCAATCCATGGCGAACGGTTAAAAAATGTGTCGTTTCTGGTAATCCAGATAACCCACAGAGCAGCAGCATGTACATCATTATGAACAGTAAACTTTTTATCATTAAGCCACATGCTAGCAATAGAATAAAAGGAAACATCCAGATCATCTAGTTTAAGGATGCGTTTTAGTTCAGCCCAGACAGCTTTAGCAACCACACAATCAAAAAACGTGTGGAGACAGGTCTCCGGTTCAGAACAGAAAACACAAGTGAGATCATCCAAATGTTGCCTCTTCACCAAATTATCTCTAGTGAGCAATTTGTTGTGAGACAAAAGCCATAAAAAGAAGTGGATTCTCGGGGGGGACCTTCACCTTCCAGACAGCATGAATATGTACAGGAAGTACTCCCCTAAAGTTTAAGACAACATATAGAGAGCTAACACTGTAAATCCCCTTAGACTCATATTTCCAAACGATAGCATCATCCTCACCACTAAAGTGGATGGATTGAGCAATATGAAGAACTTCATACAATTGAATCATCAATCTGTGGTCAAAACATCTTCTGAAAGTGACCTTAAGTTGGTCACCATCCCAAACATCTGCCACAGTCGAGTTTTTTTCATTTACAATGGCATAAAGGTCCCAATATTGAATAGCAAGACTAGAAGAACCAAACCATTGGTCCTCCCAGAACTTCACCTTTCTACCATTACCAATTTTCCACCAGTACCCTAATTTAGCAGCTTTAGCAGCCCAAAGGACACCCTTCCAGAAAGGAGAGGCCCCCAAGGCAGAAGAAGATAGAATGTTGGGGCTGTTGACATTATATTTAAAATCAATGATTTGTTTCCACAGCTTACCCCCATCATTCTGATATCTATGTCGCGGAAGGGGACAAGGGGAGCAACGCCGTTTGTGACGGTCGTTTGCCTGTACAGTGAAGTCAGCCGAAAGGACCACCGTTGCCTTGCCCGTAGGATTGTTCCGCAAGATGATCAAAATCGATTCGAAAATCAAATTGCGAAATGTACATGCACAAAAATGGCCATCCTAAATAAAATGCTATAGGTTTGTGTCCGGGGTAAAAGACATGGTCTAGCGATTTTAACATGGCTGCGTACATGATACTGTGAGGCATATCTACAATCATTCTTGAGATGGCTAGCAAATTTGATGATCTGCCACTGTTTTTTCTATCGAGTCCGATTTGTTTCTATGTTTGATTTACGTCAATTCATATATTGTTTTAGTACGACATCGTCCTTTCATAGTCCGTAGCAATGCACGAGTATTATGCTAATTAAACTATAGAAAAAACATGTTCCTAGTACGCTTTGGGAATTCTATTTCACCCTAACAGTAACAACAACAATATTAATCCAACTCGGCAGAGTACTCAAGTTTTTCTTCACCGGGTACTTCTTTGGTTCAATTGGTTGTGGCGCCCCGACCCGACTGTCATACAGTTAAAACCCAAAGAAAGGATCAAATGATTTGATTCGGTAGAAACATCTGAGTTGATTTGGGATTGCAACGCAGCGGGAGCAACTGGACACATAACACTAAAGGTCGAACCCAACCCCGTTTCTAATCATTTTGAAGTAACAGATGAGAAGTAAAACTTTTAACTCAAATTGAGGTAAGATTGCTCCGAGATTAGAGTGTAACCAGATAAGGAGTAAAAAGAATCCTAAGATGGTTTTCACAACTCATTTTTAGGTTAAAAATATTTTCACAAACACTAGACTCAACATCGACCAGTAGAAGGGTTTCCTACAGGCAGTACTGCTCTGATACCAACTTGTGGCGCCCCGACCCGACTGTCATACAGTGATGCTGTGCGCCACCGGTTAAGCGATACAACCGGAGGTTACGGGTTTACCAATCCCCGGCCAAAACCTTTGGCAGGCGTTGCTCGGAATGGATCATCGGCAACGCAACTCCCCGATTGATGCCTTAACACAGGCACAACCCTCAATGTATAATAGAGAGATCAAGACTTGTGGAACAACTGGCACATCACAGACTCTACGACACAAATCATTATAGTTCAACTCTTATAATAGAGAAAGATAGCAAATGACATCTAGAGGTCACAGACCCAACATTACATCAAGCGGAAGCAAATTAGGTTGTTCTAAACAACAAGATCCAGCATATGGCCTAAGAGGCCTACAGATAAACATCACAGCGCCACCTGATCCGGGATGTCCCAAGCTGCCACCTGGGAACCCCAGACTACTCGTCGACGTCCACAAAGAACCCACCTTCGAGGTCGGTGAAGTCCTCCTCTGAAACAAAACAAACGACGTTGAGTTCGACGAACTCGCAAGATTATATATAGAGCTTTAGCTCGATGAGGCTTTCAAAGTTTTATGGCTATTTTGCATAAAGCTGATTTTATTTATGGAAACATAACTCGAAGGCATCGACTAAACAGAATAGTTTTCAAAAGAGGTAAGAAGTACTCTTTCTTTCATCACCTTTCATCATCAACCACTGTACCTGTTCATCAAAGACACCTCCCCGAATCACCCTCGAGGAAGCTCACCTTACAATCTTGAAGTGGTACCTCTAGTACCCAGTTTTTAATCATTCCGTTAAAGTTATTCTATGATCTTATCGTCCTTTCCCAAGTCGTCCTTAACCGTGGACACGGCTTTTCGAAAAGATTTAACCCTGCAGGGGTGTACAATGTTTGCCACGCGTACCGTCCGGCCCATTACCTGCGCATTAGCTCTCTTCCTTGGAGAGCCGGCTGGGTGGGAGCGGTGTCGACTTCTCCCTCGTTAAGGACTCTCCAGGATCATCAGTGGCGGTAGGACTGCCAGGATCACAACACCCTGCCCCACAGCCACTCATTTTCCTAACACCACCATCCTCATCTCAGTTCATACCACCATCATCACGCACGCGCAAATGGAAGCCCGAACTAGAGGACCCTGGCTAGCCCCGCTCGAGTTATTTAGTCTATGAGGGTTCCTGCACTGCGAATGCATAGGCCTCACGCATGGTTGCACGCTCAGTCTTGGTTCGGGAGGTAAAGAACTCGCACCTAGGCGGCGAGAACGAGACAAAGCACCACAACCACAGTGGCCTCTCATCCCCACCTTTAACATATTATTACCTGTCACCACAATTCTCCACCATCATTTGCACAACTCATCACCTGTTTCCAACATGAACCATCCATCGTACAGCTAGGCATCTACTGAGCATGGCTAAGCATCAACGTAGCATAGTTCAGTATCCCAGGCCAACAATTCAAACCTATGGATAATAGGAGGGAAACAGGTATTGGCATCGGAAATTTAATGCAACTATAGGATACTCTAATCCAACAAAATTGACATTTAGAACCGCATGCAATATTATAGTGGAGAAAATATTTGCGGAAACATAGGATAAGATATGCTCAGAGGGGGGATTACGCTTGCCTTGTTGATACGGCTGGTAGTACGGATCGTCACGAGACGGGGGTGTCACTTCCACTCCTTGATCTACCGATGCACAAACAATACCGGAGAGGAACAATCAATACACACGGATGCAACAGGTGCAATGCACAGACACATGATGGCATGACATGTGTAATGCATTGGAATTATTGTAACAAGTTCTACCAATTTACATGGGGTGGAGGAATAATTATTCCACAAGAGAGAGATATGGCTTCATATTTGTTTTAATGTTTTCCTGTGCTATAGATCATGTAAACATGCATGAAAATGATGCTACTGTTTAACGCACATTTTTCTGAGCATTTTGATATAAAGAACACATTTTTCGGAGCTCCCGGTAAATAGTTATTACTTTTATAATTTTCTCCTTTTTAAACTTATGATTTTAATATTACTAGAAGCACCGTAATTCAATTGTGATCAAATATGCATAATATTTATTTTAAAATTTTAATCACAATTTTCTGGGCATTTTGGTGTATCACCCGCATTTTTCGGATACACCGATAAGAAGTTATCATTTTTATCACTTTCCTTTTGAAATGACCATTTGATGATTTAAATAACAACAAAACAATATTTATATCATTTAGGGATATTAGGGTGAAAGGAAAATAGCAATTTTCAAAACAGTACTGAAATCCGGATTTTATTCCGGAAATTTCCGGATTTTTCACCGGGAGGAATTATTTCCGGAAATGTTTCCGGTTCATTTCCGGGTGAAGACCGGACTAAAACATCACGGTCCAGTAGCATTTTTGTTAAACCGGTATAGAAACCGGAAAAATCCGGGTTTGGCTCCGGTATGTCAACGCGATGAAGAGAAGCTACGGCTACGGCGGACGCACGGCGGCGTGTGGCGTGCGCTAGCGCGGGAGAGGGAAGGGGACGGGGTCACGAAGAACGAGATGCTCACCACGAGCACAGTGGCGAGGTCGGGGAAGCGGAGGTGGCTCGACGGCGGCGTAATCGGGCGGCGGAGCCTCGTTGGGGGCGGGGAAGAACTCGGTCGGCGGCGGCGATGCGCAGCCTCCGGGCTCGATTCCCTCGGCGGAGCGGGAGAGGGCAACGCGGCGAACTCTCCGGTGGCCTTCGATTGGGGCGGGGACGCTTCACACGCCGGCGTCGAGCTCAGGCATGGCGGCGGCGGTGCGGCCGAGCTGAGAGGAAGAGAGAGAGAGAACGGGGTCGTGCGAGCGAGTGGATAGGGGGCAGAGGGCCTCGGGGTGCTGCTGGCTCTCCTCACGTGCGGCAGGAGGGCGTGGGAGGCCCCACGGCGAGCTCGGCGGCGAGCTGGTCCGGCGGCAACGACGCGCACGGTCGCTACAGCGCGGGGAAGACGACCGTTTTCTGAAAAACCCCCTGCACAACTTTTGACCATCACCGATAGGTCCTCCTCTATTTACAAAGAGGCCCTTTTCTGTTTTTATTTTAAAACCAGTAGCTTTTCAATGATTTTATTAGGGCACTTAAACATTTTATAAAAATCTGATAAAATTTGGGTAGCCTCCCAACTGCATGTAGAGGCACCACAAAAATTGGCGTTGCAAAATAAATTAGTTTTGACAACATTTGTTCATAGTGTTTTATTTAGGCAATTTTCTAAATTCCCCACCTTATAATCTTCTAGGAACTTTAGAGCAAGACAAAAATAGTATTTTGAACTCTTGGAACTTCCTTGACAAATATAGTTGTCAAGTATTTGTATTTTGCAAGGTTGAGTGCCATCATTGTGTGGAAGTTTTGTTAGAGCACTCTGGGCATTTTGTTCTAGCAACTCAATATCATTTCGATACCAAAGTTGTGTTAACTCAAAAGAGACATGTTTATGCATGGATGCCATGATGCGATTAACACAAAAGTGGAAAAATTACACAGGTTTTTAGGTTCTCAGCTTTGGCTGTTACAACTCTACCCCTCTTACAGGAATCTCGTCCCGAGATTCTAAGGTTACGTAAAGTAGTCGGGATACTCCTCACGTAGACTAGACTCTCGTTCCCAAGTTGCTTCTTCCTCGGAATGATGAGACCACTGAACTTTGAGGAACTTGGTAGTCTTGTTACGGGTCTTCCTTTCAGCTTCATCCAGGACACGGATAGGATGCTCGCGATAAGTAAGATCTTCCTGGAGATCCAGCTCTTCATGATTGACCCCATGGATAGGATCCTTGAAACACCGGCGAGTTGGGAGACATGAAACACATCATGTACATTTGGGAATTTGACCGGTAACTCCAATTGATAAGAAAGATCTCCTCGCTTGCCAGAACGGTGAAAGGGCCAACATAGCGAGGTGCCAATTTCCTTTGATACCGAAGCGGCGAACGCCACGAAGGGGAGAGACGCGGAGATAAGCTTTATCACCAATTTCATAGTGAATTTCCTGATGGTGCTTATCATAGTAGCTCTTCTGCCTAGACTGAGCAATCTTCAGATTTCTCTTATGATTCGAACCTTCTCCTCAGCTTCATTGATCACATCCGGACCAAAGAGTGCTCTCTCTCCGGTCTCGGACCAATTTAGAGGAGTGCGGCATTTTCTTCCATATAGAGCCTCGAATGGAGCCATGCCCAGACTAGCTTGATAGCTATTGTTGTAGGAGAACTCCGCGAAAGGGAGATACTTTTCCCAACCCTTGCCAAAAGAGATTACACATGCCCGAAGCATGTCTTCCAACACTTGGTTCACTCTTTCGGTCTGACCATCAGTTTGAGGATGGTAGGCGGTACTGAAGTTGAGACGGGACCCCATAGCAGTTTGGAAACTCTGCCAAACTTGGAGACAAAGATACTTCCACGGTCCGATATGATCCTCAGAGGGACCCCATGCAATGGAACAATACGAGCCAAATAAAGTCAGCAAGTTGACTTGCCCGTATATCATCACGGACTGGTAGGAAGTGAGCAACCTTGGAAAGACGATCAATGATTACCCATATTGCATTGTTGCCCTTTTGAGATCGGGGAAACCCGGTGATGAAGTCCATACCAATTTCATCCCATTTCCACTCGGGACTGCAATAGGGCGAAGAGTACCGGAGGCCTTTGATGTTCAGCCTTTACCCGTCGACAGGTGTCGCATTCAGCAACATACTTGGCAATTTCTCGTTTCATCCGAGTCCACCAGAAGTGGTCGAAGGTCTTGGTACATCTTGGTACTACCGGGATGAATAGAGAGAGGAGATTCATGAGCTTCTTGGAGGATCAACTCCCTCAATTTTCGTTTCTTTGGCACTACCAAGCGGTCACCAAAATAAACAACTCCGGATTCATTGACAGAAAAACATTTGCCTTCCCGCTAGCAATGTTCTCCTTGATTTTTAGAATACCCTTGTCACGAGTTTGAGCATCCTTAATCTGGTCTACAAGAGTAGATTTGATCTCCAGATTTGCAAGGTAGCCGAGGGAACAATTTCCAGTTCAAACGGGAAACTCTTCATGAGGGCAGGTTGGGCCTTTTCAATCATCAGATTGTTGCAATAGGACTTCCGACTTAGCGCGTCAGCCACGACGTTTGCTTTGCCGGGTTGATAGTTCAGACTCACATCATAGTCCTTGATTAACTCCAACCAACGCCTTTGCCTGAGATTTAAATCCGGCTGGGTGAAGAGGTACTTCAGACTCTTGTGATCCGAGAAGATCTCGCAACGGTTACCAAACAGGTATGGTCTCCATTGCTTCAAAGCATAGACCACCGCGGCAAGCTCTAGATCATGAGTTGGGTAGTTGAGCTCATGCGGCTTAAGTTGGCGAGAAGCATATGCCACCACATGGCCATCTTGCATTAGCACACAGCCCAACCTTGTAGAGAGGCGTCACAGAAGACGACGAAATCCTTGCTGTGTCCGGCAGGACAAGCACAGGAGCGGAGGTGAGTTTGGCTTTCAGTGTTTTGAAGCTCTCTTCAGCTTCGGCCGTCCATACGAACTTTTTATCCTTCTTGAGAAGGTCAGTCAGGGCCTTGGCTATCTTGGAGAAACCTTCGATGAATCGGCGGTATAACCGCCAATCCGAGAAAGCTACGGATGTCCTTGACTGACATTGGAGTTTTCCAATCCAAATGGACTGAATCTTGTCAGGAATGACAGCCACACCATTAGCGGATATCACATGACCAAGGAAGAAGATTATCCAACCAAAACTCACACTTGGAGAACTTGGCATAGAGGCGGTGTTCTCGAAGTCGTGTCAGAACCAAACGAAGATGTTCTCATGCTCTTCATCGGTTTTGGAATAGATAAGGATGTCATCGATGTAAATGACGACAAACTTGTCAAGATAATCCATGAAGACAGAGTTCATGAGCCTCATGAAAGTAGCTGGGCATTTGTGAGACCAAAGGACATGACGGTATACTCATATGAGCCATAGCGAGTAACAAATGCCGTCTTTGGAATATCCTCCTTTCTGATTTTTATCTGATGGTAGCCTGACCTCAGATCCATCTTGGAGAATACCGTTGCACCAGCTAACTGATCCAACAGATCATTGATGCGAGGAATAGGATACTTGTTCTTGATTGTCACCGCATTCAACGGTCGATAGTCAGAGACTAGACGAGGCACGGTAGAATCCCTCTTCTTGACAAAGAGTACCGGACAACCCCAAGGTGAACTGCTAGGCTGGATGAACTCCTTAGCTAACAGCTGATCAATTTGCTCTTTCAACAGAGCCAACTCTTCCACCGGCATACGGTAGGGCTTCTTGGAAATTGGAGCGGTACCGGGAAGTAGATCTATGACAAACTCCACACTTCGGTCAGGAGGCATGCCAGGCAATTCTTCCGGGAACACATCCGGGAAGTCACACACCACGTGTATGTCCTGGATTTCAGGAGGGGATTCGCCTTCCATAAAGCAAAGGAGAATCTCAGGTGAGTTGGGTATGATGGAGGACGGAGGTCTTGACAATGCAGACCAATACTTACACTGTCCGGAAGATTGGTCACGGTGACGGTCTTGGCAGCACAGTCGAGATTAGCCTGGTATTTGGCTAGCCAGTTCATGCCCAGTATGACATCAATGCCACTTGACCTCAGAGCTACCAAAGGAAAGGAAAAGAGTAGTAACCGATAGTAATCTGGACTCAGGAGTAACCCATCGGTTTGCCATTTGGAGCCAGGAGTGGCAATCACCAAGGGATGCTCATTTTCTCAAACGGTATTTTGTGGTCTTTTGCAAAAGCTATGGATATGAATGAATGCGATGCTCCAGAATCAAACAAAACTGTAGCTGATTGTTGATTCGTAACTCACCCATGAGAACGCCGGGGTCCTCTTCAGCTTCTTCAGCAGAGATGTGGTTCAGGCGACCACGCACAATAGGTCCAGCCTTGCCAGTTGGAGTGGCAGGGGCTCGTGCAGGAGTTATCGCGAGAGGTGCCTTCTGGGGGCACTCCCTGGAGTAGTGGCCAGCCTGGCCACAGGTGTAGCAAGTGAGTCCAGGTGGAGCAGGTAGCATAGGACGGTACCCACTCCCGCCTACCCCAAGTGTCGAAGTAGTGGGGCGCGGAGGAGGTGGCCTGTATCCCGGCTCTCGGCATGAATGGAGCACGAGGTACAGCGCTGTAGGGAACAAACACCCTGCGCTTCTTGCTCTCAGAACCCGAGGAACTCTGGTGGTCCCCGTGTGCGGGCCTCTTGGAAGCTTCAAGTTCCTTTCTTCCTTGCTCAAGAGTGAAAGCCTGGTTGAACAGCTCCTGATAGGTCTGGAACCTGAAGGGCAACTCATAGCGGAGCTGCGGCGAAGACCCTTGCGGAACAGCTCTTGCTTGTCAGCATCATTGGTCACGTCCCTTGGGGCGTAACGAGAGAGATGGTTGAACTCACGACCATAAGTGCGGAGGTCCATCCGTCCCTGTTGCAAATCCAGGAACTCCCTCCTCTTCAAGTCCATGATCGGCTGGGGAATGTACTCCGCACGGAAGGCAGTGCGGAAATCAGCCCAGTGAAGACATGGTTGGCTGGAAACAAAGCCACATGGCTTTCCCACCAACAGCCAGCAGCACCAACCAAGAGGTAGGTGGCAAAGTTGACTTGCTCACCACTGGGACATGCAGCGCGGAGAACTTGCGCTCCAAAGCACGAAGCCAATCATCAGCTTCCAGTGGCTCCTTAGCATCAGCAAAGGTGGGTGGCTGCGAGCGCAGGAACTCAGTGAGAGTGTTGCACTCGTTCCTCCGTGCATTCTGCTGCACCAACTGCTCAAGCAAGCGCTCATTGCGCCCACGGTTCTCCTCAATGGCCATCAAGACCTCAGCCATCGAGGGTGGTGGCGGCAGATCATCCTCATCATCATTGTGGTTACCGCGACCACCACGGCCTCCACGACCTCCTCGAGCCATTCTGGAGATTTGACAATGACACGGTTAGTATCTTTCTCCGAATGGTCGAACAATAGCATTAGCGTCTACACAAGTACACAGACTAGGGACGATAATACTTTGCAGAAGGAAAACAACAAGATAGAACTTGGGTCAAAGATCAGCATCATGTGCTACTAGTGAGAGTTAAGAAATCACAACTTAACACACTCTAGTTGACACAATCCGGGACCTTATGTTCAAGTCCTGGGTTAAAACCCAAAGAAAGGATCAAATGATTGATTCGGTAGAAACATCTGAGTTGATTTGGGATTGCAACGCAGCGGGAGCAACTGGACACATAACACTAAAGGTCGAACCCACCCCGTTTCTAATCATTTTGAAGTAACAGATGAGAAGTAAAACCTTTAACTCAAATCGAGGTAAGATTGCTCCGAGATTAGAGGGTAACCAGATAAGGAGTAAAAAGAATCCTAAGATGGTTTTCACAACTCATTTTTAGGTTAAAAATATTTTCACAAACACTAGACTCAACATCGACCAGTAGAAGGGTTTCCTACAGGCAGTACTGCTCTGATACCAACTTGTGGCGCCCCGACCCGACTGTTATACAGTGATGCTGTGTGTCACCGGTTAAGCGATACAACCGGAGGTTACGGGTTTACCAATCCCCGGCCAAAACCTTTGGCAGGCGTTGCTCGGAATGGATCATCGGCAACGCAACACCCCGATTGATGCCTTAACACAGGCACAACCCTCAATGTATAATAGAGAGATCAAGACTTGTGGAACAACTGGCACATCACAGACTCTACGACACAAATCATATAGTTCAACTCTTATAATAGAGAAAGATAGCAAATGACAACCAGAGGTCACAGACCCAACATTACAACAAGCGGAAGCAAATTAGGTTGTTCTAAACAACAAGATCCAAATATGGCCTAAGAGGCCTACAGATAAACATCACAGCGCCAGCTGTTCCGGGATGTCCCAAGCTGCCACCTGGGAACCCCAGACTACTCGTCGACGTCCACAAAGAACCCACCTTCGAGGTCGGTGAAGTCCTCCTCTGAAACAAAACAAACGACGTTGAGTTCGACGAACTCGCAAGATTATATATAGAGCTTTAGCTCGATGAGGCTTTCAAAGTTTTATGGCTGTTTTGCATAAAGCTGATTTTATTTATGAAAACATAACTCAAGGCATCGACTATCAGAATATTTTCAAAAGAGGTAAGAAGTACTCTTTCTTTCATCACCTTTCATCATCAACCACTGTACCTGTTCATCAAAGGCACCTCCCCGAATCACCCTCGAGGAAGCTCACCTTACAATCTTGAGTGGTACCTCTAGTACCCAGTTTTTAATCATTCCGTTAAAGTTATTCTATGATCTTATCGTCCTTTCCCAAGTCGTCCTTAACCGTGGACACGGCTTTTCGAAAAGATTTAACCCTGCAGGGGTGTACAATGTTTGCCACGCGTACCGTCCGGCCCATTACCTGCGCATTAGCTCTCTTCCTTGGAAAGCCGGCTGGGTGGGAGCGGTGTCGACTTCTCCCTCGTTAAGGACTTTCCAGGATCATCAGTGGCGGTAGGACTGCCAGGATCACAACACCCCGCCCCACAGCCACTCATTTTCCTAACACCACCATCCTCATCCAGTTCATACCACCATCATCACGCACGCGCAAATGGAAGCCCGAACTAGAGGACCCTGGCTAGCCCCGCTCGAGTTATTTAGTCTATGAGGGTTCCTGCACTGCGAATGCATAGGCCTCACGCATGGTTGCACGCTCAGTCTTGGTTCGGGAGGTAAAGAACTCGCACCTAGGCGGCGAGAACGAGACAAAGCACCACAACCACAGTGGCCTCTCATCCCCACCTTTAGCATTTATTACCTGTCACCACAATTCTCCACCATCATTGCACAACTCATCACCTGTTTCCAACATGAACCATCCATCGTACAGCTAGCATTACTAAGCATGGCTAAGCATCAACATAGCATAGTTAGTATCTCAGGCCAACAATACAAACCTATGGATAATAGGAGGGAAACAGGTATTGGCATCGGAAACTTAATGCAACTATAGGATACTCTAATCCAACAAAATTGACATTTAGAACCGCATGCAATATTATAGTGGAGAAAATATTTGCGGAAACATAGGATAAGATATGCTCAGAGGGGGGATTACGCTTGCCTTGTTGATACGGCTGGTAGTACGGATCGTCACGAGACGGGGTGTCACTTCCACTCCTTGATCTACCGATGCACAAACAATACCGGAGAGGAACAATCAATACACACGGATGCAACAGGTGCAATGCACAGACACATGATGGCATGACATGTGTAATGCATTGGAATTATTGTAACAAGTTCTACCAATTTACATGGGGTGGAGGAATAATTATTCCACAAGAGAGAGATATGGCTTCATATTTGTTTTAATGTTTTCCTGTGCTATAGATCATGTAAACATGCGTGAAAATGATGCTACTGTTTAACGCACATTTTTCTGAGCATTTTGATATAAAGAACACATTTTTCGGAGCTCCCGGTAAAAAGTTATTACTTTTATAATTTTCTCCTTTTTAAACTTATGATTTTAATATTACTAGAAGCACCGTAATTCAATTGTGATCAAATATGCATAATATTTATTTTACAGTTTTAATCACAATTTTCTGGGCATTTTGGTATATCACCCGCATTTTTCGGATACACCGATAAGAAGTTATCATTTTTATCACTTTCCTTTTTGAAATGACCATTTGATGATTTAAATAACAACAAAACAATATTTATATCATTTAGGGATATTAGGGTGAAAGGAAAATAGCAATTTCAAAACAGTACTGAAATCCGGATTTTATTCCGGAAATTTCCGGATTTTTCACCGGGAGGAATTATTTCCGGAAATGTTTCCGGTTCATTTCCGGGTGAAGACCGGACTAAAACATCACGGTCCAGTAGCATTTTTGTTAGACCGGTATAGAAACCGGAAAAATCCGGGTTTGGCTCCGGGTATGTCAACGCGATGAAGAGAAGCTACGGCTACGGCGAACGCACGGCGGCGTGTGGCGTGCGCTAGCGCGGGAGAGGGAAGGGGACGGGGTCACGAAGAACGAGATGCTCACCACGAGCACAGTGGCGAGGTCGGGGAAGCGGAGGTGGCTCGACGGCGGCGTAATCGGGCGGCGGAGCCTCGTCGGGGGCGGGGAAGAACTCGGTCGGCGGCGGCGATGCGCAGCCTCCGGGCTCGATTCCCTCGGCGGAGTGGGAGAGGGCAACGCGGCGAACTCTCCGGTGGCCTTCGATTGGGGCGGGGACGCTTCACACGCCGGCGTCGAGCTCAGCCATGGCGGCGGCGGTGCGGCCGAGCTGAGGGGAAGAGAGAGAGAGAACGGGGTCGTGCGAGCGAGTGGATAGGGGGCAGAGGGCCTCGGGGTGCTGCTGGCTCTCCTCACGTGCGGCAGGAGGGCGCGGGAGGCCCCACGACGAGCTCGGCGGCGAGCTGGTCCGGCGGCAGCGACGCGCACGGTCGCTACAGCGCGGGGAAGACGACCGTTTTTTTGAAAAACCCCCTGCACAACTTTTGACCATCACCGATAGGTCCTCCTCTATTTACAAAGAGGCCCTTTTCTGTTTTTATTTTAAAACCAGTAGCTTTTCAATGATTTTATTAGGGCACTTAAACATTTTATAAAATCTGATAAAATTTGGGTAGCCTCCCAACTGCATGTAGAGGCACCACAAAAATTGGCGTTGCAAAATAAATTAGTTTTGACAACATTTGTTCATAGTGTTTTATTTAGGCAATTTTCTAAATTCCCCACCTTATAATCTTCTAGGAATTTTAGAGCAAGACAAAAATAGTATTTTGAACTCTTGGAACTTCCTTGACAAATATAGTTGTCAAGTATTTGTATTTTGCAAGGTTGAGTGCCATCATTGTGTGGAAGTTTTGTTAGAGCACTCTGGGCATTTTGTTCTAGCAACTCAATATCATTTCGATACCAAAGTTGTGTTAACTCAAAAGAGACATGTTTATGCATGGATGCCATGATGCGATTAACACAAAAGTGGAAAAATTACACAGGTTTTTAGGTTCTCAGCTTTGGCTGTTACATTGGTGTAATCTCAATGCAAAAAGAAATAATTAGGAACACAGTGAAAATATTCCTTGCCACCTCGAGTGCATGCCTTCGCATCATAATATACAGCTGATTGGGCTTTGTGTTCGGTTAATTCGGTAAACTCGGTTCGGTTGATATGGTTTTTCAGTATATATGATTTTGATACTTCGGTATAGACGGTTTGGTTTGGGTAATAACGATCAGGTTCATCTCGTGTAGTGATTGTGGACTCGTGGTTGCCATAGATAGTTTGGGCCTGAGGAATAACTGATGCTAATTTTTTTTCATTTGGGTATAACCAAACTAGCGAAAGTTGACGTGAATTTTCCAAAACCAAACAAAAATTAGCTAAATGTTCTGATGTGTTGGAATACACGACAAAGGAAATGATAACGCAAGTATATGCCCACTCGACGTTCCTGAGAAAATTTATCAGTCCAAAGTACATAAATGGACAAACAAGGACTGGACCACTTAACTTTGCTATAGAGCAACATGCACAAACCAATAAACCCAACTATTATTGCTCTTTGGAGCATTTTTAATATACTCCTCCAACCCGAATAAGTTGTCGTAGATTTTTTCTAAATACGGATGTATCTATACGTGTTTTAGTGGGTTGATATATTCGTATGTAAACTAATATGTGTCAACTAATTTGGGATGAAGGGAATATGTAATAGGCTAATAGTTTGACAATGTACTAGATTCGAATTTTTGTTCACAATTAAAAGTTGTTTTAAACCAAATTAACCGAGGTGCTTACGATTAAGTATTTTGCTAACCATAATCAAAAATCAGAAATCCCGAAATCGGTTGTGGTTAAGTTATTTTCGGTTCGGCTTTTGGTTTCAGTTGCATAGCCCTACCTAAATGTGTCTTCTGTTTACCACAAGGAGCAACTCTAAGCAAGCTTGTGCTACTTTTCAGAGAACTGTGATAGTAGAAATAATGGCGGCATAATTTATGGTGCTGATTTCCGAGATTGGGAGCCTATTTTTATCTCGGCATGGTCTATGACTTCAAGGTTTAAAACAAACTAGTTAATCAAAGGAAAGGACTGAGCTCCTCGGAGGATCTGAGGCAACAAATCAACCGCCTCTCTCACCGTCGGATGTGTCTGAAACACATAATTTGTTCCATCCTATCTTTGCAGCATAATCCTACTACCGTAGCAACTTTTCTTTTGTTATTGTAGAATCGTTGCATCATTTTTATTGCGCGGTGGGACAAAAGCTAACAAAAAGCATCGCTACATTTGAAATAAATGATGCAGCAAAAAGGATATGAGAATGTAGCAAAAAAAATACGAGCATCCAAAAAATTCGCAGTGGTTGTAGCAAACCGCAATCAGTCGTAACAAATCCCGAGAAAAAAATCAGCTCATGTATGTTTTCTCTCGAAAACATTCACAATTTCTCATGAGAACATTTGCAACATTGGAGATATTTGCAGGCCGGAGGAGCTTCCACGGTGGACGGCCGAGCCGCCTTTGGCTTTGGCGAAAGGTAGAAGCCAGAGGCAGAGGACGGTGAGGATGCAAGGCTGCCAAAACGAAAGCTAAATGTGAAAAAAAAACCACTGCACGGAGCCTATGCATATATGATGTAGGGGGTGTGTGTGACGCCCAGCACGAACCGGAGGATGATCCTCAGGGTGATTTCAACACTTCTCCTTGATCAAAACACAATATAACGTCCTCAATTCAGCAATTCGCATACCAATGGATAGCATGTTCATTATTCACATTCGAATTGACAGTCGAACATTCAGAACAAGGATTTCAGGCAAGATATAGAAACATATGCTAAGCTGGCATACATATCTGACCACTGACATTTTCCCCGATTGAGCATGCTAGAAATATAGCAGAACATGAACAACCAGACACAAATGGCTCAGTAGCGGTACTTGGTGGAGTAATCCTTTGGAGCAATCACAAGACCACGGCCCTTCCGAGCTCCCTGTATACAGTCTCCACAATGTCAACGAACTCTTGCTTGTCTTTCATGGCCCAGTTGATCTTGTTATTGTTGCCTGTCCCAAGATCGATCATGATGTGCTTGTTCCGGAAGAAGAACATCACCGTCGACGGGTCATACAACTCGTACATGGTGTTGAAGTCAGGAACCTCGGTGATGTCAACAAGGTAGATCACCGCAAAGTTCTTCACGGTCTCAGCCACCCTGCCAGCACCTCATCCATCTGCACATAGCCAAAGGAGTCAGAACGAAATCAAGGATGAAAATACGACAGATTGCTTTTGCACAAAGCATCAGGAGTAATTTCTCATGGATCAAACTGAAAGGAGAAACAGACACTGCTCAGCATCCTCATTGTCACCCATCCAACCGCAGACACAGTTCATGACTGAAAGCTATAGTTCGTTAGGGGGATCGACCGCCGATACCTGCATACAGGTCTCGTCCCAGTCGTGGCCGAAGCGGATGATGACGAGCCGCTCCTCCTCGGCGAGAATGGCCTGGTCCACCGCCCACCCAGAGTGTAGGTGCGGCAGCAGGTACGACATCGCCGCCTCGCCGGCAGCTCACCCGGTGATCCGCGAGAAGATTTGGGGAATCTCTCAATATATTAAGGCGTTACGTTTTCTCGGCCTCACAGCGCTCCGTGCACTGTTCATAGAACACTAGGTACTGTTCCATGAACAGTAAGTACTGTTTTCACATGCATTTTCCTCTGTAGCAACTCACCTGTCATCATTTTCTTTTTGGTAAAGTTTTCCCACCGTCAGCTTTGATATGTACAACCAAAGAAAGAATATAACTGAGTCGTACGGGATTCGAATATTGCTGTTAGCACTTTAATTACTTTCAGATTTGCTATATTTCATTACTTTCAGATTGGTTTAGCCTCCCCTCCAGCTCCTTACCTAAATATATCTAATATATATCTAAGTAATGTTTATGGTACAATTGTATGTAATGTGTCAATTAAATGTTTGTCTGAATCCCTTCTTTCCACATATTCACTTATATGAAATGAAGCAAAAAAAATTGTGTCATGAATGTATATAATTTCATTCATAGTACTTATCTTTATCTCTGTGCAATGTTGACAATGGCACACGATTTCCGTTATTTAAACTTCTGCCAATTTTGCACAAGCCTCACGTGATTTTTCGTAAATTAGCCGTACGATTAGAGTTAAGAAAATGCGGCTAGAACAAAGAACAATGTGACAGTACACAAATCAGAACAGTTGGTATTTCCTTTCCGATTTGAATTTTGAAGAACATAAAATTTTATTTAATAATATGTAATTCAAAGAACTAAAGGACTGGGAGAGGGGTGTTGGCTCACGGGTGCATACACACCCTTTATTTATTTAAAATGCATTTTGAAATGTTAAAAAAATTCAAAACAAAAAGTTCACGCATACATTTTAACGTCCTATGTGTTCACAAAGCCGTTTCACGAAAAAAGGTATTTTTTGTGCCTTGTAAAAAAGACAAAATTCGGTGCTAAAATAAGCCATTCATGAGACATTTTTTTTTATCTTTCAGACCACAACAAATGTCGGTTTTCCACGAAACAATTCTGTGAACACATAGAATATGAAGATGTATCTGTGAAATTTATTTCGAAATTTTCGACATTTCGAAATATGTTTTAAAAATACCGGGTACATTCTAATTCTTCTTTGTCGGTTTTAAACAACTTTGTGAGCCAACGTGTATTTCACTAAAGAACTAGCCATTCTACTTCCTCTTCTTGGATGACCCTTCCGCACCATCGTCGTGGCGACACTTCTTACTAAAGATTGTGGTCCAGGCACCCCTTCTTTGACTTGGGATACACCAACTCCGAGTCGGTCTTCGACGGCTCCTTTGGCCCTTCCACGAACTCGACGAATTCAAGTACACGGCTGGAGGGCATGTCATGGAGTGTGTTTCCACATTGTCATCTATGAAAGTGGGACTGGTAGAGTCGTTGCTGGAGGTGCCCTAGTTGGCACCTAAAACGGGTAGCGATCAGAATGCCGTGGTAGCAGTCAGATGTGCGTCGAATGCTACGATATGGGGTTGGATCGGAACCGCCTTGAACAGCGTAGAAGGTTCCAGAAACTACAGACGGGCGCTGTGTCCGTGCGGCCCGCTCCACGGCCCGATTATGGACTCGGCTTGGGCCCTACGAAACAGCAGAACATGGACATGTCGGCCCACTTAAAAACCATAGCTCTTTTCTCTTTTGTTCTGTATAATCGATGCACAGATTGTCAGTAGCTAGCATCTGTGAAATTTTCTCTAGGTCCTTCGTTTTGTCTGTCATTGGAAACAATACTATGCTTCCCTAAAAAAAATTAGAAACGGTATGTGGGAGAACAGGAGTAAAATATCTTTGGGGAAACACATAACGTGAGGTGAACCAACGCTTGGAACATCTTTCGTTCTTCTTCTCTTCAAAGTTTTTGTTACCACATGCTTTTATACTCACCGTATGTCCTAACTCCACATCCACATTACCCGTCAAAAATAAAAACCACTTACAGTCCGTCTTGAGTTCATGAAATACTTCGATCCTGCGATGCCGATCCATGAGGTGATCAAGCTGGAAGACGAGGAGGAAGTCAACGTTGGTCCATCAGCCCAGGTGCACCGCAATCAACAAGACTACATGTCCATCTTCAGGAACCCAGCTCCTTCTCCACCGGTGAGTACTCCCAAATTATTTCCTTCTTTGGAATATTGTTTATATTTCTTATCTTTTTTCTGAAACAAGTTTATATTTATGATCTTAATTGTACTTCTTGAATATACTACTCCTATTTCAAATTAAGTGTGTCAGATTAAGTTGTATTAAATCTGCGACACTTAATTTGGAACACGATTAGCTTAACATCACAATGTCAAAATGATACTTTTAGTTAGTAGTATCCGTCTCTTCCCAAACGAGAATGAAGATACAAGAGTAAGAGTGTTAAGAGGATTATTTTCACTTATGTTCTATTAGTGAAAAATCGAAATCTTTTTTCTGTAGTGGCTTTTGTCGAGTTACTGGAGGTATTATTTCTGACTTACTTATTCATCGCCATAAGTCATGATAATTTACATGAGAATGAAAACTGTGGCTGTTGGGTCTCTTTGATTCAAAGGATTTTTAAGAATTGTATCAGCATTTTTCCTATGTAGTTGGTTTATTCGTTGGATTGACAAAAAATACAATTTTTTTCCTTAGGAATAAAATTGCACTAGATTTCATACGAAAAAAATCACCTTCCAACCAACTAGGCAAAATCCTTTGTTCTTCCTGTGCCCAATCAAACATCTTTCGATCATGCTGTATTCAAGATGACATAATACTCCAATATTCCAATCCCATGTGTTTCCTAATCATGTATTGTTTTGAAAAGGACGCAAAGACCCTGGCGTCCGTATTGTTACTGGATTTTAGAAATCTGCAAATCAAAGATGTCCGTACTCCGTAGTAACAAAATATACCGTGCTGTAGAAGGGCTTTATGGCTAGTTCACATCTCCAGCACTAGCAGTCGTCTAGCAGCAACAACTGAGAAATCAGCTCGCTGCACAAAGACCACCAAGTTAATAGTAGGTTTTTTTCTAGATTTCATTGATTTTTTCGTACTAACTTATTATATGCATCTGTTTAACGTTAGATCATTTGTGAGCAGTGCCGAGAAAAATTGTGCTCTGCAATTACTTCGGCAAAGTTCAGATCGAAACAAAGTAATTTTGAAAGATGATCCTGCAATTTGTTCTGTGATGATTTGTGTCAAATGTTCACCTCATGTATTTGCTTTCCCTCCTCAGGTACAGCCGCCGCCGCAATCTGCACCTGCACCTGCACATTCCCAGCTGAACAAGAGGCTGGCTATGGGACCGCCTCCAGGTTTCTCCGGCGTTCGCCAGCCACCACAGAAGAGGTTTCAGGCGCAGCCCCCACAGAGGCAACACCAGGCACATCCACCGCAGAGGCAGTACCAGGCGGCGCAGGTGCAGCCACCGCAGAGGCAATTCGGGGCAATGCCACAGCAAAGGCAGTTCGAGGCGGCACCGGTGCAGGCATTGCCACCGCAGAGGCAATTCCGAGCGGCGCCACAGCAGAGGCAGTACGAGGCGGCGCCGGTGCAGGCACTGCCACCGCAGAGACAATTAGGGACGGCGGTCCAGCAGAGGCAGTACGAGGCGGTGCCGGTGCAGGCACCGCCACCGCAGAGGCAATACCAGGCGCAGCCACCGCAGATGCAGTACCAGGCGCAACCACCGCAGAAGCAATACCAGGCGCAGCCACAGCAGCACATGCAGCACCAAGCGACGCAGGAGAAGCCACCGCAAAAGCAGTACCAGGCGCCTCCATCGCAGATGTTGTACCTTCCGGCGCCGCCGCAAGCCCAACCGCCGCCTCCACAGATGAAGTACCAGGCGGCGCCGCCGCAACCGCAGCCACCGTTGCAGAGGGCGCCGCGGCAGCACGTTCCCCCACCGGCAGCACCACCCGCTCACCGCGCCCCGCCCAGGACAGTCCCGCCGGTAAACACCAGCAGCAAGCAGCGAGTTCACCGAGGGCCGCCGCGGCCAAGCCGGCATCGGCATTCAAGAAGCCCTCCGTGGCGTGCGACGTCTGCGACGTGCGGTGCATGACGGTGTCCCACCTCAGGCAGCACGAGAAGGGGAGGAAGCACCGGAACAAGGTGGCCTACGCCGCCGGGGAGATGGACGTGCGGTGCGACGTGTGCGACGTGCCCCTCTTGACGCAGCTCAACGTGAAGGAGCACTACGCCGGCAAGAAGCATCTCCAGCGGGCCTCCAGCTCCGGTGCCAAAGGCAAAGCGTGCAACCTGACATAGTGACGTTGTTCCATGCTACATAGTGTACTTTTTTCTACGACTTGATGGCACTATTATCCAGTGTGGTATTTGAACATTGAACTGTATATGTACAGTTGTATGCCTAGTAGCAGGCTGACAGCTAAACTTATGATTTGAATTCTGTAATGGATTATATATATTGTGTGTGCGACTATGTTTTATTCGGCTGTTTCCATGTTAATGTTTCTGATATGCTTTCTTATTAGACTAGAAGGAAAAGACGCGCGTTGCCGCGTCTATGCTAATACGAACAATAATAGATGAATAAAAAGAAATTTAGCGAGACATAAATAAAAATTAGTATCAATGATAGATAAAATAGTATCACTGGCTCAGTATTTTACAGCACGAATACTCAAACATCCTCACATAAACATAGAGGAGTAGAGAAGGGACACAATTATTTAGTTGTAGTAAGATTAGGAGTACACCACTCGACGGTAAGAGCATGACCCCCCTTAAAAAAAATTACACTCACTTAGACGATTAGGATACAACTACAATTATGAAATGTCATGAAAGTTAAATAGTGTCTTGGTTCCACTACTACAAATCCGAGTATTACAGCCGCATCCGGACAATGGGCCTCACCCGGTTTTCCCATCCGGCTCGAAGCAACAGTTGAGGATAATCCAGAATACTGGAGCCGGCTCAGAGGCGCGGCTGGGAAACTAGTCCCCGCAGACGGTTTTTTGAACAACCCACCTCTGCAATCTGAGGCGGGTGCTGCTAAGAACCGCCGCGCGCGCCGGCGGCGGGCTGGTTCTTCGACCGGCTCTACTGGCACGGAACGTCCGGAGTTTACCCAGACGTCCCGGCATAATTTGCAGGCGGTTGTGAATAAAAACAGGCTGGGGTTGTATGAGTCGGTTGTATTTTGTAGGCGGCTCCGATTTACCCGGAGCTTCCGACAGAGCCCAGGCCTTCCGTGTTTGCCGTTCGGGATAGGATCGGTCTGGAGGGTCTGCGTTTACCCGGAAAATCATATATCCGGAAGGTACGTCCTTTTTCGGAATTTATCATGCCCACTATTTCAGAATCGAGCGAAATAATTAATATTGATGCTGAACCGTTAATTAGCACATATATTGCTAATCAAAGCAGAATTCCATTACATGGCGACTAATAACAAATAAAGTACGGAATATCATACATAGCTAGCTGAACTCTAAATGTTTCAAGTGGGACGACACAAATCATGCGTCTCTAACCACAAACGGCGGCGGCTTGTCACTGCCGTCCAGGGGCTTATTCGCCAGCACCTTATGAACCAAGAATTTTGCCATTTGTTGCGGAACGTACGCAAATATGCCAGCGTCATTTGCTTCTCCTCGATTTCCGGATGCTGTACATAATGTTCAGAGCACTGATGATTATGAATGACTAAGCAACTATATTATATTCGTACAAAGAAATAGAAGATGTTTTAATACCTCGCCTTCATTTAATCCCAGCACCATCCAATCAATCATGAGGTCAATATGGTTGGCAACATAGAACGCGTCGTTGCCATTGAGTTAGCCGGCTGTAGGAGGCACTGAGACAAAAAACGTAGAGACTTTGTGAGATGTACTAATTAAAGTTAATATATTATTTGCATATATAAACTTCAGGTGGAAAACTAACCTTATAGTTCGGGAAGTGGGTTAGTCTGGCAAAACCCCTGTCTCCTATATCGCCTCCTTTCATCTTGACGTATGCGAATGCTCTGAATGAGTATAGGTTGAAAATAAACATAGCTGGTATATCATGTGATGTCTTACACTCCTGCTAAACATAAATGTGGTATATATAGGTGTACATGAAAATAAACAGTCACCTGTCAAGAAGCTTGGACACGGTCTTAACATCTACCATCCTACGAGAATCAAGATAGTAGACATTGTCATTCACAAGCGAGATTACAATAAGGATCCAATGGGCGATTTTTGAGCTACAAAATACGTACTTAGTGTTACAAGCTAGTCAATCAAAGTTGTGTCGTTAGAGTTAACTAATGAAAAAAAATGAGATTCTCCATTACTTTACCTTGTCTTATATGGCCATAGGATTAAATCCTTATCTTTAGTACGCCACATCACAAAGACCATGTAATCCTCGACACACCTCTCGTTTATTTTCATCTGTCGCTCCGATGAAAACATATAGTCCATGAAGACTACTTTTGGGGATTGCTTCTCGTCCATCAGATGTTTCCTACATAAACCATGTATATGAATAACATGTAATAAATGTGACGGTAGCATAGATATGAGAAAGCATTGAAGATAAGTACTTACAATCTCATGACGCTCATAATGCTGTCGGGCATGTCTGTGGCCTGCACAATGCAACGAAAATCGAACCACGTGATCAGGAACTCGCGGACCATTTGGAGCTCGATCGGTCTGTACCTAACAAAATTCCCTTGGTTTTAGGAGGCTTGTATTCTGGCACACATAGCAACATCAGATATTTTAGCTCTAGGGGAATTTCCGGCTGAGATGTAACCACTCTATCATTTTGTTTAGCATAGAGTGACAACAAAGGAGGTTTCACCAAAGCACCAAGGATATCGTCACGTCCTACAACCACTAGATCTGCATCGTACATTCAAAGTTAGTAAATTATGTGTCAGCATACATTGTCAACATATAACTATATATCTTTGTAGAAATAGAGGCTATATATATAATATAACCTGGCTCCTCCTCGATCATCAACTTCTTTTTATTTCTGGAGTCCAAGATAGTAGCCCTGAAGAATTGTTGGTCGCCATCTAAACACACCACTATCTGATCGTCATAGGATAAACGGTAGTGCTTCATAAGATGGGGCCAGTCTCCCCCGGTTATCCTTGTTCTTTCCTCTTCCTTGTTGAGATCAAGTTCATACCGAATGCCATCTTGAGTCACAATTTTCATCGCTCGGCCACCAGTAATTTCAGTTAATTGTTCCCTGTCATTTTTCTTTGTTTACATGACACATGGAAATTTGGAGAACTGAATTATGTATGATATAGGGACAGAGTAGAGAGAGACATTAATTAACAACAACAACAAGTCGACTACTTACCACGTAATCTTCGTACCCCATATGCATAGTTAGAAAGAAAAAGAGTTGCGTCGTGTCTTCTCCATTCTGCACCGGCCTTCAATGTTGCGGCACACTGGGCAAATAGCCTAATAAATAAGATTTTGAAATTAGTGTCACTCAGATGTGTAGTGCATAGATCCGGCAAAACCGCGTACCATTTTCGATTACAAGCTTGAGGGGGACGACGCCGGCCGCTTGAAGTAGCTAGAGCCGCGCGGCAGGCGACAAGGGTGAGATGCGGGATGCAGAGAGGCTGCCGGGCCGGTAAGGGTCGAAGAGGAAACACGTAGCAGTGAGCAAGGTGCGGGTGGAGGTGTGGCCGGGAGGGGCTGATCACCGCCGAGCACGTGAGGGAGGGGGGGTAGCTGGTGGTGCTCCGCCACAATGGAGAGGATCGACGCCTTTGTGGCAGGGGAGGGGGGAGGTAATGGCTCCGCGGTAGGTGGGTGGAACGCACGGCGGCGGTGGGGGGTGGGGGGGGGGGGGGGACGAGACGAAGTGTGAGGGGTGTGAGTGACAGAAAAGAGTGGGGGTCAAAATTCGAATGAAATGAGTGCGGGGGAAACTGTCCCGAGGCCAAAATATCCCCGCCAAAACGAAATTTCCGGACCAACGTCAAACTAGTTAGACCTTCCGGGTACTGCAAGGACTTAACAAGATTATGAGTACACATACGAAAGAGGAATTTACAAAGAGGGCAAATTTCGTGATAATTGCAAACATTCAAAGATGAACATAGACCATAGAAAGGACAATTTAACAAGATTAAGAGTAGACATTTACAAAGATTGGAACATAAACTTAAATCAACTTAAACATAGATTAAACTAAGGACAATCGTCGTTGGATTAGTCGAGGACGATCACAACGTCGTCTACGGAGTTGCGCAATGCGGCCTTGGTGCCAGGCCAGAACGGATCGTCGTCAGGCTCGACCTGCGGAGGTGGCGCCGATTGGATCTCGTCCATCGCAATTGTGCCCGCCCCGACAGCCGACCAGTCGACGGGCTGGCTGGAGGAGAGAATCATCTCTTCCAATCTGTCGAACTCCACCTTGTGCTCCGGCTTGACGACGGGATCAACCGACGAGCGCATCATCTCTTCAAATCCCTCCCACTCCGCCTCGGGCTCCGGCTTCTTTGTGGGCTCAAGAGACGCGCGCATGATCTCTTCCCACTCCTCCCACTCGACCTCGGGCTCATGAACTGCTTGACGGGCGGGTGCCGCTGCGCTGAGCGCGTCGGCGGGGGCTTCGGCCCAGAACTGGCATCGCGCCTCCGTGTTCCACCGCTTCGGCGTTCAGCCTAAGTGGGAGGAGCGGCGCTTGGCTTCGTGTTCGCGATCGAACACCTTGTCCCAGTATGGCGCACTCGCCCCGTACTTCGGGACCGCCCGAAGCGCCGCCGATGGCAATCGCAACCTGAGTTCGGCAATCGCCATTGCCCAGGCGCGACCTGTCGGCGGCGGCGGCACGGGTACACCGTCGAGGTCGAGGTGCCACCCTTTTTGTATGTGGGAGTCCGGCGGCACGGGGAGACCGGAGGCTGCCAGATCGGACGCCCTCGCCGTGTTCACGTACGGCCTGACATGTACGTGGCTGCTCAATTCGTTCCCCGCGTGATGTAGTGCAACCTAGGCACACAACACCAACACCATCAAATGACCCATTGACAAGAGCAAGAGTCAAAGCTCTCCATGATAAGGTGAATTCACTCCTATCTATGTGTGATCTCGACACTCCTTTGAATGGGTTGCTACTTCATTCCGATACCTTGTGTGTGCTCAGCTATGGTGGACCTGAAGACCCCTATGAAGATGGCCAAGAGGCGACGCATGAAGATGGACAAGGATCGAGTCAAGGCGATGAAGAGGAAGAAGAGAAGATGGAGAAGAACCTCCCAGGCGGCGGTACTACCGCTGGGATAAGCGGTACTACCGCCCCTGGCCCAGGCAGGCCGAACCAGCCCCACGCCAGCGGTACCTCCAGCGGTATCGCCAGCGGTACCGGCCGGTACCGCGAGCGTGGGAAGGTTGCGCACCCACGTCAGCGGCAGCGCCCGCTACCGCCCCGCGCTACCGCCGAAATGGCCCTTCGGAAGCTCTACCCGGTACCGGCAGCGGTACCATCAGCGGTACCAACTGGTACCGGCGAGGTGGGAAGCAGAGACGCCTGACCCGCATCAGCGGTAGTGACGGCTAAGCCAGCGGTACTACCGCCAGTGCGGGAACTTCTCCACCAGATCTGCTGTGCAACCTTATCCCTTCGCCTCGTTTTGGATCTAGACTATTTAATGCACCCCTTGGACTAGATCTAGGGTTAGACTATGATTTGGGAACTAAAGTAGAGCCTTGCTCCTTCTTCTCAAAGTGTCTCTTTCCTCCTATGGAGATGAATCAAGACCTCCACATGTGGAGATGAACCAAGGCCTCCTCTTGAGGAGAAGATCCCTGCGTGGATACCAAGGCTCCGCTTGTAGTTGCGATTACTTGCTAATCTTCCCTCTTTGAGTGGCTAGATTGGATTGGTTGGATTGACCAATTGGACAAACAATCCTAAGAGTAAGGTGTGCTTGGGAGAGGAGGATTGGGGGCTGCCCTCGGGGATTTGTTACCAATCGAGTCTTGCCGGGTTGCTACTTGCTATTTACCCTTGTGTGTTTGATTTCCCCTCTTTTGTGTTCTTCGTTCTTCGCGTGTTCTTCGTGTTCTTCATCCCCTCCGCACAAATCCGTGAAAATCGGGACCTACCCGCATCATATGGTATCAGAGCTCTAGGTTGACACGGATTTGTTTGTGTTTCCACCAAAATCCACCAAATTTTTCTTCGTTTTTGAGAAATTCGAAAATTTCCACCAAAAATAGCCTTGCCTTGATTCGAGCCGATCTGTCGATTCGTTGCGTTTTTGGTAGTTTTTGTCCATGGATCTGTTGCTTTAGGACCCCCTCCACCTTTGTTTGCGTTCCCTAGCCTTAATTTTGCCATTTCCCACGGATTCGAGGAAGTTTTGGAGCCCAAAATCGCACAAAATTCGAGCAGAAAAGTTGACAGCGGTACTACCGCCAGCTTAAGCGGTACTACCGCCAGGGCCAAATTTTTCAGAATTTTTTTTTCTTTTCCTCGGTTCGTTTTGGCATTTCCTCTTTGGTTTGAGTCCTTTCTTGGTGTGCCCTACGTCTACGACATCGACAAGCTTCCGCAGCACGCATCATCAACGCCAAGCGACGACGCCACCAAGGACTCGACATTCCCCCACCATCATTTCCGTTGTGAGCCCTTCTTCCTTTCGCGAACTTAACCTATTGGACTAGCTCGGTGATATTGCGAGGCATTGCACGTGTTGAGTGTTTGTCTTCAAGTATTGGCGAGTGTGTATCGTTAGAGAGCTTGGCACTAGCAAAAGAGAAGGAATCATCGTCAAAAAGCAAAAATCAAAAAAAAAAAGAAGAGAAAAGAAAGAATCAAGTGGTGCCAAGTTTCATCTCTTGTAGGTTGCGACAAAGCTAAGACCGCCAAAGTGAGTGTGAGTGTTAACTCTTGTGCAAATCCGTTGCCCACAAAAAGCAATTGAGCTAGCGTCCTTCTTGTGTTGGGTGACATTTGAGCACGTAGTCTTCGTTAGGTTGTCTATCTTCGAGTGCTCGCCCTTTGGTCGCCCAACCCCATTATTCGCTTTTGTGTGTGTTTCTTCATCATTTGTGGTTGGAGTTTCTTTGGTAATTTGATCATTGTGGATTTTCTCTACCTTTGACAATATACTTGTCGGCGGGTTTGTTTGTTTCGTTTGCCACTTCATACCTTCCTATCCTCATAAGTGTGTGTGTTGGGTGTTAGAACCGGATACTCTCCTCTCAAGCCACATTATACTTGGGATATAGTTTGTCTTGGTTTTTCCTTACCACATATCTCACTTGTTCTTGAGATGTTTAGGGGAAGTACAAACGGAAGCTCAAGCTCGGATGAGGAAATCCATGGTGGAGTTCGCGGTGATCATGGCTATGTCACCCAATCCGAGTTCGTCGGTCTTCGACACCTTGTTCGTGATGGCTTAGGCCGCTACGAGCGCCGTCTCCAAACTCATGATGCCAACTTCAACGAAATCAATGCGAACATGGAGCGGATGACCGAAGCTATCAACAACCTTGCGCGACAACGAGCTCCTTCACGCTCAAGCCGTACAAGAAGCACCTCAAGGTCGACACAAGCACATCATGGACGTCATGAACCTCGACAAGAACGTCAACATGATTCAAGGAGCGACGCCCATGAACGACCTCCTCCTATCGTTGAACAACCACATGATCTTCACGCGAACAATGCCAATGCGCATCAAGAACAACCTCACCAAAATGATGATCGTCGCGCACCATACCATCACCACCACCGCCACGACGTGATCGTCATGACCCATTGGCTAATGACAATGGCGTTCCGGGTGCGAATGACTTTGGTGAACAAGGACGTCATCCCCGCCATCCTCCAAGGCCACGTCATCAAAACCATGACAATGCGAACAATGTCGAGCAACCCGTTCCTCAACAAGAGCTACCTCCTCAACATGCGCCTCGTCAAGAGCTTCCTCATGATCGTCACCAACACCAACGTTCCGAGTCAAGTGATAACGAGTCAAGCCAACACAATGGTGATGGACTCAACCGAAGGAGACGTGGACGTGCATTCCCACGTGGTGGCCACCGTGACGACTATGATGACTTGACCAACGTCCGCTTTGACATACCCAAGTTCTACGGCACAAGTGATCCGGAAGCTTACTTCTCATGGGTACTCAAGGTTGACAAGATCTTCCGTGTGCAACGCTTCTCCGACATCAAGAAGGTTGCCTTAGCCTCGATGGAGTTTGAAGAGTATGCTCTCTTGTGGTGGGAACAACTACAAGATGCTCGTCGCTAACCACCAACAACCAATTGACACTTGGGTTGAAATGAAAGAAACCATGTACAAGCGCTTCGTGCCAAGCCATTACACTAGAGACTTATACAAGAAGTTGCAAGAGTTGAAGCAAGGTTTGAAGTCGGTTGACGAGTACTACAAGGAAATGGAAATCTCCATGATGAGAGCCAATGTCAACGAGTACGAAGAGCAATCCATGGCTCGTTTCATGAATGGCCTCAACTATCCCATCAAGAAGATCGTGGAGTTCCAACCATATGCCTCTTTGGTTGAGCTAGTACATCAAGCTTCCAAGGCCGAGCGCCACGTGCTTGAAGAGCTCAAATACCTCAAGACAAAGGCATTCTACGCCAACAAGCCTTCTTCGTCAACTCCTACACCTTCACAAGCTCTTCCTCAAGCGAACACTCGAGGTCCTCCAAGAGTCTCTACTTCGACACCTCAAGCGCCTCAACCTTTCAAGAAAGTACCTCCCTCCTCCAAGGCGCCTCAAGGATCTTCGTCCGGCACAAGACTCTTGCAATGTTACAAGTGCGGCGGACAAGGGCACAAATCTTTTGAGTGCACCAACAAGAAGGTCATGATCATCAATGACATGGGAGAGTATGAATCTATGAGTGAAGATGAGTACAATGCTTTGAACAAGGTCGCCACAATGCAAAGTGCTCAAGAAGAAGAAAGTGAGATCTATTGTGATGGCGACAACAATCCTTCCTTGGTTGTGGCAAGAGCCTAACCACCAATGTTCAAGTGGAAGAAGACCAAAGATGCAACTTGTTTCACACTAGAGCGGGAATCAATGGCAAGTCCGTCAAGGTCATCATAGATGGTGGAAGTTGCCACAACCTAGCGAGCAAAGAACTTTGTGATAAGCTCGACTTGAAGTTCAAGAAGCACCCACATCCATACCATGTCCAATGGTTAAGTGATTCCGGAGCCGTCAAGATTCAACACATGGTGCAAGTGTCCTTCAAGATCGGAGCCTATGAAGATACGGTTGATTGTGATGTTGTGCCTATGACCGTTTGTCACTTACTTCTTGGACGTCCATGGCAATTTGACAAGGGTGCTATGCATGATGGAAGAACAAATTACTATAGCTTCAAGAACAACGACAAGACCTTCGTCCTTCGTCCCATGTCACCAAGTCAAGTCATTGCCGAAAATGCGAAGTCAATAGCAAGGGCTCAACATGACTTTAACCATCCAAATGACCATAGGCGCCATCCAACCGCACAAGAAAGGGCGGTGCGAGAGAAAGCTTCTAGTGAGATGAGTGGTGAGCGAGAGATCCACCATAAAGTGAGTGAGAGCCACAAGCCAAATGAGAGTGATACTTCCAAGAGAGTTCCCACAAAACTTACACTATTTGCCACAAAGAGAGAAATGAGGGAGTTGAGAGAGAACCCATCCACCCTCCACTATGTGCTCATATGCAAGGGTGAAGTTTCTATGACTAACACTTTCACAAACCTTCCTCCTTCTTTGTTGTCTCTTTTGCAGGACTTTGAAGATGTTTTCCCTCAAGATGTGCCCCGGGACTACCTCCTCTACGCGGAATCGAGCACCGCATCGACCTTGTTCCCGGCGCACCGCTACCAAACCGCGCTCCTTACCGCACCAACCCCGAAGAAACAAAGGAGATCGAGCGGCAAATACAAGAACTTCTTGCCATGGGACACATCCGCGAGAGCTTGAGTCCGTGTGCCGTGCCCGTCATCTTGGTACCCAAGCACGACAACACTCTTCGCCTTTGCATGGATTGTCGCCCCATCAACGCCATCACCGTTCGGTATCGCCATCCTATCCCTCGCCTTGATGATATGCTCGATGAGCTTTGTGGTTCCGCTATATTCTCCAAAATTGATCTTAAAAGTGGATATCACCAAATACGCATGTGTGAAGGTGATGAATGGAAGACCGCATTTAAAACTAAGCTTGGTCTTTATGAGTGGCTCGTCATGCCATTTGGTCTTTCCAATGCACCTTCTACTTTTATGCGTCTCATGAATCATGTTTTGCGTCCTTTTATTGGCAAATTTGTTGTGGTATACTTTGACGACATCCTTATTATAGCAAATCTTTGGAAGAGCACACTTCTCATGTTGCTCAAGTTTTGTTGGTTCTTCGCAATGAAAAGCTTTATGCAAATCTTTCTAAGTGCACTTTTGCCACCAACAAACTTGTTTTCTTGGGTTTTGTTGTTTCTTCGGATGGAGTCGAAGTCGATGAAGCAAAGATACAAGCAATTCGGACTTGGCCTTTTCCGACATCACTTGAGGAGTTGAGACGTTTTCTTGGTTTTGCCGGATTTTACCGCCGTTTCATCAAGGATTTTTCCACAATTGCTTGCCCCCTCCATGAACTTACAAAGAAGAATGTACCTTTCATTTGGGGCAATGCACATGATTTTGCTTTCAATGAGCTCAAACGGTTATTAACCGAAGCACCACTCCTTGCCCTTCCGGATTTCTCTAAGACATTTGAGATTGAATGCGATGCAAGTGGATTGGGCATTGGTGGAGTGCTTATGCAAAATGGTAGACCCATCGCATACCATAGTGAGAAACTAGATGGAGCTCGCTTGAATTACCCCATTTATGACAAAGAGTTATTTGCTTTGGTTCGTGTTTTGGATGTGTGGCAACATTACCTTCGTCCTAAGGAATTTGTCATTCATTCCGACCATGAATCCTTGAAATATTTGAAAAGTCAAACAAACTTGAACAAAAGACATGCTAAGTGGGTTGAGTTCATTGAGTCTTTCACTTTTGTAATCAAATACAAGAAAGGTAAAGACAATGTGGTCGCGGATGCTCTATCCCGCAAGGCCAACCTACTTACACGTCTTGACATTAGTGTCTTGGGTTTGGATGAGATTAAAGAGTTGTATGCTACCGATGCTTTCTTTGGAGACATTTTCGCTCAATGTTCGGAGCATAAAGGAATTGGTGATTTCTATTTGCACAAAGGTTTCTTGTTTAAGGCTAACAAACTATGTATACCCGAGTCTTCGCTTCGTTTGGTCCTTTTGAAGGAATCTCATGGAGGATCACTCATGGGTCATTTTGGACGTGACAAGACCTTTGCGATGCTCTCCACAAACTACTATTGGCCAAGGATGTACCGGGATGTGAACCGCTTGGTGCGACGATGTTCAACATGTCTCAAAGCTAAGTCTACTCTAAACTCTCATGGTTTATACACACCTTTGCCTATTCCACATCACCCATGGTCCGATATAGCTATGGATTTTGTCTTAGGACTCCCACGCACTAAAACAAACAAGATTCCATCTTTGTCGTCATTGATCGCTTCTCTAAAATGGCACACTTTATACCTTGCAACAAGAGCGACGATGCTTCACACATTGCTACTTTGTTTTTCAGGGAAATCGTACGCCTTCATGGCGTGCCCAAGACCATTGTGTCGGATCGTGACACCAAGTTCGTGAGCTATTTTTGGAAGACTTTGATGGCCATGATGGGAATCAAGCAACTATTCTCCACCGCATACCACCCTCAAACCGATGGCCAAACCGAAGTGGTGAACCGAAGCCTTTCCACACTCCTTCGTGTGTTGATCAAGCCTAACTTGAAGAATTGGGAAGAGTGCATCCCACACGCCGAGTTCGCCTACAATCGAGCACTACATCGCGCAACAAAGAGAACACCCTTTGAGGTCGTCTATGGCTACAACCCCTACACCGCGCTCGACATGCTACCACTTCCACTCCGTGAGCAAGTCAACATGGACTTCGACAAGCGTGCCGCTTACATGAAGAAACTACACGAAGACACAAGGGCCACGCTTGAGAAGCACAACGAAGACCATACTACGAAGATGAACAAGAACAAGCGCCCCATGATCTTTGAAGAAGGAGACCTTGTTTGGCTACATCTACGCAAGGACCGCTTCCCCGATGAGAGAAAGTCTAAGCTCGCGCCAAGAGGAGATGGCCCTTTCAAGGTTATCAAGCGCATCAACGACAATGCATACAAGATCGACATATCCAAGTCCAAGTACGGCGTTCATGACACCTTCAACGTTGCCGACATCTCACCTTACTTTGGAAACCCAAGTGATGATGAGGACGAAGAGTCGAGGACGACTCTTTTCCAAGGGGGGGGGAGATGATGTAGTGCAACCTAGGCACACAACACCAACACCATCAAATGGCCCATTGACAAGAGCAAGAGTCAAAGCTCTCCATGATAAGGTGAATTCACTCCTATCTATGTGTGATCTCGACACTCCTTTGAATGGGTTGCTACTTCATTCCGATACCTTGTGTGTGCTCAGCTATGGTGGACCTGAAGACCCCTATGAAGATGGCCAAGAGGCGACGCATGAAGATGGACAAGGATCGAGTCAAGGCGATGAAGAGGAAGAAGAGAAGATGGAGAAGAACCTCCCAGGCGGCGGTACTACCGCTGGGATAAGCGGTACTACCGCCCCTGGCCCAGGCAGGCCGAACCAGCCCCACGCCAGCGGTACCTCCAGCGGTATCGCCAGCGGTACCGGCCGGTACCGCGAGCGTGGGAAGGTTGCGCACCCACGTCAGCGGCAGCGCCCGCTACCGCCCCGCGCTACCGCCGAAATGGCCCTTCGGAAGCTCTACCCGGTACCGGCAGCGGTACCATCAGCGGTACCAACTGGTACCGGCGAGGTGGGAAGCAGAGACGCCTGACCCGCATCAGCGGTAGTGACGGCTAAGCCAGCGGTACTACCGCCAGTGCGGGAACTTCTCCACCAGATCTGCTGTGCAACCTTATCCCTTCGCCTCGTTTTGGATCTAGACTATTTAAGGCACCCCTTGGACTAGATCTAGGGTTAGACTATGATTTGGGAACTAAAGTAGAGCCTTGCTCCTTCTTCTCAAAGTGTCTCTTTCCTCCTATGGAGATGAATCAAGACCTCCACATGTGGAGATGAACTAAGGCCTCCTCTTGAGGAGAAGATCCCTGCGTGGATACCAAGGCTTCCGCTTGTAGTTGCGATTACTTGCTAATCTTCCCTCTTTGAGTGGCTAGATTGGATTGGCTGGATTGACCAATTGGACAAACAATCCTAAGAGTAAGGTGTGCTTGGGAGAGGAGGATTGGGGGCTGCCCTCGGGGATTTGTTACCAATCGAGTCTTGTCGGGTTGCTACTTGCTATTTACCCTTGTGTGTTTGATTTCCCCTCTTTTGTGTTCTTCGTTCTTCGCGTGTTCTTCGTGTTCTTCATCCCCTCCGCACAAATCCGTGAAAATCGGGACCTACCCGCATCACCGCGTCGTGCCCCGGCCTCCGCATTTTCAGGGTGGCGGCGGTGGCTATGGATCTACGCGGTGGCCGGAGAGGGGCGTTGCGGCCTGTCGGCAGCGGTGGCACGGGTACACCATCGAGGTCGAGGTGCCACCCTTTCGGTATGTGGGAATCCGGCGGCGCGGGGAGATCGAAAGCTGCCAGATCGGACGCCGTCGCCGTGTTCACGTACGGCCTGACATGTACGCGGCGGCTTGATTCGTTCCCCGCGGCGTGCCTCGGCCTCCGCATCTTCAGGGCTGCGGCGGCGGCTATGGATCTACGCGGTGGCCGGAGAGGGGCGTTGGGTGCTCGGATAGTGTTGTATGTGGTTGTCCGACTCGATCTGCCCGGGCGGGGGAGGGGAATAAATGTGTGAGTGGGGGGGGGGGGGGGGGTTGTTTTGACTTTTGAGGCGCTCACCGGAGGAGCCGAACTATGTCGGACACCCCAATGTCGAAACATTGTAATATTAATCCTCTTAATCACAAGTTTCTATGCTAAAATGTGACTCCACGCAAGAAATCTTGATAATATTTACATATGTGGCGCTCCACTACAACTATCCCGCAAAAAACATGACTACTTGGCTTGCCCGCACAGCATATGGCTGGGTTCAACGACGTACGGCGAATACATGGCCGCATGCATATATATAACCTTCCTCCACACAGTATATATTCGGTCAGTCCGGATTTGGCAATAATCATACAAAAATATAACTAATAGGAAAAAATGGGGGCATGTGACCCAAAAAAATCAAACAGGCTAGGTGCAAGCTGGAACACGGGGCGAAAGTACATGTGTGTTGGTGACACAATAGAGTTAGTGCCAAGTTCAAATGAACAAACGGGGGGCTCCGGATTATGTCGGAATGGCGAATGTAGACATATTGTAATATTAATCGTAATGAAGGCAGATTGATATGCTAAAATGTTAGTTAACGCAACAAATCAGGATATTAATAACATATGTGTTCTTCCCCTACAATTATCATAAGAAAACTGGTTGACCTGCACTAGGTTTCACAACATTTTAGGGCGACGGCACCGGTCCCTTATACTTTTAGAAACAATCGGAGGCTTGTGAAAACAAGTAACAATATTTTAATTCACATTGTTCTCTATCGTAATTATAAGACAAGGCATGAGCACAAGATGAGGTCCAAATTACTATTTTAAATACAAAATATGGTTTGGTTACTCAACATATGGAAGGTGTTTTGCAGAGGCTTCTCTTGTTATATACATAGCCCTATATTTGTGAATGTCTTGCCGTTTTATAATTTTGTGCCTTTCCTTGCATAATTAAACTTAAGATTATATACCCACAACATGATACTATGCCAATCTCGTACAATAATCAAAGCCATATGCACAAGATTAGCTCAGAATGACGAAATATCGTGTGTACCTTAATGCCGGACGTAGCTGAACAAAACCAGACCACCCGGAGACGTCCAGACCTGACAAGGCCGGACTTCGCTGCAGCCCAACCACGTCGATGACAGGTGGGGCTATCGTGCTATCGGTCCCGCATGTCACAGAGACGCGTTGATATTCTTCGAGTACAGCATTTTAAATTAATTTGTGCCTTTGGCTTTTACAATTATGCTTAATATACTCACAATTTAAAAGCTAGATAAATATATGTTAGGATTATCGAAGCTTACCCATGATACGAATCCATGCTAAGGGGAACTTATTTTGGCAAGTTTTCCTTAATGATTCCCTACATAAAATTGTAGAGAAATGTTGTTAATGAAGTAAAAATCTTTTAATTTGCATTGTTCAATCTTAATGATAATCCAAGGTATATATGTGCAGAAGATGAGGTCAAAATTAACATTTTTTGTTACAAAGCTTGGTTTGGCTATACTCCAAGGTTTATATATATGCATGTGCACACTGATATTTAATTAGTTTCAGACCGAAAGACTTTCTTGCTAGCATTATTCTTTAATGACACCATTTTAAAATCTGTGCCATGTCTTGTACATTTTAACTTAATTAATGACGAAAGCCATATGCAATAATCAAAGCCATATGCACAAGATTGGCTCGAAATTAATGACGAAATATCGTGTGTATCTTAATGCCAGACTTAGGCGAACAAAACCAGACCGCCCGGAGACGTCCAAACCTGGCAAGGCCGGACTTCGCTGCAGCCCAACCACGTCGATGACAGGTGGGTTAGCGTACTATCGGTGTCATTAAGAAGTGTTGATAACTTTCGTGTATCGAAGGCACGTGCAAATGATTAGAAAAACTTGCACAAAATTTCGTTTCTGTCGCAGTGCCGGTCATGCTGAACTAAACCGAACCATCCGGACATGACCGGTCAATCTGAGTTTAGATCACCATCTACAATTTGCCGCCACGTAAATTGGTTCTGTGCCACTAGTCAATTACGGCTGTGCCATCAACTGTGCTGCAGTGCCTTGTCCCGTCGCGTGGAAAATTGGGGCTATGCCACTCGATAGCTCGCCGCAAGGCGTCGTTGGCCGTCGCATTGCGTGGGAACTTGGGTCTTTGGCAGTCAACACGCTGATGCATGTAAAATGCATACATGAACTTTGCATTATATTACTTATATTTCAATCATATTTGCATCATATAAGGGTTATATCATTATTTTATATTCATTTTGGGAATATTTCACAGTTTCCCTATTTTTCTAGAATTAACCCTGCACTGGCAGAAAAACCTATTTTCTATATTTTGATGTTTCAGGGACCCAAACGACGTCCAAATGACCTAATATTTTGCGGGGATCATTTTTTGGAAGGAACAAAGCGTAGGAGCGAAGGAAGCGAAAAAATGGAAACCCGAGGGCCAAAAGAGGTGGGCCCACGCGGCCAGATTCCTTGGCCGCGTGGGACCCCCTATCCTGGGCCTCGAGCCTCCGATGCCATCGATCTTCGTCCCCGTGCCTTCGTCTTGACCTAAAAACGACTAGAAAAATAGTCCCCCGACGGCTTTCGGAAGGGCGCGACGCAGAAACATAAAACCACGAAACAGAAGACCTGGAGCTGTAGATTGGAGGGGGAAAACTCCGGCGGGGCGCTGCCGGGGTGGTCTCCATCTTCTCCAACATCTCCACCATCATCACCATGATGAAGGGGGAGTAGTCCACCCCCTGGACTTTGGGTTTGTGGTGGTAACTTGATCTAATCTCTCTATGTATGATCATTGTTGAACTCCATATGATGTGCCTTGCATAAGTTTGGATATATCTATGTAATTCCTATGGTGGATATTGTGGTATGAGATGATATTTGTTATGCATTTACCGTTGTGTTGGATCTTTTATGACTTGTCATACTTTGGAGATATTCTATGATGCATGTGATGGTTCGATTTATGCATAATGCCTTGTTTATCCATGTCATGAGGTGATTGACACCACCAAGTGTAGATAGATGAGAGAGATGTGGTCATGCACACGAAATATGAATCATTGCACTAGTGTTTAGAATATTGTCCATTATGAAGTATAATGTATGTAGGTACGGGATGGCCGATGTGACAACGACATATGTATTGAGTGACACAATACAATTATCTGGGGGTAAAAAGGAAGAAGTATGATGTGGGAGTGACAACAAACCACGCTAGCCTTACGAGGGTGACCTAGCAACACAAATGATTATTTTCTTTCAACTATGTGTTTTAGAACATGTAGCCGTCATAGAAGTTTACCATTAAAGCATGATAATTGTGTGTACTTTTTATCTATAACATGATAATCACCATAGATGGGAGAGGATTGAGTGAACCCATGAACCCATGTCCATTGTTCCTATAAGAGAAAACCTTTGTCTTGTCCTCTTGCATTGAAGAGGATTGGGACACTTTTACATTCTTGTTTTGTTACATTAAACTTCCGTCCATTAAATCAAACATCTTGTTCTTTAAACTTGTTTAGTGCATAATCAACTAAAACTTGTGACACTTTAGTTGTAGGGAATAGATAACTTTTCCTTCTTGCTCCTGCGGATCGATACCCTACTTCCACATTGAGAGGTGCTACAGTGATCCCCTGCTCTTGGGGGTTATCACACGCCGCCTAAGATCACCAGTGCCAGTAGAATATTTATTCCGATCCTTTAATTTTCATCTCCCAAGTTCATGAATCGCTCGACCTCCTTCTGCTATATTATCCCCTCCTCTTCCCCCATCCGCATCTCACCCAAGCACCAACAACATCTCCCCAAGCACGTCGTCTCAAATGGCCTCCTTCAACCTCGGGCTGGCCAGCTTCAAGCTCCCGCCCGCCTCCGCGGAGCAAGATTACCCTCCGCGCCCGGCAGACCCCACGCTTAGTGTCTTTGCCTGGTCCATGTCGTGCTCTGCCCTCGAAGCAGCGCAGGCCTGGCTCGACGCGGGCTTCATCAGCAGCAGGCACTCCCCTAGCAACCCCATGTATGTATTCCAGTTCTATACGAACAGGAATCTGAGGATTCACTTCACCAACCCAACCGACGCCGTTTTGCTACAAGACTGCTGCTACCACTGCGGCGGCGAGGGTATCATGTTCATCCGCGACCACCCCAACATGAACGACAAGGACCAGTTCCCCCGCTGAAAGTTCGTGCACCTCTTTCGCTTCCAAGGGCCGACGACCAATAATGCTGGTCGCCCGTCCGAGCTTGCCGAAGTATGGACGCTGAGATTAGTCGGCGTCCCTCACGGCGCCAGAGGGCAGCAATCCATCGAGGGCATCGTCGCCAAGCTCGGCGGCAAGCTGGAGCAGCTGGATCTGGCAGCGACCGGCGACCCCCTCGGCATCACCGTCAAGGAGAGGTTCAGGGACCCGTCGAAGGTCCCAACGGTGTGCGACGTCGAGGTCCCGCCCTGCGAAAATTCGTACTTCTACATCACTGAGGTTGGCATCGAAGTAGTCCCCGAACCAGTGCCGTCTTAATTTGCACGATGTAGAATAATTAGCTAGAGCTTGGGGTTCTGATTATCTCCGGCCGGGTGTAATCCCCGACTTAAACTCAGTATCGATGCTTTTGGTGTAATGACGAAGCACCCTGTAATTATCTCCTAGTAAAGTAATATTTCATTCTGCAATTTATTTGTGATCAAATTTTCTGAAGAGGCTTTTAATGTTTTTATTTATTTATGTCGATGTGATTTCTTTTTTGGCGACGACCCGCTCATTAGGCCGGCTGTGGCTCAAATATCATTGGAGGCTGCTTTTTTCTGGCCCGCCGCACGAAATATCGTACACGGCCCAATTATTTTGCCCGGCTGCGGCCCTCATATTATCGGCGGCGGGATTTTCCCACGCCCGGCTGAGTGATTTTTGGAAACGCACTTGGATTTAGGCCGCCCCGCAAACCATACTATGGGAGCCGGCTGTTTCTTTGGAGGCGGTTAATCTGAGATAACCGGCTGAGGTGTAGCGTATCGCAGCCTCTTATTTTTTTTAATTGATCTATCCGACGCTAGCAATAGACTCCAATACTCATTTTTCTACTAGTGTGCTATAATGATTCGAACGAAAAAATTGATCGAAGTTCCAACAATCTATAGACACTGTACGATATGATGAAAATTGCAAACTCAGAGAGATAGATTAGCCAAGATTTGATTAGCCATCGAGGTCCTACAATAAAGGTCATTGATTTTAATATAATGAAATCAGGTAGACTTTTCTGACATAAATTACCCAAAATCAATAATAATAGTTGGCATAATTATTTTACGTAGTTAAATAAATTGCATCGAATATGATCGATACTATATAAAAACAGAGGAACATTCCACCAATAAATACTAAATAATTCACCAACATATAGAGCAAACTGAGATCTTACATAGTTAAATAATTCACCGTTTATATGCCATATTAATCTGTGCATTGAATCTAGATTGCATAAAATAAAATATATAAAAAAAACTGGCATGAATACCACAAAATTATATATCTAATTACAGGAATGCCCTTCTCTTAGCATATAGCTTGTCATGTTTGCCACACGGTTCAATAGCACATGCTATTTTATTATTGTACCCTCGTGGTCATGACTTTTCTCCACTCTAATGCTTACAACTGAGGCGGTTCAACATCACATGCTATTTTATTATTGTACCCGCGTGGTCATGACTTTTCTACACTCTAATGCTTGCAACTGAGGCTAGGCAAACATAGGTCATTTTTAGTGTATGTATTCAACCATCTACAAAATACACATATGTATTTTCTTACATAATCTGGCTCGTTCTCTGAATACAAGTGAGATATAAGCAAATATACCGTAGAAAAAAGTTTACGGATAAATACCCACATCATCTTTCATCAGTAATAGGTGACATCCAACAAAGAGGCGTATAACTCATCCTTCCACCCCCATTCACCATCGATTTGTCGTTCACGGTTTCAACCGCAGCTGCCACCACCGAGTCGAGCACTACTAACAACAACGGTGACAGCGACAGCCAATGCGAGAGGCCACACGGGTGTTCACGTGCAACTATTGTGAGGGTTGTAGGAAGTCTTTCAGCTCACTGGCGTTGGGTGGCCACCAAAGGGGAGCGCACGTGGCGTGCAAGTTACCAATGGACTTGAGTCGCGACATCAGGGATGTAGGTGCCCTGTAGTCCCAAGTGCTTGACGGAGTCAGAGACGTGTGCGGAGAGACGGGCAAACTTTGCATAGGGACGATAGTTTTCGGTAGAATACGACTCGAGGGAGGCGGAGGGAAAGAAATATTGTCGCGTGGCACAGGCCGCGCGACGCTATGGTGGACGCTGGCGCAAAGATAAGTGAGAGAGTTGTCGGGTAGCGCCAGTAGCTCCGGACTCACTTCATCTCCTTATAACAAAATTCGAAACGACATGTTTAGGTTTCAATTTTTTGAAATAAAACATACAACTACGTGTATGTATTGTACGCACTCTAGAAGATTTTTTTGTATTTTGGTGTACCCAAAAAAAGTAATTTTGAGGGGAAATGGAGCTATTTTTTCCTTTTTTACAGCCACGATTTTGTTTTTTTATAGATGGGAATCCCTTTTTATTTCACCAAAATTTAGCAGAGATAAGTACAAACATATGTATATATCCAATAGAATTTTTTTCAAACTGAATTTAAAACTATAAACTATATAAGTGATGTGAGCTAAGTGGGGTCTACCATGATGTTGACATGTGGGAGAAGGAGAGGGCTCCAATTCTAGGGAGCTTAGTATTTAGAAAGATTTAGCGACCTGAAATCCTGAACGGTTTCACCATTTGATGTGGCAGTTCTCTTATGTTGGTCTGAAGTTTATTCTATTTCACTTAGTTAGGTAATAGGCATCTAATATCCTAGATCATCGTGTTAATATAGTTATGATATTTATCATTTCTTTGTAAATTTAAACGATTTAATTTGATGCTACAAAGTCGTTTAAACCATTCAAAATTGGAGAAACCATTATAGCTGACATGTACAACTTGAAAAGCCATGGTTGAACTTTGATAGAATTATTTTCCATCGTGTCTATCAAGTTGTTATGAAAAGGAAGTGTGGTGGAGACTTTTTGCTCCCGGGCTCCAGTGAACCCTCCAATTTAAATAATTTGAAAATCCTATTTATGAGTTTCAAAAAAATCTGAAAAAGCTTCCGGGATTAGCCAATAGTATATTCCACGAATGTGTAAAATTTCAACTCCAAATACATTGTATTTTGAGCTATACAAAAATGACAAATTGTGAATCTAAATATGCCTATTTTCAAATCTCTAAGTTTTACCAGATTTTGTTATTTTTGTATAGCCCATAATATAAAGTATTTCAAACTGAAATTTTACAAGTTTATGGGATACACCATTACCTACACCCGTGATTTTTTCCAGAAGTTTTTGAAACTCATAATTATAATTTTCAATTTTTTTAAACCGGAGAGAGCACTAGAGCTCGGGAGCAAATAACACTTACCGAAGGAAGTGAGCCTACCTCGCTTGGTTGTGGGAGTGGATGTACAAGCTTACACCCGGGGTTGCGAATTTATATTGCTATTTATCATAGATGATCAGCCTTTCCTAATAGTCATGCAATTTATATTAAGATAAAAATGTTGATACTCATGTTTAAAAAGTTGTGTGCATCCCTATTGTTGGTGCAGAGTCCGGGAAGTGAAATTCTCCCCCAATTGTAATTAAAACTAGACTTTGAAAAAGAATATGACAAGTTCAAATTGTTTTTTCTGCATAGACTCTAAAAATGAAAGGTTTCTCGAAAGTTTGACGTGTCTTGATCCATAACTTTTTAACTGTAAACGGGAAAATATTTAGAAAATGTGACCCTCTCTCGCCAATGCTATTCAAAATAGTGGCTCATATGTTGGTGGTCATTATGGAACTCGTAAAAGGGGATGTCCATATTGAGTGGGTGGTTCCGCACCCGGTGGATATATGATGGTCTATCATTAAAAATTAGTATAAACTAATATGATAATACTAGATATGATTACTTTCTTCCAAGTATCTAAGAGTCTTACATAGGTTGGATTATTTCTGGAGCAAGATTCTTTTGACAAAGAGATGAAAAGAAAAATATCAACTGGCTCCATTTGTGGTCCAGCTTTCAATGTGTGGAAAATCTAGACCTTAAAGGTGTCCAAACAAACTGTACACGACGAAGGATATTTTTATCCGAATGCACGGCCATGTGATTTTCAGATAGGCCCCTAGTAACACAGACAATATACGATTGTTCATGGTTACTTGTTTTCGCCTTGTCCTTTTTACTTTTGTTTTGAATTTTTTGCAGCTGTGTGCATCTTTAGTTATATAGAAGGAGGATGTAATGCTTAAAACTCTTGATAATAAAGTGCTCTCTATCGAAAAAATAACGACGACATAAAATAGATGCATTGATGTCACTAAATATATTAATTCTCATCTAACTTCATCTTGAGCTAGGGAGAACTTAACTCTTGGTCCCTACGGTATCTCGTATTGTCTTCAGAAATATATCCCCTTATGGATATCTGCGTAATGTAAGGTATAATACTCCAATGCATCTATGCGATTGTTCTAGGTATAATTAACTCTGCGCGCCCACCGCTGGTGCTCCGCCGCCGCCCACTTCCAGCGCTTATCCGTCGCCCCACTTCGGGCGTTCCTCTGCTAATCCCTTACATCTAGTAGGGGAGCTCGCCACCACGGAGGTTGAGGTGGGAGCTCAAACATTGATGACATCGAGGTGATGCGAAAAGGAACAAAACTATGGGGAATTGATTCGTGGTTGCCAGATGCTGCATGGGGGGGGGGGGGGGGGGGTGCTCCGGCGAGCCGATTCACCGACGGCGAGCTCGGGTTGGTAAGGTCGCAAGGTTAGTTTCCATGAATTTCGATGATGTATGAGCTACTGTTTGTAAATTACTAGAATTTCGCGCGTGGTTTCCTACAAATGCGTGAGTGAGGTTCTGCGACGATACTAAGTCTCTACCACATATGTTGCTTAAAACGTTGCACATGGATTTGTGAAGTGGTCCAAATATGAGTATGTCATGTTACTTATGTGTTTTGACTTTTTCTAGGCGATTTTGTTGCAGTTGATAGAAATTTGGTGCGACCTATTGGGATTTCTTTGCATATTCGTTTTTTTTTGCATGATCATATCTTTTTTTTTTGCTGCATTGGTGTTTTGAAATGCCGCAATACTTTTTGTACAGGTTTGACCCACTGCCGACTGTAATGATGTTACAATAGCCCAAAATATTTTCTACGCGGGTGAGGGTATACTGCAAAGATCGGATGGATGAGAGTCCGTGTTTTAGTGCGGTAGGCGGGGATTTTTTCCTCCCGGGTGCGCTCAACACTATCCTTTAGTTTTCGACACGTATGGTAATATTAGGCATGTAATCCATCTGTGAATGCATGGTAAAAGTGAAAAAGAATGATTACTCTCTTTTTTTCCTTCTAACTACTAACTTGACATGTTTTATGTGCTGAAATATAGACTGGAATATTTAAAGGCAACATGTGTTACTTGTGAGGAGGGAAAAAAAGGGATATGCGGAGGAACGTACCATAACCACTAACTCGCTCTTAAGATTGTTTGGCATTCTTTAGGCAGGACACATTTGTACGTGATAAGAGTGAAAATATCTCATTTGTTTTACTAGATATTTTGGGCAACTCAGACGGTCAGGTGAACCAACCTATAATTATCCCTTTCATATCCTTTTGCTCCGACTAACCACACTTGTTCGAACTCACGCCTTCTATCATTGCTGCAATATTAACTTCCTGCAGTACCGATCGATAAGGTCATCCAGGAAGACGAGGGGGGCGTCGAGAGGTTGCTCAATAAGGCCAGGTTCACGGCGAACAAGAAGGCTACATGGACATCCTGAAGAACGCTATCCAGCGCCGCAAGCTTCAGATCAAGGCTCGCCGCCGCGCTTCCCAGGGTGGCGCCGATTGCCCACCTCCTGCTCCACCGGTGAGTACTCACGGATCATAATCCATTTCGGCATGTACGCGCGTGTTTGTTGGGTATAATGTGTGAAGCTAAACATGGTAGTGTTAGGTAGTATATCACTTAGTTTGACAGTAATACATTTTTTTTTGTCTAATTTTCAGACAATTCTTTTTCTCTTATTTTTCCCTACTGAAGATAGAAGATACTAGTTCTGCACTTTGTCAGAGAAAAAAAAACTCTCGTAGTCTTGTTCTAGGCTGGTACTCCGTATATGTTTCGGTAAATGCCTCTGTTGGGCTGGAACTCTGGAAGTACAAATGTTTAACTGACTTTTCAGTGTCAGAAGCCACACGTAGTGGGAAGATTAAATATATATTTTTTTTAACTAAAACTAGAGTTCTAAATTCTCCTTTTGTACATAAGGAATAGATAAAGCTCCTAGTTTCTGCATCAACAAAGATGCATCTTGAGATTACAGTTTCAAATTAAAAAAATTATGTTCTGCATTTGTTCCCTTCAAGGTTTTGGTTAGGTTATAGACCATTAAGTAGAAATCGAATCCCCACATGATTAACGAATCAGGACCTTAGGAGAACACATGGAAATAGAGAAATCTATGATGGCTAGCTATACACATCATTACAAATGATGGTATGGAACGGGTGATAGAGTAAAATTATCTCATTTGTGAGATGTGTAACAAGGTGCAAGGTGAACTAATGCATGGTGACCCCTCTTTCGTTCTTCATCGCTTCAAATTTATTGCTCCTACAGTGCTCCAGTGCTCAACATTGATTTCAAGTTCTTGAGATACTTTGTTTCCTGCCATACTGATCCTTCAGGTCAGCAAAGGACATGAACAAGAGAGCGTCGACCTTGCTCAATCAGGTCAGACACACAACGACGAAGAAGACTACATGGACATCCTAACAAAGGCTGTCGAGCGCCGAAAGATTCAGATCAGGGCTCGCCGCGCTTCTAACAGCGTGAATAAACCGACTCCTCCTCCACCGGTGAGTATATTTTCACAAATCATCATCCATTTATGCTTTAGCATGTTTTTCGAGCTTTTTGTTTTTTGCGGGCAACATCTTCTTCAAGATAACTATGGCAATTTTCGCTCGTGGCACTATATATGTTACTTTGACAGTAACGACAGACAACTTGTTTCTCTGCTGAACTTAGAAATTGTTTTCTTCTACTACCTCCATTCCCATTTATAAGGCCCATGCGCTTTCCAAGACCAATGTTTGACGAAAGGGGTCTCATTCTAGGATGCTATTTGTTTCAGAAAAATGGATTTGTTGAGCTCCGGAGGTACAAAATTTTAACCTACTCTTTATGGTGCCAAAAGCAAAAATTAGTATAACGGACAATAAAAAGGTACCGGATGTTTTATTTGTCCCGAATAAGAGTTCTACAAACAATATGAAGAAAACAAGTTTTTGCTAACGATGCTACACTTGTTCCACTAAATACTGGAATACAAATTCCTGAATAACGGGAACTTCTGCCGTGTTGTAGAAAAAAGGGAAAAAACTTCTTTTTTTTAGAAATGGGAGCCTCGCCCCAGCCTCTGCATGGAAAAAACTTCTGCACATATCTGAGATATACAGTTCGAACAAGCTTAACTTAATGCACTATTAAGATTGTATCAATGATCTGATCATCTTGTCCATTTACCTGCATCTTGTCTCCGTTCCCCCTCAGGTACAAAATCCACCACCACCACCTCCTCCAGCTGCGCCTGCGCATCGCGAATGGACAAAGAGGCGAGCAACCGGAACGCCTACAGGGTTCTCCGGCACCAGCACCAGCACCAAGCCGCCAGCATTCAAGAAGCCACCCATGGTGTGCGTCGTCTGCGGCGTGCGGTGCATGACGGCGTCCCACCTGAAGCAGCACGAGGAGGGAAGGAAGCACCGGAACAAAGTGGCCTACGCCGCCGGCCAGATGAACGTGCGGTGCGACGTCTGCGACGTGCCCCTCATAAGTGAGGTCAACGTCCAGGAGCACTACGCCGGCAAGCAGCATCTCCACCGGGTCTTCGGCTCTGGCTCCGGTGCTAATTAATATGGCGCCGCCGCCTGAAAACGAGCAGCCTGACATGGTCATCATGATACTATAGTATAGTTTCCATTCAAGACTTGATGATATCATCATCCAGTGTTACTCTTCACAACTAATTTGTGTTCTGCGTTTAGTCCAACTCAAACTTTATAAAATTCGACCAACTATATAGGAAAAAAATATCATTTGATATTATTAGGATCATTATAAAATATATTTTCATATTCTTCGCCCAATTTCTTCCATTCAGTGGCCCATCTTCATTTACACTAGTGGCGGGAAGGAGGCCCCATCGAGCTTGGTGGACGGATGAGCACAACACGGAAGTGGAGACGAACTAATGCACGAGTGGTGGCTAAGAGCGTGTTTGGTAGCCCACGCCCACCCAAACAGGTATTGGGGAAGAAAAACATGCCGTTTGGTTGCTCATGTGAAGCATCCCTCAGCTCAGACCGAGGGGACGGCCGAATTGGCCGTTTTTTCAGAGACACCTTGACCCCAGCACAGTAGAGGCACAAATCTCCACCGGGTTTTCGGCTCTGACTCTGGTTCCAATTAATATGGCGCCGCCGCCTGCAACCCAGCAGCCTGACATGGTCAGCATGCCACTATAAAGTATGGTACTATAGATAACTAGTTAGTACTAGTTGCAACTTTTCATTCAAGACCGGATGATATCGTCATCCATTTTGTTATTTGAACTGTGTTATTACTTATTACTTCATGTGCATATTGTCAGCCTAGTGAGTGCTAAATTTATCATTTGGAATCTTCAATGAATTTACATATATTATTGAGGACTTTACAATACCCACAACTAAATATGGATGGTCCAATTTCTTCTATCCAGTGCCCATCTTCATTTAAACTAGTGGCCGGCGGAGACAAACTCGTTCACGGGCGATGGCTAAATTCATACCAACTGACTGCAAGTCGGGACATCGTTCATTGGGGCGAGCAATAGGAGCGATGCAAAACACAGAATGTGGTGGGCCACACGTGGGTCGGGGGTAGAGGAACAGACTCTAGATCAATTCGCCTTTGTTACCAAAAACAAAAAAGAGTGTAAGTACTTATATTGTCGAAAAATGGTGCAAATTGTTTTTTTCATTAAATTATGCAACAATGCCCTTAGAGGATAAAACATCGATCAGTCCGGAGCCACGCTCTTGGCTACATGAGAACTGTCTCTACACTTACAAGATTGATGATGTGGTGGCCATGACCAAAGTCGTTTGTTCTGACCGCCCACCCACGCAAATCATCTAAAACCGGAGCAATGGTCCAACAAACCCCAACACGCACCACATGCACCCGCTTCGGAAGTCGCCACCGTTATCTATCCGTCAACCCTCTTCAAAAAATAGATCAATGCATTGACCTAGCAAAGTACCAAACAACACCATCGCCCTATGCTCGTCCATCAGCACGCGTCCCTCGCTGAGATTTTGTTGCGCCATGCCGTCGAGTCCTGCCGTTCTCGACGCGAAAGATGCCAAGCCCCTCCACCTTCTCGAACACCACTTCTACCACTGGTACCACAAGGCAGGCCAACTCTCACATGTTGCGCATGCTAGTACTCGAACTCGTCATGTTATTGATGCAACTTGTTTGTACAAATACTTCTTACCAACCCTAAGGGGAGAACGACGCTAGGCGGCGCTGACCCGGAACGGATCTAGGGTTTCCCTAGAGCGATTTGTGTGGGTCGTGAACTGCGTCGCCGACGTCTTCAACAAAGTTATGATGCCCGTACCACCGTCTAATTGCATGATGCTAAGAGTTACCCGGACATATCCCTGCTCGTTCTAGATTTTAACACAGCGCAAATGGTCAAAAGCCCATCCAAACCAACGGCTACGAAGTATAAACCGACAAGATCACGGGAGAAGACGAGGACGGAGTTTGAGTTCGAGAGCGCGACGGCCTCGACTATATATATGCTAGGCTCGCCGCCGCCCTGTCCCCGTCCGGCAATCAGCAAATTAAGTAATCATCGATCTAGTGCTACTAGTACTGCAACGTGATGCTTCATTCTCATGGCCCGATTTGCACAAGCATGATCTGTACAAGGATTAGCTAGGCGGCAATGGACGATCGATGACGGTGAGTAGGGTCAGATGGCAACTCAAGCTGTACTAACGAAGGCTAGTACACAGCACGTAAAGATGACGGTGGTACTCCATAATGTTTACTCGACCTTGCACTGGAGCTCGATCGTCACCCGCCTCCTCCGGTAGAGCCAAAAAATCAATCCTAGCGAGGACTATAGCTCGATCGTCAAGTACTAATATTGTTGAGTTAAGTGGAGAATTGTGGATAGGTTGGTCTTTCGTTTTACTATTTGTGCGATTGTTGGCCAGTGGGTTTCCAATTTAATATGAAAAATATGAAGGTTTTCTAATTTAGTATATTGTCCTTAGTTTGTTAATTTATATATGATCGATTTTTTTATCATGAATATGAATATAAATATAGAACAACACATTATTTGTACTATAGTTTCACATTTTATGATTGTGCAATTTAATTCCAAGATTTCACAAATAGTTTTGTTTTTACTTACCTACAAAATAAAATTTTATATATACGGCATAATTATTATTTTCACTTTTTCATAGAATAGAATTTTTCGTTGTATTTATCTAGCTTAAATTTTAGTTTATTTCAGCTTATAGTTGATCATGTTGTTGTCTACCCTAATTGTTTTTCATGATTAATTCACACTTTTAATATCAAGAATGCTCCATGCTATCGACATTATAGTGTCATTGTAATGTTAAAATTATGAAATTTAAATGTTGCTCAATTTTTTTTGCATTTTTAACTATAAGCTTCTTTAGTATGATTTACCTTACACTTAAATCCCATATGTACCTAATTTAATTATTATATTTATCTAATAGTTTAATTCACCTTGATTGCTAGGGTATGTGTACGCCTCAGTCGATTGAGAAAATCTTATTCTCCAGTGCAAAATTTATTTCATATGGATCTACAATAATTAGTTCACCAACTTGTGATAATTTATTCATCGAGTGCAGAAGATTATAATATCATCTTAGCAAAATGAGAATCGTATTCCTCGATTGGTTTTAAAATTTGATCCTACAAATCTAAGAAAAGGTTAATAGTTATGTAATAACATATTCATCTAGTACAAAAGAAAATATATTATTTGTTCTCGGAGTTTATATATCTAAAATGGTGGTTCTCCTTTGAGAAATGAGAAACTCTCAAGTGGCCGAGAATTTGTAATGCCCGTATTTTTAAACAAACCTTCAACGTTGTGAACCCACCAATTAATTAGAGGCATGCGGGGCACGGACTGAAGATGTAAGGAAATCCACTGACACTGGGCCGGTTTGTAGGAGCATTGTAGGTACACCAAGGCCGCCTAATTAATTGAAAATTCCGTTAAGGGCAAACCTTGAACAGTTAAAGCCTTAGGTGAGATTTGTTAGTAGTCGGCAACACATGCTTAATCTAGTACTAGTAGTTCGTACACGATAACATCTGCGGATGTAATGTGATTCGAGGTGGCCGCGGATTAGAAGCCAGCAAAACCGCCGAAACAAACCAGGAACTGGTGACAACGATTGATCACCTACGCCAGAAGAAAACGAACAGAGTGATAAAATAGGAACACGCATTCTCTGGTGTAGTGATCTCAGCTCTCACGAAAGGAGATACTGAAACTCTGAAACCTAGGACTGGTCGCGCGCGCGGGCTACCTTAGCTTTAAGGATCTAGCTCAGCTACCGACCGCCCACCCGCGCTCGCATTTCCGGTGGAACGAAACAGGATCGAGCGTTTCAGGGCGTGTTTGGTTTTTTGCACGGGCCTCGGCCAATTTGGGCGTTTGGTTGCTTAGGCTGGCCTGCATTGTTCTATAGCATGAATCTCAAAACAGTCAGACAGACCCCTGGAGCCTGAAGGAACGGCCGATTTGGCCGTTTCCGTGTGGCCAGGTCCTGGCAAGCACCGCGTGCCGCTGTCTCGCACGCATTGGGAAGCGCGGGAGACGAGATAGTTCTGCATAACTTCCCCCTCCCACTCCCCTCACCGTCCAGTCTCACCCTCGTCCTCTCCGCTTCCATGGCCGCCTCTCCTCCTCCCACTCCCCGCCGCAGTGGCCATTCCAGCCCGGCCACCGACTCCACTCACCAGAAGTGGGTCGAGGTGCTCGTCACCCAGGCGCCGACCGATTGGGGGAGCATGCTCAAGGCACCATTACCTGTGTGTCGCGTCCGTCCCCAAGCTCCGGCGGCCGCATCGGCTGCTGCGTCGGCACCATCATCGGTAGTGGCGTCCTCGGCGGCTGTGGCGGCACCATCGGCGGCGCTTGCCTCCTCCTCGAAGCCTCCGCACAAGGACGGGAAAGGAGCGCCGTCGACATCGGCGGCGCAGCCTTCTTCCTCGACGCCGGCGGGAGGACCCACGCCCTCCTTGGACACCGTAAGTGCTTTCCCCCTCCTTGCTAGGTCATCGGCCATTACATTGTGTGCCGATTTAGATTCCGAATAGGGTTTGTGCACATTTGGGGTTTTTTCCTCACCACTCCAGGCCTGTTTAGATTGATCTTGTATAGGATGTATCTAGATCTCCCGTTGCTTGTAGATTTGTTAGGGTTTGTAGGGTTGTAGGCATTCAAGTAGATATGTAGAACTGCTTCGATAATGTTCTTCATATGCATGTTTTTTTTTTTTTGAGGAGGATCCAATCCATATATTCAGAGTACCCAGCACAAATTACAGAAATGTCCAACAAGGAAAAGGAAATTACAAAAGGACCCTGAAACTTGCACAAAGCACCCTGAGTACACTGAGAGAAACACAATTGAATCCGTCGTCCTCACCCAAGAAGCTAGCCGACGCCGCCGTCGCCGTACCTCCAGCCACCGAGGAAAGAGCACCGCCACGAAGATGTAGAGGCCGCAAGAGTCGTCCGCCGCCGCGCGACGGAGCCTAGTCTTGATGAACGAGCACGGCCACAACACTCGATCCCCAGCTCCACCAAGCTTCCAGCCGAAGCAGCACCGCCCAGCCCAGCCACCACCAACCGCACCGCTCCTCCCGACGCAGCTCCCCTCGCCACCACGGCCGGCCAGAGCTCAAACGCCGAAGAAGAAGACCTCCAACACCACCAGCACCAAAACGGAAGAAGGGGATACAACGAACACGGACCTGAAGCAACTCGAGCAGCACCAAACTTCTTCCTCTCTCCTTCACCATGAACGACCAGAGAAGAAAGCAGCCTGCCCTCGAGCTCCTCAAGTCCACCACCCCTCCTTGCAGTAGCCAATCCGCCCAACCATCCCCTCCCCTCGCCACCAAGGCCGGCCAGAGGAGAATCCCGGGCAAGTCGACTGAACTGCATCAAGAAGCGGTTGCAAACCACGGCTTTATTAGAGAAGGCAATCTTCCACTCCGTCGCATCCAGCTCCAACCTCTGGAACCACAAGACGAGGAGAACGAAGCCTAGGTAGCACCCGATCTGGCCGCACAGAACTGATGCCAAGCCTCCAACTACAGGGACGAAGCCCAAGTCCGGCAAGCAGCCGAAAACACAACCCCTACGCTGAACAAGCCGAGCTGCCCCTCCATCCCTCCCCCGAGCGGCGGCGCCGCCGGATTTGGGGCAGAGGAGAGCTCGGGGACGGGAGACGACTCTCAACTTACTGTAGCAGAGGAAGGGGAGAGAAGAGGATAAGGCCTTCTTGTTCTCATATGCATGTTGTTTGTATTCATGATCTGATGATGCATGTGCTTGCCATTGTGAGCATTGTCAAGGTACGTGCCATTGTTGGCATTGTTGCCATTTTAGGATGTTCTTGTCCATGTGTGCTAAGCATTCTTGTATGTTACTATCCAGGGACATGCCATTCTTGGCATTGTTGCCATTTTGGCATCATATTGTCCATGTTTTGTTTTCAGTGTCCTTATCCATGTTCTTGTTCTAGTCCATGCTCTTGTTCATGTTTGAGTTCGTCTTCAGGTAGCTCACTGACGCCTCTATGTTGAGGAATCGCTGGGAGGAATCCGCATGGAAAATCGCTGGGAGGAATCCGCAGACCCCTCCTGGCCTCGAGGGCGTTCTCCCCCGCAATCGGTGGTTGCTGAGGCCTGAAGTGCCCAATAGGCAGGAGGAGGCGGCGAAGCTATCCAACGGCACCCAAGGCCGTCAGCCGACGATCGGGCACATCCCCAGGTCGGTGGCACCTCGGCAGTTCTATGCCCAGCTGGACAGGGACGATCTGGTGATGCTAGTCATCCCCAGTTCCTTCCAGCCAGTGCTAAGGGAGTGGTTCCAGATCCCACTTCCTCGGTTCTTTCCGATATCGGCGTGCCACTACTGCGACCAGTGGGTGCAAGTGTCAATGGTGGGCGGCGAGATGGTGCTGGGCACGAACTGGCTTGTCGTGCTGATGAAGTACGAGCTGGAGGAAGCCGATACCATCGTCTTCAAGCTCACTAGATGGGGCTTCAAGATCACCATCTTCAAGAGCGCCACTTCGACGTCCAGGGGCTACACCTGCCTTTACCACGGCTAGGACCAGTGTGGTAAGCTTAGTAGACTGTTAGTTTGACTGCTTCATTTTGGTGAGGGGCATGTATTACCCCTCTTAGTTGTTGATCCAGGGGCATGGGACGCCTCTGTTTAGATGTTGATCCAGGCTTATATATGCCCATGAACATGTTCTGATGATGGTACTGTGTTGTACATACCTAGATGCTACCGAACTTCTACTAAGTAAGCTCCGAATGTTGCTCTGAATGTGTGTTATGTCTAAATGTTCCTCTGAATTTGTGTCAGCAGTGAACGTTTTAGGTGGTAAGACCACCATTTTTATATGTGGTGAGCATAAACGGCACTAGGCTGTAACCAAACTCCAGGTTTTGGCTTTAATCCTCGTCCACGCACGTTAACAGGACATCAAACAGCGGGTAGGAAATTTGCAAAACAGTAAAAATAAGCAACCAAACGGGCTGCAGAATGTGCCTGCGGCCTCGTTTTTCTTGGACCAGACCAGTCCATGAGAGCCACGGATGCAAATGGGCTAAAAAGCGTGCAGGAAACCAAACACGCGCTCAGTCGTGCAATGGACGCGCCTTAGAAGCATCTCCACCGGTACTGTCAAATCACCCCAAGGCTCAATGAGTCCGAACGTAATAGTCGCCCTCATCAACAACCTCGTCTGTTTGGACCGATCAAAAATCGGTCCGACCCTAGCAAAGCCAACCCCATACTTGGTGGTACGCTCAGAGGCGGACGTTAGACAAAATTCAGACAAGGAATTTTACCGATGGGTCCCGCATATCATAAAAATGCGGTCGGTCAGCCATGATTAATGGCGACGTGCAGGGGGGGCGGTGCACGCTTAATAGCGACCACTTCGTCGGGCGAGACACAACCACGATGTGACGCGGCGGAGTTGCGCCTTCCCCACATGTCACATTAACGGTGGCACGAGGCGATGCAACGGCGTTGCGCCTTCCCGACGTGTAGCATTAACGCCGGCGCCACCGCCCCTCGGACTACCTGACTGTATTAGAAGACTCCTCCCTCACTGCTCGCCTTCGTCTTGCTCGTCTCTATCTCTTCCCCACCCACCTCTCCCCCATTCCCTTCCATCACATGCCACACATGCGTACCACCGCCATCATGGATGTGAATAGCAAATGGCTCTCCTGTCACGAGGCCATCGACACCAAGTTCGCCGAGTACGACATCCTCGCGCTGCAGATGGCGAAGCCGAAAGGCTTTGCCATCAGCTTGGATGGGGTGCCCGTGCGGCTAGTCCCCGCAGACTTAAGCGTCGACTGTGAAATTCACCGCCACAAGCAGAAGATTTGGGTGTGGCTAGACCCATTGTACTATACCAACAACCCCTACTGGCCCATGTTCTTCGGCGAGTAGCGAGATACTGATCTCAACCGCTTCACCGACAAGTATCCACCATGGGAGAAAAACGTCCGAGTAGACTCGGTTTTGGTCAAACTGGCCGCACCGTTGATGGTGTCCTCGAGGCCGCACGTGTAGAAGTGGCCCGGCGTGACACTACAGAGGCCGGCATCGTCGACGTTGCGTCTGACCCTGCATCTAACAAGGCGCCATGGAGGGTTTAATGTAGGTTTAAATTTCGTTCAAATTATTGTTAAATATCAAAAAAATATGAATAGAATGGTAACCTCCTGTTTTATATGTGATCTCCAATTTTTTACTACAGGGGGCGCCGTGGAGATAGCTTCCGCATTGTGCACAAATTTGTCCGACATCCCCAAATCAGATAAATATCGGAAGGCGCCCGATAATTTTGGGAGTGCCTGTGGAGATGCTCTAAAACCACATAACAGGATACGTACGTGGCAGAGAGAGCGGAGGCTGGTCGATCGCGCGCGGCAGGATCAAGCACAGGTAGCTGCGCTCGGTCATCGTCTGCCCAACAATGCTAAGTTTCCCTCAAAAAGAAATTGGTAAGCAAGCCACAAAATCATTTAGCTCATTGTCGCGAGTCTTTTAGCTCACCAAATCAAACGGCCATACGTTGGCATGAAGCAAACACGCCACCATGGAAGCCACCATATTAACACCTCAAGAACCCCTCCAAAATCACACACACCTCGCAGGACAGAGCACACACAAACGCACACAAACGCACGCCAGGCACAAAACCATCTCCAGTTGCCGATCCAAACGTAGGCACGCCATGGGCACCACCATGGACGCGCCCATCTCGAGCGGCGCCCACAACTCCACGACGTCCGCGTTTTTCGGCTCCGGCGGCGCCCTCGCCGGCCTTCTCCCGGAGCTGCAGACGGTCGAGGTCCTCGTGGCCGTGTCCATCTTCGTGGTGATCCACTCACTGCGGCAGCGGCTCTCGCTGGGCCTCCCGTCGTGGCCGGTGGTCGGCATGCTCCCGTCCCTCCTCCTCGGCGTCCGGGGCGACATGTACGAGTGGATCACGGGCGTCCTCAAGGCGCGCGGGGGCACCTTCACCTTCCGCGGTCCGTGGTTCACCAACCTGCACTGCGTGGTCACCGCCGACCCGCGGAACCTCGAGCACCTGCTCAAGACCAAGTTCGGAACTTCCCCAAGGGCCCCTACTTCCGCGACACCGTGCGCGACCTCCTCGGCGACGGCATCTTCGGCGCCGACGACGAGGTGTGGCGCACGCAGCGCAAGGCGGCCAGCCTCGAGTTCCACTCCGCCGAGTTCCGCGCGCTCACGGCCAGCTCGCTGGTGGAGCTCGTGCACCGCAGGCTGCTCCCCGTGCTGGCCGAGACGGAGGCGGCCGGCGCCGCCGTCGACCTCCAGGACGTGCTCCTCCGCCTCACCTTCGACAACGTGTGCATGATCGCCTTCGGCGTCGACCCCGGGTGCCTGCAGAAGGGCCTCCCGGAGATCCCGTTCGCGCGCGCGTTCGAGGACGCCACCGAGGCCACCATCGTGCGCTTCGTCACGCCCACGGCCGTGTGGCGCGGGATGCGCGCGCTGGGCGTGGGGCACGAGCGCGTGCTCCGGCGCTCGCTGGCCGGCGTCGACGAGTTCGCGTACGACGTGATCAGGAAGCGCAGGGAGGAGCTCGCCGCCGCCGCCGAGGCCGGCCGCGAGGAGGCCGCCATCGCCGGGCTCCGGCGTGCGGACCTGCTCACCATCTTCACCAAGATGCGCGACGCCGACGGCGCCGCGGCCTACTCCGACAAGTTCCTCCGCGACATCTGCGTCAACTTCATCCTGGCCGGCCGCGACACGTCGTCGGTGGCGCTCGCGTGGTTCTTCTGGCTGCTCAGCAAGAACCCCGGCGTGGAGGCCAAGATCCTGGAGGAGGTCGAAGGAATCGTCGCCGCGCGGGCGAGCTGTGGCGGGGAGGTGGAGGAGGCCGAGCTGGTGTTCCAGCCGGAGGAGGTGAAGCGGATGGAGTACCTCCACGCCGCGCTCTCCGAGGCGCTCCGGCTCTACCCCTCCGTCCCCGTCGACCACAAGGAGGTACGTACACATGATCGTATCTTCTACGTATATGCATGCAAGCATAGCCATACATAGAATACTGTATTATCAGCAAAAAAAATTACATAGAATACTGCTTATTTAATTCTAGCACGAAAATAAAAGAAAAGTATGGATTTCTCTAATGGAGTGATCGAGCATGCATGTATGCTTCGTGCTGCGATCTTGCATTTCGCGTTGGTGTGTTTGGTAGAACTAACTTGACCTCATGATGCCATGTTCCCAATCTCATGACTGACCCTTCCATGTTCCACATCTGGTGACCATCTGCATGAGAAAATCAAAGCCATGCCATCTTTTCGTACTGAAAATGAACAAGTTAGTTAGCTGTAGGTGTACGATATGCACAAATTTGTACCTATAGCTAGAATCAAATATGAGCATTCATAAGTCACTGTTATTTTAGATGCTGAGGTTGACTGATACTGAAGTTGACGACCTCATACGAGTTGCTATTAATTCGTCGCGATTAGTTCGAATTTCGACACTCTCCAACAACAAAACATAATTACCCACTGGCTGCGCGCCTTCACTGAAGCCATGATGCAAAGAAATGTTCATTAGACATTTTGAACTTGCATCATGAAGCTGACGTGTAAAAAGAATTTATGCAAGATTTGTAGGTTGCAAGTTGGTCATCTACCGATGTTTTGGGGTGTCTTTCGTGAATAACTCTGCTCCAAGTTGACAGAGACACGCGTCTTACAGATTCAGTTGCTGTTACACCTGTGCTTAGTTCACCACTTAATTATAGTTTGCAGAGTTGACGGCCAACAAGGAAGCACTTTTCCTTGGTTATAGAAAACCCAAAAGTACAAGTTACAGGTGAATCAGATTAGATCAGAACATCTTTAGTCAGATCACCTAACCCTATCTGCCTGGACAAGGTAAAAAAGCATACCATGACAAAATTAAAATAGTGACAACATATCAGTTAAACAAGTTAGCATGTCACTTGAGATATCAATTCAGTTCCTTTCTCCACTCGCTTACGCTTTGTGGTAAACTAGACATATTTATGTCGGGTACATGCAATTCAATAAACATAATTTTCTGATGATCGATCCATCAGGTTGTGGAGGACGAGGTGTTCCCTGACGGCACGGTGCTGAAGAAGGGCACCAAGGTGATCTACGCCATGTACTCCATGGGGAGGATGGAGAGCATCTGGGGGGAGGACTGCAGGGAGTACAGGCCGGAGCGGTGGCTCAGGGACGGCCGCTTCATGGGCGAGTCCGCCTACAAGTTCACCGCCTTCAACGGCGGCCCGCGCCTCTGCCTCGGCAAGGACTTCGCCTACTACCAGATGAAATTCGTCGCTGCCTCCCTCCTCCGCCGCTACCATGTCAACGTCGTCGAGGGCCACCCAGTGACACCCAAGATGGCGCTCACACTCTTCATGAAACATGGGCTCAAGGTGACGCTGGCCAAGAGGGAGAAGGCCAAGCTCTGAACCACAACATCTGGCCGACCATGCTCAGAAATGGTGGCGTGTGTGCTCTGTGATACTTTGTTGATAGAAAAGCTGGGTCTGTGTGGAAAGCTTTCCTCTGCATTTTGTTTCTTGCATTATACTCTTATATTGTTAGTATGTCTCCTATTTGTTTCATTCTGCAGCGATAGCTATATATATAGTGTAGCCAGGAATGGGTGATATAGAACCTCTGTATATGTGTATATGTAATGGTGAAGCACTGCGACTGCAGCTTCAGGTGGTGTTCCTCAATGGTATTATTTTAAATGTAACAGTTGCAGTGTATGATGAAATCTGTTTGAATAAATGTGTGGTCAATCAGATAGAACTGCTTATATAACGAAGAATAGTGGTATCACTTTTTTTAATCCAATACTTGGCATAGCATCACAACACAGGCAACATCCTTTAACCTTAGAGTCTCTGTCAGAACAAAAAACACAGGCAACCATGACATGGTCTACTTTTGCTCTAGTGTTTTGGGCAATTTTCTACCAGAACTTGAACAGTTGTAAAACCAAATGACATTCCGTGGCTTTTCCTTAATATGGGGTCGGGACCGGTGTTTGAACCATATTATTAAAACAGTCTTATCATTATCTAGTGAGAATCAGCAACTCTTCTGAACTTGTCCCTTGTCCCTTGTTTATTTAGATGCCTTTCTCAATGCGAGTTGTTGAAAGTTGGTTGGCCAACTTCAAGCCTTGCCCCAAGCCCACAACCTGGTTGGTCAACTTCAAGCCCTACCGCTCCACTCTTCATAGAATTCAGCCACAAAATTCTCCATGAACTTGTGCCTTTTCTCTGCTCTCTTTTTCCCAGCCTATGCCGGGAACAAACTACGTGTCAGTATGTATGGAATAGATAATGGAAACCTACAGCATACAAGGCATGTTTGTACTGAGAACCATACATGATACTATAAGTGATTATAATTAGTACTCCCACAAAATATATGCCGATTAGGATATCAAAACAATCTGGAATGTGACGTTATGACCATCGGCTTTAGTTGAAATATGATGCTCTAAATACAAAACAATTATATAAGTATATTTCATGATGAATCAAGTAGTTTCAAATTGATGTTGTAAGTGTTGGTTATTCATTTAACATAGTCAAACCTAGAATTGTTTGGCTGACACAGATTCTAATACGACATGCATTTTCACAAGAGGGAGTACAGTAACAGATATAATAGGAGGATCTCATCTGTATATACTCGGCCTATATGTACTTGAAGCAAACTAGACCTTGAAATAACTCTACTACCCTTATTAAATTCAATAAGCTTAAAGGGGCAATGTTTTCTTCCAGGGTTTATACAAGACAAGCACACAGCTGTAAGAAAGCACTTCTAGACCATAGCTCAGCCCTTACCTCTGTCTTCATCATCTCCTTCAACTTAAAAAGCTTCTCGTGGAAATGATTGATTGATGTTTGCTTCTCCTCCTTGGACATGTACTTCTCCTTTGACAAATTATCTCGTGGAAGTACTTTAGGATCATGCAATGCACTATTTTTGCTACCTCCGTATGTAAAACATCTTGCAATGCCTACAATGTTGATTGAGAAGATAGGGGACAAACAACTTATTGAAAGTTCGAAACTAAATATGACCGAACGGGTGGACAGAAAGTGTACAATATAGGTTTTCGTTGGCCAAAATTCGTATATGAAGATTGAGAATATGTAAGGATTTCTCAGTTATAGTCAACATAGGATCCACAACGTTCCTATAACAATGGTTAGATTACGCACTACCATGTACAAAAATTATGCAGAATGTGACTTATTTGATTCTTCCATGTACTTGAGCATTTTCGGATTCTAGCAGATCCATTAGATATTAGTAGAGATGCCACATCCACATGTGTTACATCTGCATGCTTTCAGTAATGCTTTTGTTCTATCTGCAAGGGAGCGACACACTATTTGTTTTCATTGCTTTCAGAGAGACAAGCCACTGAGCGTTTGCAATTTACTGTAGTCGATACAGCAAAACCAAAAGATGAGACAATCATTCGGTGAACTTAAGACACCCTAACCGAAATAAAAACAAATACAAGAATGGATTTGCAGAATAAAGGTGTATAACCAGAGCTCGGCATAGTTGTATGGTTTTAGGATTATTAAAGGAATTCTAGTATGCAGAACATATGCAGACATTATAGTTGAGCAGTGCTTACCAATCGCACCAATTGCATCCAGACGATCTGCATCTTGCACAACTGCAAACTCAAGAGTGGGCTCAGCATTAAGCTTCTTTGAAACCTCATTTTTGAATCCTGCAGTTAAGATTGCGGGTGCAAGAGTTACACATACCATGTAAACAATATTTCAAGAATGTTTTGACACACTAAGCACTACTATTTACTAATGGTTATTCAGATCAAGTAAGAGAGAACACCAATGATCTTTCAAATGAGTCACAACAAGGATTTTTTTTTCTATTTGCATAAAATGGAGGAATGATAACACAAAGATGTAATAAGGGCTGCTAACAAGATAACCACATGTACACAGAAGAAAAAATGACATGAGAAATAAGCCACATGCAGGTGCTTGTATTTTACTTGAACTACGCTAAATTTAATTTCGATTTGAACGAAGATTATGTTCCCAGTAAGCTCTAGCAACAAGCAAACACAGGGTCGATCAAACGAAGTTGCTTCTTGTTCAAGTATAATATAACAATTCATCTGAAGATGCACAAGCAGAGACAACTCACCCATCCCTGTAATAATGGCCACAATTTCATTCCTCTGTCCCTCCTCCAACTCCACCTCTTCAAGGAACCTCTGGACGATGCTCATATCCTCCGCATTATCCCTATCCACTCCTCCAATCAGATTCAGTTACCAAGCACATTTACACTACTCAACACCAGTACATGAAGGTTGCGGGACCTCTATACCATCAGTGGTTTAGCTAACTCTAATTCAAATTCCTCCAACTCTTCAAGATGGAAAGGACGAATATAATACAGTAACATAGCAAATGAGAAGTTCCCTTACTTGGTGTACTTGTAATCTCCTGCACGCACAGAGGTCGCACAAAAAAGACGGCGTTCTCCATCAGTTCGTCGAATCAGGGCTCATCGGCCAAAGCAAATCCTAAATGACATCAACAAGGAAGCAGTAGGGGCCATGGCGACTTACCGACGTCGTGCAGGAGAGCGGCGAGTTCCGCCTGGAGATCAAGAAACGAAATTCCGCAGGTCAGGTGGAAGAACGGGCCGGCCGGGGAAAGAAGAAGAGGTAAGGGGTGGTTACGATGAGGAGGCGGTCGGGGGAGGAGAGCCCCTGCTCGGCGGCGAGGGAGAGCGCGAGGTCCCGGACGCGGAGCGCGTGCGCGGCGTCGTGGGAGGCGTCGCGCCCGCTCATCTCCCTCTCCACCAGCTCCTCGGCGCGCCGCACCGCCGCTGGATTCGCCGCCATTTCTGCGTGCGCGGTGTGCAGGAGTCGGCTGTGCTTCTGGGACACTGACAGAGGAATGGCGCCCAGTGTAGTCTACTGACCCTGACCCTCCGATGGTCAGTCAAACTCGGTATGCTGTTGAGCCAACGTTTGCTTAATCCATGGTGAGCATCCATTGAACGTCTGCAGGAGGCGGCTGCGAGTATATGTGGCTGTGCTTCTGGGACGCGGATACAGGAAATGGGATCGTGCGGTGTAATCTGCGGAGCCTCCAGTCACTCAAACTCGAAAAACGTCCATTTTAAACATTGAAATCGTAGAGATGGGATAGATCTAACCTTTAAGTCAAAATCTATGTCGGTCACACACACTGAATTATTGAATTCCGTTCTAAATTAAAGGAAACCCTAAATATGTTTGACGCAACGGGAAAAAGAGAATCCGGGCGGGAAATACGCATTGGATCACTGACTAGACGTGCCGCATGTCATATTCATCTTCTATACCAATCCATCTAAAAAAAAGTTGCAGGAGCTGGGGCGTTGACCACGTCGCGGGCCGCCCCGCGATGAGAATGCGTCAATGCACCTCCCTGGCCAGCGCGAGGTCCCCCGCGTCGGCGCATTTTGCGAATGCCTATGCTGCACGTCGACGACGCGGTGGCCAGGCACTTCAGAACGGCCCGAAGCCCGCCTGAATCGTGGGGCGAACCGTCGTAACGGAGCGACGCCGCGTGCAGGTACTGTGCGAGGCGCGTCCATGGGAGGGGTGCGAATCAGCCGTGGGCTTGCGGCTACTAACTTGGCGCACGGGTGGACAAGGCGTGCCCATGATGCCGATGGCTTCGTCGTCTCCAACCGACGAGAACAAAAAATATCATAGGCGATCGGGATGAGTCCATCATGGATATTGGGGGAAAAAGATGAATATTACATGTGGAAGTCATCGAGAGTAGCAATTTACAAAAAAACAAAATCTCCGAAAAACATGTCCAAGATTTAGTTTAGATCGGGATTCCATACTTCAGGATGCGAGCGGTCGAGATTTCAACTTCAGGGTTTGATTCATCCGATCTCTACGAGTTCAAGATTAAATGGACATTTTCCGTCAAACTTGGTCTGCTGTTGAGCCAACGATTGCTTTCTTCCGACCGTCGAGCACCGATTTGTCTTTGAAGAACGTTTTGCTATCTGGAGGTCGCGTAATCTTGCTACTGCAACTAAATGTATCCGCACCATGTTAGATGCCCCACTTTCAAGGTTTTAGAAAATGTGAAATAAATCATGGGTATAGTTGATGTCATGGGTGTAGGTTATGTTATATCTTGTGCATGTACATATTTTCCTCCAAAAATATCACCTATACCCATGATTTATTTCATATTTTTACACCTAATATAAGATGTTTTACACATTCCAGTAGGGATCAAATATGGAGCATATATGTGAGCAAAAGCTAAAAATGCTTATATTTTGAAACGGAGAAACTAGTTCGCAAATCCCGCAAACCTAAAATGGAGTCCGAGCGACATGGCTCCTGATATTTTTCAAAATTCAAATTCAACATTTTAAAGTTTCCCAAATTTCTGAAAAACATACTAGATGTAGCCAATGATGCTTTCTACCCATGGGAAAAATCTCAAGGTGAAATACATTGTATTTTTGGCTACACAAAAATAATAATATCTAACAAATGTTAAAGGTTTCAAAATCCACATTATTCACTATTTCAGATCCACAATTTTGTCAATTTTGCACCGCCCAAATATAGAGTAGTTCGAATTGAAATTTTGCGTAGTGTTACAATAAATCGTAATATACATCCAACTTTTTTCAGATTTGTTGAAACTTTAAAATATTGTTTTCGAATTTTGAAAAATATCAAGAGCCATGTAGCTCAGGCTCCAAAATGCCACTCTCGCCAATCCCGCATCATTCACCATTGTGCTTCACAGATTAGAAAGACACGGCAAGTTAGCACATGCCATGCACTGTTCACTTCCACTAAATACACGGCTAGTACATGACAGAAAGTTAAAATGGAGGTCAATTTACATGTTACTCGGTTTTCAAAACAAAATCAAATCTACCTTTTTGTGTTTCAAAAAGTTCGAAACAATACTAGGGGTAGATAATGGTGAGATCTACCACTGTATAAATTTTCAAAATAAAATTCTTATTATTTCGGGCCACACAAAAATGATAAATCTGCAAGATTTCAAATCTTTGAAACTGTGTAGCACTTCACCGATCTAGATTTGTGCATTTGTCTTTTTTGGCCAGCCTAAAAACATAACTAATATTTCATTGAAATTGGTACACAGTGGTATATCTCAATATTATCTACTCGTACGGGAAAAAATATGTTAAGAAAATAAAAAAATTGTTTGGAAAACCGAGCTGCATATAACTCAGCCTCCATATCATCATGCTCCATGAGATATTGCCTTTGAGGAAACTAATTTGAGATTGCTCCCATCCAACCATCTTCTAAATATAATTCCCTACTTGGAGTAAATGGACCAAATCGTCTGGCATGACGATTTTGAACCCATGGGTCTGTAGTGGGTGGTTTTGAGTTTTTGAAGTTTCATAAACGATTCCAAAGAAATCGTGAACCATGATCGAGCCGTGTGCACGCAAAGTCGCCATGACGCCACGACAGTTTTCTTGTTAATAATTCAACTGGCCAATGCCGTCCGCGACCGTATCACCCCATCCACTCAGAAGCGTGCAAGTACGTATATCACGTTACTCTAATCACTCAACTAATCCCATAATAAACGGTATAAACCACTTGTCGGGTGTAGACTAATCCGATAGCTAGTCAAGTCATAACAACGACGAGTTCTCTGGCGGGCTTCACCGCGTGCATGGCAGAGAGCGCGAGCGGGAGACGTCGACCTTGGGCTGCCGCCCTGTGCTTCGTGTGCTATCGCGGCGATGACGAGCCGCGGCGGCGGAGGGAGCACAAGCTGCGCACCGTGCCGGCGATGGTGGACGGCTCGGCGGAGGACGACCAAGAAGTGAGGCGCCGCGAGGATGCCGGCGGGAAGGTGTCTCTCCTACGGACCTTCTGCTGCTTCTTGCCGCCGGCGCGCACGCCTCGACGCAAGGGAAGCAGCGCGCCGCAGAAGCCGGAAGAGCGCATGCCGCTGCCGTCACCGGGGCCGTCAAACAGTGACGACAATCCGCCGGCTGAGGCGCCTCACGCCGAGCAGCCGGACGAGCAGCCCATCGTCGCTCCCACCACCACCGCGGAGATCGGCCTCGCCGCGGCCACCATCATCCCGCGCGATGCGGATACAAGCGGATTATCAGGCGAGGCGGTATCAGTCGCTTGGCGCGCTGGTGGCTGGACGGAGGCAGCATATTTTCAGGGAGAGTTCGGTCCCGCGGCGGGGCTGAGCGTGGTGGCCGCGGCGTCGATGGCGGGCCTGCTCGGCGGGCGGCTTCTGGCCGTCATCGCCTGCGTGTGTGCGTGGTTCTTCGCACTATGGATCCGGCGGCGGCGGAGGCTGGCCGCGGGCACGAGGAGCAAGTGAGCAACGGTGAGGAGGTCGACGTGAATTGGTGCGAGCTATTGCTGACAGCTAAATATTTAGTTTCCGTACTAGCTAGTCCTTTCAAGCTTCATCAAATCCATGGCGCAAGGTCTGTTTTTGGTTATAGAATCAAGATTGTGAATTAGGATTTGTATGGAAGAAGGGATTGGGTGTTAAATAGGTCTAGCGTGTTGTACACGTATTGTACGTATGTAACTTGTATGTGCTGATCGCTATATAAAGGAAGGCGTGGAGAGGCATTGCCCCACGGAAAACCCTAAATTTAACTTGGTATCAGAGCCTACCCTAGCCGCCGCCGCCGCTTTCCTCTCCGCAGCCGCCGCGCCTCCCGCGCCGCCGCCGCGATGTCGTTCAGCTCCGCCCTGGCCCTCTCCAGTTCCTCATCGGAGTCTCGCGCGATGCCCACTCCAATCATCGCCCCACCTTCGGCAACGGCGGCCGTCCCAACGATTCCGCCCATCGCGATCGCCTTAGATCGCAGCAACTTCATGCTATGGAGGGCTCTCACCCTCCCCATCTTCGCTGGAGTTCGCCTCCACGGTTTCCTTGATGGCTCGGCCAAGGCGCCTGAGCCGACCGTGACGCAAGGCACCGGCGACGCCGCTCGGACCGTGTCCAACCCCGAGTACGAGCAGTGGTGGACCCTCGATCAGAAGGTTCTCGGGCATCTCCTCGGATCGATGCACGTGGAGATTTCAGCCCAGTTGATCGGCTGCACAACGGCTGCTGCGGCATGGGCGGCCGTGCATGCCATGTTCGGCGCGCAGAATAGCGCCGGTGTTCGTAATCTCCGGCGCCAGATTCAGGCGTTGAGGAAGGGAGACAAGCCCGCAGGCGAGTATATGCAGAAGGTGAAGGCGCTTGCCGACGCCATGGCCGCCGCCGGCTCTCCACTTCGCGATGACGAGGTCATCGACTACATGCTGACCGGGCTCGGTTCGGCGTTTAACCCCATCGCCGCCTCGATGAACTTCGTGAACACCCCGATCACCCTCACCGCGTTCTACTCCAGCGTCCTGCACTACGAGGCGCTGCAGCAGCAGCAGTCTGAGACCGAGGACTGGACCTCCTCGGCCAACGCCGTGTCGCGCCCGGCCTACAGCACCAATCTGGGGCGCGCATATGATGCAGGTCGCCCTAGCGGCGGCCGTCCGGCTGGCGGTCCCGTTCAGCCAGGAAACGGCGGCTACGGCGGTGGCGGTCAAGGCCGCACCGGCGGCAATGGAAACAGCCGCAATGGCGGAGGAAACGGTGGCGGCAACGGTCGCAACCGGCGTTGGCGCCCCAAGTGTCAACTCTGCAAAAACTGGGGGCATGAGGCTGACAACTGTCGCCGGTACGGCCAAGCCGGCTATGATCAAGACAACCGCGCCGCCAACTCCGCGTCTACATCCTCCTCCGCGCATGAGCCGCCGCACTGGGTCATGGACTCCGGTGCAACGGACCACCTGACGAGTGATCTCGAGCGTCTCCACTTCCACGAGCGCTACAGCGGGAAGGACCAAGTGCAAGTGGCCAATGGTGCAGGTCTGTCTATTTCACATATTGGTCATTCAAATTTAGCCGGTTCATCTCTTCGTTTACGAAATATCCTTCATGTTCCACATATTAATCAACACCTTCTTTCTGTTTATCGTCTTGTCTCTGACAATGATGTTTTTGTGGAATTTCATCGCTTCTTTTTCCTTGTTAAGGACAAGGTCACGAAGAAAATTCTTCTTCAAGGTAGAAGCCATGGCGGCCTGTATCCCATCCCGCTTAGTCGTGCCGCGTCCTCCTCCACTCGCCAAGCGTGTTCCAGCGTCAAGACCACCCCGTTCCAGTGGCATCAGCGTCTCGGTCATCCCTCCAATAATATAGTTCAAAACATTGTTAGAAGTAATGATTTAGTGTGTTCTTCTGAGAGTCAGACTTCCGTTTGTGATGCGTGTCAGCGTGCTAAGAGTCGACAATTGCCATATAATTTATCCCATCGTGTTTCTACTATGCCTCTTGAGTTGATCCATTCTGATGTTTGGGGGCCTGCTATTGCCTCTTCTGGAGGTTATAAGTATTATGTTAGCTTTGTCGATGATTATTCTCGTTTTTGTTGGATATATCTCCTTAAGCACAAGTCTGACGTTGAGCAAGTGTTTTACGCTTTTCAGGCTCATGTTGAGCGTCTTCTTCACACTAAAATCATAGCCGTTCAGTCGGATTGGGGGGGCGAGTACCATAAGTTGCACCGTTATTTCCAGCGCACTGGGATATCTCACCGCGTGTCGTGTCCACATACTTCTCAGCAAAACGGTATTGCTGAACGCAAACACCGTCACCTCGTCGAAACAGGTCTTGCTTTGCTGCTCATTCCTCGCTTCCATTGCGTTTTTGGGATGAAGCTTTTCTTGCTGCGTGCTACCTCATAAATCGCATGCCCACACCTGTTATTCAACAGGATACACCTTTGTTCCGTCTTCTCAAGGAGAAGCCCGATTACACATTTCTCCGCACGTTCGGTTGTGCGTGCTGGCCAAGCTTGCGCAAATATAACGCTCATAAGCTTGCTTTTCGTTCCACTATGTGTGTTTTCTTAGGATACAGTCCGATGCACAAGGGATATAAATGCTTGGATCGCTCCACGGGGCGTATATACATATCTCGTGATGTCGTTTTCGACGAGTCTGTGTTTCCATATTCCACTCCCGGCGTCACAGTCGATGTCTCTCTCCTAGCCGATGTGCTTTCATTCCCTTCCGATGAACCGGCTACGGGTGACAATATGCGTAAATATGACCTGTCCTATTTGTCTACTAACCCGCCTGTTCCAGGCAGTTCTTCTCCCGTGCAGGACACTCCGGCCGCATGTGATGATAGGTGCCCACCGGCGTCTGACGTACACTCCGCGCCGGTGATCGACGTGCATGGCGCATGCATGCCCTCCGCGCCACGCTCGCCTGGCCCGTCATTGGCCCACTCGCCGTGCGCCTCGCCCAGCCTCTTCGGCCGGCCCATCTTCGGTCGGCTCTCCTGCCACGCCACCAGTCTCCGCTTCGGTGCCAGATGATCAGCCCGCGTCGCCTTCCGTCGAGACGCCCTCGACCGCGACGCCCCCGGCTGTTCCTGCGCACACGATGGTCACACGCACTCGCGATCATACACGGCGTCCGCTCGTGCCTACTGATGGGACAATCCGCTACGACCCTCGCCGTCGCGCGTTTCTGGCGATGCCCGTCTCTCATCACGATGCTCTCCGTGAGACGGCTTGGCGTACAGCGATGCTTGATGAACTTGCGGCTCTCCATCACACCAAGACTTGGGTTCTTGTGCCCCGTCCGCCCGGTGTCAACATTGTGGGGAGTAAGTGGATTTTCAAGACCAAGCATCTCCCGGATGGTTCTGTTGATAAGTATAAGGCGCGTCTTGTTGCTCGCGGTTTCACACAGCAGCTTGGCATCGACTATGGAGACACTTTCAGTCCGGTTGTCAAGCCGGCCACCGTTCGTCTGGTGCTCTCTCTTGCAGTGTCTCGAGGATGGAGTCTTCGGCAGATTGATGTCAGCAATGCTTTCCTCCATGGTTATCTGTCTGAGGAGGTTTATATGCAGCAGCCGCCGGGTTTTGAGGACGCTAGGTATCCCTCACATGTGTGCAAGCTGCAGCGGGCTCTCTATGGTCTCAAACAGTCTCCTAGGGCGTGGTATGCTCGTCTCAGTGCTCGTCTTCTCGAGCTGGGTTTTGTCTCCTCCAAGGCCGACACGTCTCTGTTCTTCTTCGCCCAGCATGATGTTCAGATTTATATGCTCGTCTATGTGGATGATATAGTCATTGCTGGATCCTCTCAGGGCGCTGTTGATGGTCTCGTTCGCTCTCTTGCAGCCAGTTTTCCTATCAAGGACCTTGGGCCGTTGGCATATTTTCTCGGCTTGGAAGCGTCCTTCAATTCAGGGGGGCTGACCTTAACTCAACGGAAATATGCTTTGGATCTTTTGCACCGTGTGAGTATGGAGACTTGTAAGCCCACTTCCACGCCGTTATCCACCTCGGATCAGCTTGCTCGCGCGTCTGGACGAACACTGAGTACCGCTGATGCCTTCCGGTATCGCAGTGTTGTTGGTGGACTGCAGTATTTAACGCTCACTCGTCCGGACATTTCGTTTGCAGTAAACAAGGTATGCCAGTTTCTTTCGCAGCCCACTGATACTCATTGGGAAGCAGTCAAGCGTATCTTGCGCTATGTGAAGGGAACAATACATACAGGATTGAAATTCCGGAAGGCTGTCTCCACTAGCATTAGTATCTTTACTGATGCAGATTGGGCAGGGTGCCCTGACGATCGCCGATCCACAGGAGGTTTTGCTATCTTTGTTGGACCAAACCTCATTTCGTGGAGTTCGAAGAAACAGCCGACAGTGTCGAGATCTAGTACCGAGGCCGAGTACAAAGCCTTGGCTAACGGAGCTGCTGAAGCCATCTGGGTAGAGTCACTACTTAAGGAGCTTGGTGTCCCACAGCAGCGAGTTCCCGTTCTATGGTGTGATAATTTAGGAGCCACGTACCTGACTGCTAACCCAGTTTTCCATGCACGCACAAAGCATATTGAGATAGATTTCCACTTTGTACGTGAGCGTGTTGCCTCTGGAGCTCTTGAGGTCAGGTTTATATCTTCCAATGATCAGCTGGCTGATGTGTTCACCAAACCAGCCACTCGACAGATGCTAGACCGTTTTAGTACCAATCTAAACCTTGTACAGAGTAGAAGTTCAGATTGAGGGGGAGTGTTAAATAGGTCTAGCGTGTTGTACACGTATTGTACGTATGTAACTTGTATGTGCTGATCGCTATATAAAGGAAGGCGTGGAGAGGCATTGCCCCATGGAAAACCCTAAAATTTAACTTTGGGAAATCGGAGAGGGAGTCAAGTAATCCAAATACGTAGCCACTCATTGTAATGCTTATATCAGGTTGGGGTATGATCCTAAAAAATATATAATACACAAGTGAACAAGCATAACCTTTCTAGGTAGGAGACTTACATGTTGATTGGATGAGGAGACACCTTTGCGTGTTAATTCTAATGTGTTAGATCAAATTCTTTGGAGTGAATTTCACTATTTACCCCACAGTTACTCATTTTGTACACTTACTACCCATTTAGTGAAGCAAAATCAGAATACACAATATAAAAAAATAACACGTTTTACCCCCATTTTGACACTCTACATGTTTCATAGAATAGATTGGCACTAAAGGGTGGCAATTTTACCCACGGGTACGGATAACCGCGGATACCGTACCCAAATGTGTAGGGTATGGGCACAATTTTATACCTATGGGTAGTATCCATACCCTACCCGTTAAGTGGTGGGTAGGACATGGTATAACCTTATACCCGTGAGTATACCCATACCCTACCCATTATATAGACATGTGGAGTTTATTCGTGGAGTTCCAACATATGAAGCCCACCAGCTTAGTAGCGGTCAAACCGTCAAAGCATGTGGACCTTGAGTTGAGATAAATGTTTTTTTAAATGTATTCTCGATGAATGTAAATTGTGAATAACTTGTGTACTGTTTGATCTACCTGTTGGGTACCCCATGGGCATGGGTACCCGTCGGATATGGGTACGGGTAAAGTTTCATACCCGTGGGTACGGGTATGGATAGAATTTTGTACCCATTGACTATACAGTTATAAGTATGGTATTGGTCTACCCACACCATACCCTACCCATTGTCATCATTACTTAACAGTAGTGCACCAAAATATGTAAAGATCGGAGAACGCTATCAAGGATAATGTCTGGTCTTCTCGTCACCATTTGTTTAATTTCTCGTCATTGTCCTTGAGTATCAATCATCACTTCAGACCTTGCCCAACGAAAATGTATCAGAAAAAGAGGATCCAAAGTTTCTATAATGGATAATGTAAACAATTTTTCACTAGATGGGGTAACTAGTGTTACAAATGCATAATTAGAGGGTCAAAAGAGGAGTTCACTCAATTCTTTATATGCATGGCCGATTCATGAGCAACTGAAAGCTCAAACACGGATGCTCAACACAACAACACGTGATACACGTTCAGAGGGGCTTAGTTGAAATTTGTTGATATGAATCACTAAATTGAATTATTTTGAGTTGGTATTTTAAATACGAGGCTAGAAATTGTGGAAACCATAGTCGATTTGCTCCAGCAGTCCATACTCAACTCTTAGAGCTAAGAAGAGCACCTAAACATATATGTATTTGGTTTTGGATTTTGGGATAGACGACTGGGCAACAATATGTGGTCAAAAGCCAAGAGGCAAAGCCAAAGTGAAAAAAAAAACGAAAAACTAAGCCTAACCAAACACCTCCTCTCAGGCAGTTCTATGTGCAAGTCATTTGGTTTGGATAAGCTTCGTGGCCCAATCCTGATCAGTGTGGATTAGCATGAACAAATTTACCATCGATCCTGGGCCAGAAGATTGTTTGGTTAAATGATTTGCTTTTTTGCAGAAAAATGGAAGCCGCTTTGCGCAACTAATGACATGGATGTTTCCGAAGTGATAACCTCCTTGATCCATTCATCCATCCCTCCATCACCGAGCATCAAGATATGTTGGCTACCCCATCTTAATCCTATTTGGGTCCTTTTCATTTTTGTTTTGCTGCGCTGTAATAAGTTATTGCTCCGAAAATTGTCGATGTTTGTTTCTTCATTTGTATGACTACCTTTGTCGTGTGTGGCTTTACTTATAACCTCTAAAAACAGAGGCAAGGTGTTGTTTTGATATACTATTGCCACCTGGCCTCTTTGCGATCAGCTAGTCTGTAACATGGAAATGATTTCTTGATGTTGAATGGTAAGTTGGCCACATCTTTGATTTGATTGATGGTAAGCAATGATAATTATAATCAATCGAAGCTGTAAATACTTAATCTGTAATGTCGTTCTCATAAAACATGGTGTGAATGGTGTGACTGAAGCCACTAGCTAGATGTCCACGAGAACACTTTGCTTTTAATGGTATGAAAACAGATTTTTTGGATGGTGTGATTAAAACATGGCGTGAATGCATGGTTTGGCCCCATATTTTTTGGATGCTAAGTTCTCCAGCTTCTTGTTCTTATGCAGCTACCCTTCGGCCTATATATAGAACATAAATATTGTAAAGACACTGCATAAGCTAAATAGATCACATTCATTAGATCTATGTAGCCATACATAAACAGATGACATGAATTTTATTTTCATAATTTTATCTAAACTGATCTTTCCCGTTAGATCTTCACAACTTCACCTAAACAGATTATATATGTCTAATTATACCTAACATTTATTACTCTAGATAAGCATTCACTAGTAGAAACAACCTCATTCGTCCGGGTGGTAGGGGCCTCTGGTACCGGATGTCCACCCGGGACGCCGGATTCGGGACTAGAGGCCCCCCCCCCCCCCCCCCCCCCTCTAGTCCCGGGTGGCTTACGACCCCGGACTAGAGAGCTCCACGTGGGGCGCTGGCACCGTGTGTGGTCGAGGACCTCTAGTCCCGGCTCGTAATATGACCGGGACTAGAGACCCTTTTTCCGAAAAAAAAAAAAATTTGAAATTTTTCGATTAATAGTTTTGAATTTTTTTCTATATTTCAAATCTTTGAATTATTTGTCAGTTTAATCTCTAATCGCCCCTCCCAGCACGCTTTGCCCCCATCCTCGCACTACTGATCAAACTTCCCGATCGGTCTCACCCCTAATATCAAGTCCCAGCACGCTTTGCCCCCATCCTCGCACTAGTGATCAAACTTCCCGATCGGTCTCGCCCCTAATATCAAGTCGCAGCACGCTTTGCCCTCATCCTCGCACTAGTGATCAAACTTCCCGATCGGTCACCCATCCTCACACTGCTCCACCCCCAACACGCTTAATTTTTTAGTTCCTTTTCAATTAGCTTCCAAGATTGCACTGATAACATCCTGATAATATTATGGTATCAATCTTATTATCCTCTAGACTTTGATGTCACATGATATTATTTTTTGAATTCCAAACCTATATTAACATAAATATTAATGATTAAGTACTAATAGTTTTGAATTCAAATAACAAAAAAAATTTAATTTTACATTATTATTGTAATTTTCAATTTAATATGGATAAATTCATATCTTTAAACCGGTAAATCGAAATTCGACAAATAATATGTATAAATCGATCAAAAAATGATTAAGTAAGATTTATGATTAAGTAATAATTATTATTAATTCATTTTTTGCATAAATATTACTTCAAATTAATAATTCAAAAATTAATTCATTTTTTGCATAAATATTACTTCAAATTATTTTTTGCATAAGTAAGATTAATGATTAAGTACTGATTACCCCCAAGAGCAAGGGATCACTGTAGCACCTCTCAATGTGGAAGTAAGGTATCGATCCGCAGGAGCAAGAAGGAAAAGTTATCTATTCCCTACAACCAAAGTGTCACAAGTTTTAGTTGATTATGCACTAAACAAGTTTAGAGAACAAGATGGTTGGTTTGATGGATGTAAAAGTGTCCCAATCCTCTTCTTTGCAAGAGGACAAGACAAATGTAGTAGCAAGTGAAAGCTCTCAAAGAGAGAAAGTCCAATCCTCTATGTAGCAAGAGGACAAGCTCAAGTGTGTGTTTCTTATAGGAACAATGGACATGGTTCATGGGTTCACTTAATCCTCTCTCTCTCTCATCTACGGTGATCATCATGTTATAGATAAAATACACACAATTGTCATGTTTTAATGGTAGCTTTTTATGACGGCTATATGTCCTAAAATACATAGTTGAAAGAAATACTCATTTGTGTTGCTAGGTCACCCCTCGTAAGGCTAGCGTGGTTTCTCTCACTCCCACATCATACTCTTTCTTTTTACCCCCAGATAAAGGACGTTGGGCGGTACTGTGTCACTCAATACATATGCCGTGTCACATCGGCCATCCCGTACCCACATACATCATACTTCAAAGTATGACAAATCACAAAAGCTCCAACACAACGGTAAATGCATAACAAATCATCTCACACCACAATATTCACCACAAAGGTATTACATAGATGACCGTAATCATGTTCAGCAGCTCATACGGTACTAATTAGGGAAGCTCAAGAGAGAGGAGAGATACAAAAGTTACCACCACAAACCCTAGTCCAGGGGGTGGACTACTCCCCGTTCATCATAGTGATGATGGTGGAGAAGTTCTTGCTGTAGATGTTGATGATGAACACGCCGGAGGGGGTGGAGCCCTCCGGAGGTGACTCCGGCGGCGTTTCCCCCTCCGATCTTCTCCGGCGGCAGCCTTCTGACTCTCTGTTTCGTGGTTCTGTGTTTCTCCGCCGCCTCCTTTCGCGAAACGTCATGGGACCTTTTTTATAGGCGTTTTTAGGTCAAGACGAAGGCGGTGGAGAAAGGATCGACGATTGCGGAGCCACGAAGCCCAAACGGGTGGGTCCCACGCGGGCACTGTACCTGGCCGCGTGGGCCACCCCTTTTTGCCTTGCGGGCTCCGTTTGCTTGATTCCTTCGCTCCTACGTCTTCTTCCTTCCAAAATAATGACCTCTGTATTTTTCCAGAATTTTATGACGACGTTTGGATCCCTGAAACATAAAAGGAAAGAAATAGGGTTTTCTGCCTGCGCAGGGTTAATTCCATAAAAATAGGAAACAATTATTTTATTTCCTAAAATCATTAAATAATATGATGGAAATATGATTAGAATATGAGTGAATAAAGTGCAAAGTTCATGTATGTATTTTACATGCATCAAGTACTAATAGTTTTGAATTCAAATAACAAAAAAAATTACATTATTATTGTAATTTTCAATCTAATATGGATAAATTCATATCTTTAAACCGGTAAATCGAAATTCGACAAATAATATGTATAAATCGATCAAAAAAATGATTAAGTAAGATTTATGATTAAGTAATAATAATTATTAATTCATTTTTTGCATAAATATTACTTCAAATTATTAATTCAAAAATTAATTCATTTTTTGCATAAATATTACTTCAAATTATTTTTTGCATAAGTAAGATTAATGATTAAGTACTAATAGTTTTGAATTCAAATAACAAAAAAAAATTACATTATTATTGTAATTTTCAATTTAATATGGATAAATTCATATCTTTAAACCGGTAAATCAAAATTCGACAAATAATATGTATAAATCGATCAAAAAAATGATTAAGTAAGATTTATGATTAAGTAATAATAATTATTAATTCATTTTTTGCATAAATATCACTTCAAATTATTAATTCAAAAATTAATTCATTTTTTGCATAAATATTACTTCAAATTATTTTTTGCATAAGTAAGATTAATGGATTGAGGCAAATGATACGCCGTTGGAAAGCTATGGAAAATGCGCATCTTTGTTATATCTAGACATTTTTCTAAATTCTGAACGGTTTAAGTGCAGATTTAAAAATACACAATTCTGTTTTTTAGACTTTTAATTCCAGCGGACACTGTTTTGTCAATTAATTTCAAACCGTTGATCGAAATGTAACAAATGATATGCCGTTGGAAAGATATTGACAAGACACAACTTTTTCATATAGAAATGTTTTTCAAATTCGATAATTCGATAATTTTTACAATAGAAGCCTCTCAGACACCACACCATACACCGTACACCATCTACTCATCAACTTTAATGTTGAGACGATCAACAGGGCTATTGTAGCCATGTAGCTTCTAGTGCCTCCTAGCAATCTCGAAACCCAGGCGAGCGTCTAGAGCGGCATACTTCACTTGCTCGAAGCTCAATGGAACGTTGCCCCAACCAAATATTAGTTCATCATCTTCTTCTTCCTCGTCGTCCTTCTTCCTGTTCTTCTTCTTGTCGTCCTTCTTGTTCCTCTTCTTCTTCTCAAGATTTGTCCCAATAGTAGCATTGGCCAGGTCATAGAGACTCGGAATGGTCTTGTCGGTGGGGTTCGGGATAACCTGTTGGAGGTCGAACACAGACGGAATGTCAATTCCGTAGTATCGCAGCATGCGCACATCATTGTGGATAGCCGCGCCGCAGAATCTGATGGTGTTGTCCCGCAAGAATTCCTTGAGCAGCAGCGGCACTTCATTAGCCTGACATATTTGGAACACCAAATTCTCGGACGCCGCCGAGAGTTGAAGGACGGCGGCGCGCTGATTTTGTCTACCCTCGCGAGGGTTGGTGAACTCGCAGTCCAGGCCCACACACTTGATCGGTGCGGCGTCCAGGAACTCCTTCTTGACGGCGCGGATCCACCTCTCCACCCTTGATGCACGAAGAGTGACCGTGACCTTGAAACTCATCTCTTCGGCGGTGAGGTGGTACACCCGGGTTGGAGGTACGCGCGCGAGCGGCTCCATTGGAATGAGAGGGAGATAGAGAGATCGGCTTTGGGAGGGATTAGAGGGAGAGAGAGGTGTGCTTATGGATGTGAAGTACACGTGCATTATATAGTACTAGCAGTCGCCGGTGGTGATCAATTCCCACGAAAGACGAAGCGCGCGACGGCGACGATCGAAGCGCCGTGGTGATCAATTCTCCACGAAAGACAAAGCAACGACGACGAAGCGACGGAATTTCAAAGCGACGAAACCGCGTGCGCGGGAACTGAACAGTTTGACCTCTAGTACCGGCTCGTAATACGAGCCGGTACTAGAGGTGTCTCGCTCGTGGTCCTTCCGAGCCAGACACCTCTAGTACCGGTTCGTATTACGAGCCGGTACTAGAGGTCCCTTACGGCCCGAAACTAATCTGTTGCGGCCTCGTAGCCTTTGAACCGGGACCAGTCCCCCCCTCTGGTACCGGTTTGTAACGCTGCCGGGACTAGAGCCCAATGTGGCTCTGGACGAAAGCCCTTATTTCTACTTGTGATTTGTAAACATATCGTATTCATTATATCTTTACAGTTTACCTAAACATATCACATCTGTTAGTTCTTCATAAGTATATAACTGATAGATCGATCATCCTAAATATAGTAGACGAAGCACAAGGAAGAGATAATCATAGTTGCAAGTAGACATACCTTATGCGATAAATATTTGTCAATGTACATGTTAATTATTAGTCGGACTGTAAACGGCAAATACATGTAAAGTCTTGTTTAAATATGTTAATTGTTTGCCTACTAAAATGATGTCTCGCATTTTACAAGGGGCGCCGTGCTAGTTCCTAAAGTTTAAACAATTCCATCCCGCCATTCTATTTTGAACATTTTAGTCGCAAGCTTGCTGATAGCAACAAAGCGGTTTTTTAGCGGGAGGATTATAACAGCTACTCCCTCCGTTCTAAAATAGATGACTTCAATTTGTCAAAAAGTGGATGTATCTAGACATGTTACGTGTATAGATACATCCAGTTTTATCCAAATAAAAGTCAACTATTTTGGAACGGAGCGAGTAGCTAAGTCGTCCCCACTTAATTTCTCTTCCCTTTATTAGACGACCATGACTTGGCATTTTTATTCCCTTTGCCTTAGCTTTTGCAAACTGGAGACTGGCTAGCTAGCGAGCGAGCTCTACGTGCCAGGGCTGTTTCCATGAGCTGCAATCGTGGTGCGCGCCTAGAGCGAGGCCGCGTCTTCCCCTTTGGAAAACCCTCACAGTTAATTGCATCTCGCCTAAGATCTTCTTTTCGTCAGACCGGCCAGCGGCCTCCAGCAATCCAAGCTCTTCCGATCGAGCTCAGACCTTCTTGTTCCCGGCCTGGAGCAGCATGCTGCCGCGCCGCCGGCTGCCGGCCTAGCACGCGACCGGATCGATCATCAACATATACGTGCCGATCATCGACGAGAGCTCCACTGCCGCGCGCAGACGCCATGGTCTACGACGACGTCGCTGGCAGGGGCAGCCCCCGCCATGGCCGGAGTACCGCAGGCTGCTCGTCGTGCCTGCCGTTCTGCTTCTGGGGCTCCAGGGTACGGAAGCCTCAGAGGCGTCGGCGCAGGTTCAGGCTGAGGTTCAGGCTCAGCCTGTCATGGTTCTCGTGGCCGTGGCTCCGGAAGGGACGCGGCGGCGGCAAGGAGCCGGAGGCGGGCGGCAAGAACAAGGGGAAGAGCAGGAGGAAGCTGCTGCTTCTGCTTCTCCGGTCGTTGCAGGCCAAGAAGGAGCTCGCGTCCGTCTCGTCGGGAACCAGCTTCTTAGCAAAGGTATGTACGCTGCTTGCGCACGTCGCGTCGACCGATCGCCCTGGCAATGCGTGCATGATCTTGAGCTACTAGCTTAATTAGCAGTCCTGCTTGGGAAATGAGATTGAACTTGATCGTCAATTCGTCATTGCTAGCTGGTGCAATTGCTTGCGTGGTTGGTTAATCAATTAGCATGTGCTTTCGTAGTTAATTTAACGGTGGGATGGAGATGGAGGTGGGGCCGGGGCTGCGTGATTGACCTACCAACGCCGGCCATTCTGTGGAAGAGGAGAGATCAGGGGGAGACTGGGTTTTGGGTCGGGGCCGGCGTGTCACTGTTGTGGGGTTGTGGACACTAACGACTTTTAGCGCGCGCGTCACGTGTGTTTTTTTTCTAATGAAACATGCGCAACGTGCTTGGCAGCTTAGTTAAGTTAAGTTTTATTTTGTTTCAAATCCATATCATCATGTTTTCTTGTGTATTAGGAAAAATCGAGTAGCACGAATCTCCAAACGCAATACACTGCCAGATAGAGCTCATTTCTCGTACGATACACCCATAGAATTTTAATCGACTCTGTTAATTCCCATTCGAGTGAAAATTAAGTTAGAACTCACTCAACTCTAAAAACCTTTAAATTTACATCGTGATTTGTGCGGTATGTGAGTTCCACATGGATTGTAATTTTGATTTTCCTAGTTGGACATGGGTCACAATTAAATTTATTTCCCAGTTGCACATAGATTGTAACCGAAATTTTCGGTTGCAGGTAGGTTGCACACGAGTTGCAAATGAAAATTTTCAAGTTACATTGTACATGAGTGGCAACTTGCAATTGAGTTTTTTCCGGTTGCATGTGGGTTACACATAAATTGCAACTAAAAAAATCCAGTTGCACATGAGTTACAATTAAATTTGGGTAACATCGATCATCTAATTGAGGGTTAAGTTAATTCTCGCTAGTCGCTCTCAGTTTTAATTTGTTACGCTAGTTATGGTACGGTTTCCCGCTTGATCCAACTACAGTCTAGTCATTGACATTGCCAATGTTCTGCAGCTACAGGTCAGCAGCTTCGGTGTCGTCAAGAAGCGAAACCGGAGCAAGCCGCGGAAAACGGTTGATGACGACGCCCCGCCAACCACGAGCTGCATTGAAAAGACGGCGCCCGCACGGCCGGAGAAGATCAGCCAGCCGTCCCTGAGGCCAGCGGACGGCATTTGGCGAGCCCCGTCGTCTAGGTTCCATTCGCTGCAGCTTGACCGTGGCGGCGCCGAGCCTTCCGCCGGCGGCCTGTGGACGGCGGCCACGACACTGGGCGTGATCGTGTTCTTAGGCCGCGTCACCGCGATGTTCTTCTTGTGCTCGTGCATGTACGGCGCGCGGTGGTGGTTCGGCCCGGCGCGGGCCGCGACCAGGAGCGGCATTGCCAGCGGCGGTAGCAGCCGGAGGCTCGGTGGCCGGCTGGCGCTGGACTACTTGTGCACGGAGGAGCACAAGAACAAGGTGGCCATGTACAGGTTGTTGGACAGAGCCGGCGGCAAGAGGCCGTCGTCGCGCTTTTGTATATAGTGCTAGCAATCAGTAGCAGCTGGTGTTGTAAATTCTTGTTTTTTTTTGTGGTTTTGGCTTTTGGGAAATGGCTGGCATGTTTGTTTTGTTTTCCCCTTTCTTCGGTTAAATTTGTACGCAAGAGAACTGTCAACCATATAGATGGGGTTTTGATGGGACATTTGTGGAGTGTAGAGATATTTCAGGGGTCAACATTATGTCATTTTCATAGGTTCATGAGTATATGAAACAAACAGTCATTTGTTAGGTGAAATCTGCTAATTAAAGAGCTAACAAGATGGCACTCAATTCCATTAAGAATCTAGGAGAAATTTGAGCTTCTAACTCTACTTGGGTGTTGCAGTACCTTATAGGTAAGAGGTAGAATTTTTTTCCCAAATGTGGTTCAGCCAGACCAATATCTTTGCACAAGAAAGAAAACAGAAATCAGTATCAACGTTCACAAAATGTTCTTTGTCCAGTAAGTTAAATCATATATTGTAATTTCAGAAGAAATAAATGTAGCTTCCAATCCCTCCAAACACCATAGATAACAGTAAGAAACCCAGTGAACCCAGGTGGCCACGCAAGGCAATGCAAGGTTAGTTAGCACTACCACCGAGTTCTTCAGAAACAGTTTTAAGATAGTTCACTTTGGGAGTGAAGATCAGATCCCCAGGTTGATCAGTAGTATCCTTAGCTGGAAAGTGGATCCATGGTGCTTGCCAAGTCTTACATATACAGACCTTGAGCTCTTGCAGCTTGTGGAGCATTATCAACGATGCTGAATCCTGAGCACACTTTTTGTCAGTTCGCCACTCGCCTTCAAGTGTAATGGCTGCTACATCAGGTACGTGCAAGGTGATGGTTGAAACGAAGCTATTGAAGTTTGTTGTGTTTACTCCATCCAGAACAATAGGAGTCCTGTTGCAGCAACCCAGTACAAAAAAAATTAGCACATTCACAGCTAATTTGCTGAAGATCAAAAAGATCAGCATTGCTAACATTCAAGTGAAATAAATATTTCCTTCATTTCTAGAGGTGGCATATATCTTTATATCCCTGGACATACCTAAACCGCTGTTCCACAAATTCGAATTCTGGCATGGGCCACTGCAACCTCTTGCATAACTTAAAAAGAGCAGTTCTTGGTCCACCTTTATCCATTTTGAGCGTAAGAACAACTGAAGACATACAAAAATTGCATGGTTTCCACATTAGCATGTCATGTTTGACAGGATGCAAACCAACAGGCAACACAAATAAACCTAAGGACAAGCAAAATGGGAAATATCACATACCTGCTTCTTTCATTGAGGACAGACCTTCCAGGCTAGGATAGCCAATCCCATCAGAATAATTAGGTGGTGCTTCTAACTACAGAAAAGTAATAATGCTCATTATCCATGATAAAGTACAAAAAATTGGTAAACAATTTGCTGGAAAATTATTTAGAAGCTTACACTCGTCAAGTGAGACTGCAGGTCCGAAGATCTAACATCCAACTGCTTAGCCTTGGACAAACATTGTTTAATTGAAAGACCCCGTCTCTGCTTGAAACTTGAATATCAGTTTCTAGCATAGATAACTGATATACACATATCTCTATTTTCAAAGAATAAAAACATCGTCCACTTCAATACCCTAGGGTGCAGTACACAACATATCTGTATGGTTCCATTGCAATAGGACAGAAAATGTGCACTCAGGGTATAGTTCTGCTACCCAATCAACTAAACAACCACCAAAACCATGAGGCACCTGCCATGAACTACACACTAACAATATTATTATATATATATTTAAAGAACCTACCTTTAGATCTGCCAAAATACGAGCTGCTGCTTTCGCCTTTGCACTCTTCTTATTTCTGTCATGTCCTTGGGCTATCAGCAGTTCATCTCGTAATTGCACCGACATATCTATAATTACTTCTTCTCCTTTACTACTGCATTTCGAATTAATGAAATAACCAAGGTGACTGCATAGCTCTAGCAGCTCCCGATAAGGTGGCAATGCAAGATTATCAGGGGTTATCATTGGAGAAAGCAACGGTTCAACAATCTTCCAAACCAAATCGACATTAAAATCTGAGTCTACAAATATTGCACCGGCAATGCTTTCCATAATGTCTCCAAGTACCTGTAAAACAAAGAACAAAATCAGAGCTCCACAGAGAAATAGCAATCACAGAAAAAATAAATGCACCAAAATTGAGAAGTATGGTGTCAAGATACTAAACATAAGTGAAACTGTGTTTCTAACCTTAGGTACTTTACATGTAGCATGTTGAAGGAATTCATTATGCTTCCCTTGGCACTCTGAATTGGACCTAACATACTCTGTAATTTGCTCTAAAAGTATTCCAGACCCATGCTTCAGATAGCTGTGAATATAGTTTCTTACAACAACTTGAGCAAAATTTTCATTACTAACCAAAGCGGAACGCAAGTCTGTTAATTCTCCAGGATCAACATCAGTGTAGGTAACATAGAGATGCCGTGTAATTAGCAAATCCAAAACAGAATCACCCAGAAATTCCAAACGCTGAAATTAAAGGCAGAGTTAGAAAAGCATGTTAAGGACAGAAGACATGGATATATCTTGTTTTTAAGCAATTTCTGATTGAAGTACAATAAAATGATGACAACTCCACCAACAAATACAGAAACACACTGCTATACACTGACCTGGTAACAGTAGTCAGCCCCTAATTCCTGCAGAGATGGATGAGTTATGGCTTCCAATAGAAGGCCTTTGACTGAGAAGTTGTACTTCAGTTTTGCTTCCAACTCCTCAATATCCCTTATTTTAGGTAAATAGCATATATAAGATGCGTTAAGCTTTACTTCTTGTACCAACTTTCTATCACATTTGATTTCAATACCAAACCACCTCATAACCCAAAGTGCAGCAACAATGCCACCACCAACATAATATGCTCCAACTAGGGCTTCAACACAATCAGATATGGTTTTCGAGCACATCCATCTGTGAGCTCTATCACATGGTTTTCCCACGACAAAAGATGGGTCATCTGAGATATATCTTCCATTAGTTGGAACAAATGCAGTCTCAATCCTGCAGTTACAAGGAAAAGGGCGCAATGATATCTGTCCAGGAGCAACCCAACGCCGTGGGTCAAATGCACTGTCCCGTACATAACCCTGAAAAGCAAGAATAATAAATAGCCAGTAAACATACACATATTATTTGAATTGTATTCTCAACCTTGCAGATCTCATCAAATGAAATTATATTGGGTATCTAGGTTATACTCTATCTCCTATATGCAACTTGATTCTGCTTGTATATAGGTTCTCCCTTTTTGTAGGATATCTGGTAAACATGTTTTCGTTGAAAAGAAAATTGAAAAGTATCTCTCGCAAACATCTAACCGTCATGTGATCCAACAAAACTAAAGCTCAAAACGGCCCCAATAGAAGCCAGTCACTTGCTATATGAAGTGCATATATGATTGTTGGCCCTCGTGCTCAAATAAAACTGGTTGAGTTGCCCAGTGCACATGAACTATAACTAAACAGAAATTAATTGTCCAACAGAACGCATCATAAACTTCAGGAACTTTAAACCATTACAATAGACTTGAGTTAGACCATCTACCTGCAAGGATCTCCATATTCCATGTTTATGAAGCGTTGCATTGCACACGGCAATGGATCTCATATCAGAAAGATGACCTTCATGTTTCAGTGGATACCTCAAAAACAGATCACATGAAATAGGATGTCCAGGGATATAAAGATATATGCCACCTCTAGAAATGAAGGAAATATTTATTTCACTTGAATGTTAGCAATGCTGATCTTTTTGATCTTCAGCAAATTAGCTGTGAATGTGCTAATTTTTTTTGTACTGGGTTGCTGCAACAGGACTCCTATTGTTCTGGATGGAGTAAACACAACAAACTTCAATAGCTTCGTTTCAACCATCACCTTGCACGTACCTGATGTAGCAGCCATTACACTTGAAGGCGAGTGGCGAACTGACAAAAAGTGTGCTCAGGATTCAGCATCGTTGATAATGCTCCACAAGCTGCAAGAGCTCAAGGTCTGTATATGTAAGACTTGGCAAGCACCATGGATCCACTTTCCAGCTAAGGATACTACTGATCAACCTGGGGATCTGATCTTCACTCCCAAAGTGAACTATCTTAAAACTGTTTCTGAAGAACTCGGTGGTAGTGCTAACTAACCTTGCATTGCCTTGCGTGGCCACCTGGGTTCACTGGGTTTCTTACTGTTATCTATGGTGTTTGGAGGGATTGGAAGCTACATTTATTTCTTCTGAAATTACAATATATGATTTAACTTACTGGACAAAGAACATTTTGTGAACGTTGATACTGATTTCTGTTTTCTTTCTTGTGCAAAGATATTGGTCTGGCTGAACCACATTTGGGAAAAAAATTCTACCTCTTACCTATAAGGTACTGCAACACCCAAGTAGAGTTAGAAGCTCAAATTTCTCCTAGATTCTTAATGGAATTGAGTGCCATCTTGTTAGCTCTTTAATTAGCAGATTTCACCTAACAAATGACTGTTTGTTTCATATACTCATGAACCTATGAAAATGACATAATGTTGACCCCTGAAATATCTCTACACTCCACAAATGTCCATCAAAACCCCATCTATATGGTTGACAGTTCTCTTGCGTACAAATTTAACCGAAGAAAGGGGAAAACAAAACAAACATGCCAGCCATTTCCCAAAAGCCAAAACCACAAAAAAAAACAAGAATTTACAACACCAGCTGCTACTGATTGCTAGCACTATATACAAAGCGCGACGACGGCCTCTTGCCGCCGGCTCTGTCCAACAACCTGTACATGGCCACCTTGTTCTTGTGCTCCTCCGTGCACAAGTAGTCCAGCGCCAGCCGGCCACCGAGCCTCCGGCTGCTACCGCCGCTGGCAATGCCGCTCCTGGTCGCGGCCCGCGCCGGGCCGAACCACCACCGCGCGCCGTACATGCACGAGCACAAGAAGAACATCGCGGTGACGCGGCCTAAGAACACGATCACGCCCAGTGTCGTGGCCGCCGTCCACAGGCCGCCGGCGGAAGGCTCGGCGCCGCCACGGTCAAGCTGCAGCGAATGGAACCTAGACGACGGGGCTCGCCAAATGCCGTCCGCTGGCCTCAGGGACGGCTGGCTGATCTTCTCCGGCCGTGCGGGCGCCGTCTTTTCAATGCAGCTCGTGGTTGGCGGGGCGTCGTCATCAATGAATCTTTTATGCTGGAAAAATGAAGAGATTTGTTGGCCAGATGAATAATGTCTTCTCCCTTGGTACTTCTATCTTGAATAAAATTTGCATGAAGATTTCCATCTTCCATATACAAATTTCTCAACTGCTCTACCGCCTGGGTGCAGGATTCAACTGCCTCCCAGTGTATGCTTAGATCTTCCTGGATATGTGGTGAATGCCTCAAAGGTAAAACTAAGTACATGTTATCTGAGCTCCATTGTATTTCATGTCCTTTTCTGAAAAGAAATTTCCTTTGCACTCCACTTGTCCGAGAACCATGAAATAGTCTACCGAATATTCCATTGAAAAAGAATTCTTGGAACAACTTCCCTTCACGTAAGATTAATCACTTCTATCTAGCCAAAGACAGTAAGATCGTGCATTGGGGAGTACGAGGAATAGTTTTTTGCTTTGAGTGACACTCAAATTAACCAACTTTTCCTCGTACTCCCCAATCCATGGAACTGTGTCTGGAAAGTTCATGAATATTAACACACCAGCATGTTCGATGATTACACATGAGGTGGAATGCCAAGTAAACCAATAGCAACAAAAAGCTCGAAATGGTAGAGCATATGTGTACCTATCTTTGGGAAGTTTCTCACAGTATTTACGAATTAGGTTGACACAGCAGTCTGCGGTTATAGTTGCTCCTGTTGAATCAACATGGTATGCATACTTCTCTTGCATAGGAGAATCAGAGGATGGAACATTGGGGCTTCTGTAAAGAGCAAAATGTTTAATATAGTACTCAGTCTGTATTATACGGAATATGTGTTCCTGCTGCTCCATGTTTCCCCTGAAAATTCCATGTGAAAGATCAGAAGTTGAAAAGATAGTCAAGAAAATTATGAAAAAAAATGTTAAGACATGGTTGTAACACTTTTTAGCAGACAAGATCAGGATTCAGCAATTTCTGGACTAGGAACTTGCACTTCTGCTTGACAAAACATACCGTTAAAGCAAACCAAATTATGCAAAGAGCATATCCTTTACTTTTCCAGATATATAATTGATTATAAGGCATAGCTTGTATCCAATCTATGCACATAATATGCGGAAAATGAAGAGTAAATGGTGGCCAAATAAACTTTTTCTAAAGCTAAATAAGCTATACCAACATGCAATTTATGAAGTGTGACAATCACTGTACCTCTCAATCATAAGAATGTAATTTGAGCTGCTCCTTCTGGCGCGACCACGAGATTGGACGTAGCTACAAACAGTTCTGGGCAGATCGAAGCGTATGACACAAGAACAGTTTGGTACATCAATACCCTCTTCTGTCACATCTGTGGTGAAAAGCAAGTTTACCTAGAAATTGACCTGGAATTAATATACCATTTGGAATCCTGTTTAAATCAACAGTTGCAATTTATACAGAATACCTTTCCAGCTCGAAACAAATCAAGAGTAAATCTCTGCACTGCTGGGCTCAGAGAATCTTTTGACGTATTCCCTCCAGTCAAGTAAGAAATTGAAAAACTAGAGAAATTTACAATTCCTCTCATGAACTTCTCAACAGCTTTAGCTGTCATAATTCTATCTACAAAAATTAGGCAAATCACTTCGTTTGATGACCTGTGGAGAAAACAAGCATGTATAAAAAAAGTTTGTCAACAGAAGACCAAAAATGGGCAAAACAAAGCATGTTGAGCAGAATATGGCTTTACCCAAATGATTTAAAAATGTTGATTAGTGCATCCACTTTTGAAGAAATATATCCCCTTTTACTTAAATGCGCAGAGCCAGATTCTGATTTCATTAGTTCATCATAACCTATTACGCAATTACATCAGCAGAATTATAATTAGAAACTATGAATGCACGAACTTGTAGTTTTCAAGCTGCTAGCAATCTAGTGATATATCAACGCAATGCCTCAGAAATCAGAATGCATGCAAACAAAAAATAGGTGCATTGAGAAACTAGAGATTTGTACACATTCATGTTAAAGTATATGTTAAAAATATTATACCACCACTTTCCATCAGATCGGTCTTTTGGGATATTGGAAGAGGTGATATGATATACTTAACACCCCCCTTCACATCCGACGTGGATAACACCTCCCCTTGAGACTTGAACCCGACCCGGGCGCTCATAGAAATTGGGGATTAAATGGTGCGGGGATTGAGACTTGAACCTGAGACCTCAGGCGCTCACAGATGTTAGAACACCTCTACCAACCAACTGTCCCACCAGACCGATCTGATTGGAAGAGGTGATATGATATACTTAACACCCCCCTTCACACCCGACGTGGGTAACACCTCCCCTTGAGACTTGAACCCGACCCGGGCGCTCATAGAAATTGGGGATTAAATGGTGCGGGGACTGAGACTTGAACTCAAGACCTCAGGTTATGAGTGTTAGAACACCTCTACCAACCAACTGTCCCACCAGACCGATCTGATTGGAAGAGGTGATATGATATACTTAACACCCCCCTTCACACCCGACGTGGGTAACAATTCACACAATGAGGAGTGTTTCTCATTCAACCAAAAAATAATGAACAGTATATATGTAGCACACATGGCTGATAAAAATGGTCGGAGATCACTACTTAACTCTCTATTTGGCTATTTGCTTTAGAAATTATGCAAAAAGCAGATACTTCCTCATAGCTCACCTCTATAGGGTATTAGAGTGTGCAAATTTAGAGGATTGCATAGAAGCATGATTTTATTTCGAGATATACTATGCAGAAATACCAATACAAAGACAACTTATCTAAAGGTTCATAGGATCTTAATGTGTCTTGAAAATTATCTTATCACCTACCCTTTGTAAACAGAAAGATACTGCAGATCCTCCCTGTATACAATTTGGGTGTGGCAGGGTGGTAGCAAGTGAAAACAGTAAGATACAATACATGTAACTGGTGTATGTTCGCTGGAGCCATACCTTGTGGCAAAACTTCCTCTATCAAATATAAAGCTTCTTTAAAATAAGATTCATGTAGGTTGAAGCTAGCTTTAGAGAAGAGGCAATCTTCAGAATCACCAAGTGTCTTAGTGCTTTCATTATATATCTTCACTACCTATTAACAAAGCAATACTCAATTTGTTTTCCAGAAACTGGTACTTATATGGTAGAGCACAAGCAAATTGACAAATGCTAACAATTTTCCCAACACATCTCGATGTATGGTTTCTTCCTGAATTTGCATAACATGTCCCAGAAGCAAACTGTACCACGAAACAGATCACCTTCAGTTGTTGCTCAGATAGTTCAACAACCACCTCAACTAAATTGTTCTGTCCGAATTCTAACTAGGTTATTTTGCCACATCTAACACCTTCAGTCAGTCATGTTACTATTTATGTGAAAGCAATTCTTAATGGGGTGTCCAGATTTATTTATGTTTGCCTTTGTGGGTCTCTTAGTTGACAGTTTTAATGTGTTTACTGTTTACAGAGAAAAATAGCTCCAAGTGTAATGGTCAATTCACAGACAAAAATGGTATAGCAGAAATAAGTTTGCACGTTGATTAGGATAATAGTACTATTGAACTTGTAGTAGACTCGAGCTTCTTCTCACATGCAACCTATATTTAATTAAGATTATATTCCATGTTTAACATAAAAATGATTTTTAACCAACAATGCTGGCAATTCTCAAGCATGCACCAAAGTGCATGAAAATGCTGGTAATTCAACAGTCCATTTACTTCATTGTTTTCAGCAAGGTTTAGGCATGATCTCAACGGTGCATAATGCTAGGAAATGCACTTCTCCATTGTTTGGAAAATGATAGGTAGCTAAATCGCTGATATATTTGTTCATGATGCAGCATTTCTTCCCTCAAAATGGACAGAAGATCAATGCAGAATTTCCCCATAATCAGAAAAAAAAACATATTAAATGACCATGCAAAGCAGCTCATCTTCTTAAAGTTAGGTAGAAGTTACATCCATAATTGCTAATTCAGATATCTTATCAGCAATTCCTGAACTTATGGAATATTTTGACAGTCTGTCAGCTAGGAATATGCCACTAGCAATAATCTACACATGGGCAAAAAAAATTAATAACTTCAGTAGGAAACTGGAACTTATGTGAATACTACTAAAAAAACTAGATCAGGAATAGCACAATGACCTCTGTATGACTCTTACAAGAAAATTTAGTGGAGCTACACGTACATTAACTATTGACTAGACATTACAATACCTCGGCGGTGATGATTGGACCAAGATAATTTAGGCTGTAAAATATCTTCCCATGGCATCTCGACAAGGTCTTTCTTGATGTCTCTAATATGTTATTGGTGTCTTCAAATTTATTTGGCGATGATTCTTGCAGACTAACCAACAAAGCATCAAACTGCCCAAAAATGCAAAGTTTTTAACAAATTAACATTAATACAATAATATAGATGTAAAGGGAAAAATACAAGGTGTTCTAGGTGTGGCTATTCCAAATAATAGATGTATCTTATGAATGAGGCAAAATATAGTTAAGTTAAATCACCTCTTCATACAATGTCTGTAGCTTTGATTTCAGATCTTCAAAATCAATCAAGTAAGCATCATAGAATTTGTTCACAATTGTTGCAGGAGGGGAAAAGCTCTCAAGTTCACTTCGATCTTTTATGATGTATACCTGGAATGGAATGTAAGATACAGATGCTATTTGTTAGTGCAACATGGGTTTCCAACTTTCCATTTCCAAAGCTCAAATAAAATTCGAAGTGAAAGAAGTACTGGATGGTGAGATAACCTTGGCATCCAATGTAAGTTCAAGTTGAGCAATGTGTGCTTCACAATCTTGTACCGTGGAAGTGCCTGAAAAGAATGAATTTTTTGCACTAGTTTTATCGGGAATAAGGAAAAGGTCGCGATATAATAGATAATGAGCGAGGTGACAGCGTTATAAAATTAAGCATCTAATAAATCATCCTAGAGAAGGAATCATTTTGATTTCATAAACTGGCCCCAAGTTGCAAGTGCCCTTCAAGTAGGATGAATAGCAGGCAACGTTTTCCTTTTAATCAAAATGAAAACAAACACATGAACATGTAATGCCCAAGTTGTGTTACCAGTCATCAAGATGAAACAGAAAGCTCATGCACAGGTTATTAACTGCAATTTATAGTGCAGAGCAGTAGAACACTGTTGGCACAAGAGAGATTATCACACTTTCGGAAATGCATGATCTTGTGTTGCAGAAGACAAGAGCAGTACACATGGCACATGACAATCATACAACATGCTGATTTGAAGAACCAAATGATGTTCACTTGCTGAGATTATTGATGGAAGATAAATCAGTGAGGGTAGAAAGAAAGGAACAGTCATGGGTAGAATTCTTGCCTTTAGTAGCAACAGGAGATGCTGTCATTCCAAATACAGCTGGCCTCCCCTGAGAGCCAAGGTAAAATTCCTTCAAACCCAAGAGAGATACAAAGCATTAGCAAATTCGACATGTCAGAATATTAGAAAATACTGTTCTCCTAAGAAAACTCTCAAAGAATCTGCATGAAAAGCAATCCAAAGCTTATGTGCCGATGTTGTCAAAACAAGAAAAATATCGTCGATATCACATTACCTTCATTATTCGTGTATATGGGTGGTTTCCACAGGCACGATGACATTCATCAAATATTAGCAGGCTCACTGCACTCATTGTTACAAAGGCATGCCTCAGAGCATCCAACAATATCTGGGGTGTCATAACAGCAATCTGGAACAACACAAAAGAGATACATCGTTTAAGGCAAATTCATGTTACCCGACAGCAACAGCGTGCATGATAAGCACAATACAGTAGATAAAAAATTCATAGGAATAACTACGGTATCCACGAAACTGAACAAGAAAGCACTGACAGGAAAAATTATCTAGGTGTTCTGATCAAGCTTTTTCATAGGCACGGTCCTTCAGAAAATAGCTTCAGTCGACAACCCTCACACTAATCACTAATGAATAAAAAACAATGGCATCAGTGTACGCACGATTGAAAACAGCAACCACCCACAAACATCAGCGTTGAAGAAATCATTTGTCAAGCACTTGGTGGGCACGGTAAGTGTGCCAACTCAATGTATACATCCCAATCAAACAACGATCGTCTCAAGCACGGCGCTAGCACAGGATACAGTAGCAGTTACCTCCTTGCTCCCGACTTCCTCCTTCCATTGCTGGGTAGTCCACTCGGCGACCCCCGACGCTCCATAGCACTCGGTGGCGTCGAGGTCCGTGTACTCGCGAATGACCTCGAATTGCTGGTGTACGAGGTGGACGGTGGGCGCGAGGAACACCACGATCCGGCGCGGGGCCTCCCCGGCGCGCACGCGGCGGACGTGCTCGCGCGCGAGCATGACGGCGACCATGGTCTTCCCGGAGCCCGTGTCGAGCACCGCGATGGTGTTCCCCTGCAGCGCGGCCTCGAACACCTCCACCTGGTACCTGCACCGGTACACGGGACGGGATATCAGCTCCACAGAAATGCAGGACCCGCAGCGCGAGATAGAGATTCAGGCCAGCTGTGGGGGCAGGGAAATGGCGACCTCCTCGGCTGGATCTGCTTGTGGGGGCGGCGAGGCGGCGGCAGCGGCGGCGGCGGGGGGATGGGGTCCTCGTGGTCGGCCATGGTGGTGGGGTTCGGTGCGGGCCACTGGGCGAGGCGGAGGTGGGGAAGCACATGTCTGTAGCCGAGCTGTGCATATTAATCGGCGGGGGTGGGAGGGGAGGGGAGAAGGCGAAGTGCGTGAGGAAGAACGTGGTTGTGGGTTGCGCTCGCGTTCGTTGGCGGGGAGGAGGTTTTGGTTTCGGGAGGAAGGAGGCAAACTGCTGTGGCGGAGGTTCGGGAAGACTCCATCTGGGCTCCTGACGTGTGGGGTCATCTTGTCAGGAGGGATGTTCTCCTAAATTCTTAAGCCCATCATGCCAACCGGATGATGATTGATGAGTGCCTGAAGCCTTTACTCTTTTTAACTTTTTTCTGTTTGGAATTTGCGTTTGAACATAGATGCTTTATACCTAAATGTACTAGTTTTTGTAGGAACCTCACATGTGATTGCAAGTGCTTCTTTGCCTGCTGACTGGATCTTGCCCCACAGCACCATGCCAATCGGATGAATGTTGCATTTCCCTTACTTTGAGTTGAGAGAAATGCACTTTGGGTTTAAACATGTCCTGTACATAAACTCTCTTTTCCAATCTCACTACAAAGAGTTACTTGCATGTTGTTGAAGCTTGAGCATGGGCATGTTCTAGACCTATATCAATATGCACTAACTTCACACGAGACTTCAATTTACGAGAAATTCAGCAGAATCCTGGCGTCGCAAATAGGAAGTTCAAACCAGCACGTTTACAGCCTCAGAACAGTACCCAAACAGCTGCATTTATCGTCATTGAGCAACTAGCTAACACACACCAAACTCTTCAAGTTGAATAAGACCAATCTTTCTATATATTAGTGTATGGGATCACACATACAACATATTGCCTGCCTATTGATCCTACATTATCTCCAATGTGTACAAAAGAATACCCTCGAATACCCAAGGCTCTGTGTCATCTATAATTTATATGAAGAAAGATAACGCCTCTACCCGGTGCAGGTGCAACATCTCCAATTTACAGCATGAGAAACCATGCAGATCGGGCGCTGACCTTGGCATCGTCTCCGCGTTGTGGAGGACTGGGTGCACCCTGATCTTCTGTGTGTCGCACCTACCAGGAGCAACCAATCAAAGTCCTGCCGGACTTCCGCAGCTGGTAGGACCGGTCCCAACCTGAGGTCAAGCTCGTCCACGGGCATACATGCCGGAGATCAGGGTAAGAATCAGGTGAACAGCCAAGAGATGGGAAAACTGCTAATCTCGGGCTGCCTTGTTTTTCCAAGCAGAGATTGGCTTCGGAATGCTGTCAAAAAGAGGGAGGGTGAAACCGTCTGGTTTTAAGCTCCAGTTGCTGGCAGACCATATGGAGGAGCTGCTGCTGCTCTCTGGCTCCTGGAACTCGGGAGTGCTCGACGATTTCTTTACGGTTTGAAGCCCATCGTCGAATGAAGGCTCCAGCATAGCAATAAGATTCTGATGGCTCTTGTTCATGTCTGCTCGACTGCCCGCCTTTGGCCTCAATGCGAGGCCTTTCCCAGCCCTTGACAATAAAGCACTACCATTTTCCTCCCTAAGTAACAACTCCCCGTCAGCTTTCTGGCGCCACCTTACTGGCCTTTCGCTGTCTCCATTCTCCTCGGACTCACCATTCATGACAGAACCTATTGCTGGGCTTCTGGCATTCCTATGCTCAAACAGGAACGTGTTAGGATTTGGTGTCTCTGCAGACCACGGCTCATCAACCAAGGAAACTGATTTGCCTTTTCCATATACTGCCATCTCAGTGCCTTCGTGCGCTGGCTCCCTCTTTGGAGGTGGTGTGAGACCATAATATCCCTGCAAAAGGCTCATCGCTGGTGAAGCTTTGTGTCTCGGTGTTCTCAAAACTGAATCCAATAGATCCTCATGAAGACGCCGTGGAGTACATTCCCTGAAATAATATTATATTGTTAATCTTATACCTGATAACACATAAATTAGACCCAGCCAACAAGTCTTAATGGTAAGAATAGAAACCATAGCAAGTATAGTTAGTTTGTGAAGTGTTGTAGCATATAAAAGGCAGAAACAAGAGTCATTTACGATGAACAACTAGAACGGAATATTAAAATCTATAAGAAACCATGGACGACGCTCTAGTGTTAGTCGAATTTACCAAAGGCATTTCATGCTCATAGAAAGCGCATGTCATTTTGTTAAACAAATTTTAAAAAGTATTCAGATTCTACACGCCTTGGTCAAAACTCAGGCCTGAGTCAAAACGATAGAAATGTGGCCAGTAAGCACAAGATGATCGAATTGAGACCTCTACGCAGGTTTATGAAAATGAGTTTTCCCCATTTCCCTACCTTCAAGGCTATTCGTGTGTCTGCTTAACTTATGTTCAATACGGTCACTTGATAAACTGCCGGACATGACAACACTGGCAACTACGGCCAAAATATGTAATCATCCCTTTGTGCACTGACAATCCAAGATTCTGAAGTTATGTAACAGCCAAACTGATTAACTTCACATTGTAGAGAGAAATTGGCGAACAACAAATTTTGTAGTTTAAATCCTCCCACTACGAGATCACAACTTACGGAAGCATGCATGGATTCGCTTCAAATAGGAAGCTCTAAATAAGTGAAATATATAAAATATAAATTTGTGTGTTCGTGACGGAAAAGATTTATGAGAAAGCTAAATTAGTTTGATAAAAGAGACATGGTCCAGGCAAAAGGTAATAACTCTGGCAGCATTTTTTAGTTTATAACGAACAAGTTATTGAAACAATAGGATAACTTTGCACGAGACTGCCATTCCAGCTTAGTTTAACGCTACAATTTATTCTAGACATGATAACAGTAGTTCATAGCCAATCCTCAACTACCTTGAGCAAAAATCTACCCAATGCGGTATTACCCATTTGATCCTTCTACACATCTGAACATACTGAACACAGCGATGTTGTAATAATTATTGACTGTCGATATGCACAACACTAAGCTGAACAAGCGTTTAACAGAACGACAACATGTCAACTCACTAGTGGCATGGTTTAAGTAACATGCTAAGGCTTTTCCGCAAGAAGAAAAAGGCTTAAAATGCCAATGCAAAGTTAGCATTCTATGTACCTGTCGTCACAGTCGTATGAACCATTCTGCTGGAAAGGCGAAGGAGGATGTCTTCCAGAGAGCGGAATCCGCAGTGTCTTGTGCCCAAACATCTGGAGGTCAGTCGAGAGGCTATTCAGCCTCTTGATGTCGGCTACCTACGCATCATCGACATAATTAAAATCAATCAGAACTGTATTATCACCGACACACAACAGAACTGGCATTCTACCTAAACCAGCTAGAAGTATGTTAAACACTTTAGTTTTATATCCTCTCTGGCATTACCTCGACGCCGTACTTGATGGCGACGCCGGCGAGGGTGTCGAACTTGCCGACCCGGTGCAGCATGTACTGGCCGCAGGAGGACATGGGCAGCGAGGAGGCCGACGACGGGGACGTGGACTGCGACGGCGACCCCGACCAGGACTGCTCGACGGCTACGGTGGCCGCGGCGTCCGCCTCCTCGATCTCGCAGAGGCGGCGGGCCCCGCCGTCGAAGAACCCATTCGCGCGCGGAAAGGCGTTGTTTTGGGGCAAATGGGGGCGGCTCATGACATCCGGGGGCGCCGCTGGGGGGTGGATCTGGGCGCGCGCGGCCCGGATTCGCGGGGCGGGCACCGCGGATTCGCCGTCGGTGGCGGCGGATTCCGGTGGCCGCGGGGGGGCGGGGGTAGATGGTGAAGGAATTGGCGAGCGGAGAGGGAGGATGGAGGCCAGGTGGGGAGGGGAGAGACAGAGCTCGCACGAGGTTATTTTGTTTGACGCGGCTCGGGGAAGAAGGGTGTGAAACGTGGCGCACTCCAAGGGAAACACTCCTTGCTTCTTCTCCACATTGTCAAGCGTTCGACAGTTCTGTTCAGCTAAGAGCATCTCCAACAGCATTTGTAAAATGGATTTGTAAAAACTTGATATAGCAAGAAGAGAGAGAGTGTTTACAAAGCCAACAAGTTTTCTGCTTTTACAGCCTTTGTATAACTAGATTGCAAAATCCTGTGTTTCTCACAATGACATGTGGGGTCCTCTGGTCAGCCACACAATAGCTATCTTCTTCCTCACATGGAGGTTTGACCGGCGAGTCCGGGCCGGAATCGACCACGGCGGAGGTGCAGGGGCGTGGGCGGACCGGAATCGGCCGCGCAGATGCGGGGCGAGGCCGGAATCGAGCATGGCGGAGGTGCAGGGGCGCGGGCGGGACGGAATCGGCCGCGCAGATGCGGAGCGAGGCCGGAATCGAGCACCACAGAGGCCGGGGTGCGCGGGCAGGGACGGAATTGACCATGCGGAGGCGCAGGGGCGCGGGCGTGGCCGGAATCGACCGCGCGGCGGCGCAGGGGCTCACGATGCGAGGAGCACGGGCGGAGCAGCGAGGTCGGCGCCGGCGTGGGTTGCACGGGGGAGGTCGCCTGTGGCCTCCATGGCCGCAGCGGTGGCCGGAGACGGCAGCGGCGAGGTCGGGGTCCCGCCGGAAATGTCCGCGCGCAGGCGGTTGGGCTCTTCCGCGGTGTGTTTTGGGATATACAAAGTGGCTCTCCACTTTGCAAATATGCAAAGGGAGGGTGCAGTTTTACAAAGCTTGCTAAAAAATTTGGTGTGGGGACCATTTATACAAATGCTGCTGGAGCTAATTTTTGTGACCCAATTTGTAAAAAAGCAGTTTTTACAAATCCAGAGGAATTATACAAATGCTGCTGGAGATGCTCTAAGGAAGGAACATTCGGCAGTTTTTTCTTTTATATACACTTGCCATATACTCCCTCTGTTTTTAAATATAAGATGTTTTAACATTTGTCCACATTCGTATGTATACAAATGTATCTAGACACATTGTAGTGTGTATGTTCACTCATTTTAGTATGCGTCTAGACAATATGTGGAACACCTAAAACATCTTATATTTAAAAACGGAGGGAGTACTACCTCTATTCGGCAATATAAGATGTTTAGACTTTTAAATTTCAAAAAAAAAGATGTTTTAGACTTTTCCACATGCACATGTACACACATGTATCTAAACACGTTTAAGTGCATGTGTCCATTATTTTTAGTATGAATCTACACATGCATGTGTAACAACTAAAACATTTTACATTGTGTAACGTGTTAGAGCGATATTTGTATATTGTAGTTTCCCTATTAGATAGGGGGCTCCCTGCATATTTACACATGTACATGTACTATATATTGTGGCCTTTGGCCCCTGTGGAATACAAGTTGTTATTCCTCCAACATGGTATCAGAGCGTTAGGTTATTTTTTGCACGCGCAACTCGTGCTTTTCCTTTCCTCGTACAGATCGTAGTCTTCCCGTACGTACAGACTGCAATCGATCTCATCCTCGTTGATTCCGGCCGCCACCGACTGCCACCGGCCGATTCCGGCTGCCACCGGCCGATTCCCGGCCGTCCCCGTCCCTGCCTTGGCCCGCTCCTGCCTTGGACCGTTCGCTGGCCGCCGCCGTCCGTCGTCTTGGATTGTTGCTGCTGCTGCTCCTCCGGCCGGGTCTGAGTGAGCAGTTTCTTATGTCGGATCTTGGTCCGCTTCGTTACTTTCTTGGGATTGAGGTTTCGTCCACCGCTGATGGTTTCTTTATATCCCAAGAACGGTATATTCATGATCTTCTTTCTCGTGCCGCTCTTACTGATGAGCGTACTGTTGAGACTCCCATGGAGCTCAATATTTCTCTCCGTGCGTCTGATGGCGATCCCCTCTCTGATCCGACTCGTTATCGACATCTTGTTGGGAGTCTAGTCTATCTAGCTGTTACTCGCCCTGATATTTCTTATCCTGTTCATATTCTGAGTCAGTTTGTTTCTGCTCCCACTTCGGTTCACTATAGTCACCTTCTTCGTGTTCTACGCTATCTTCGTGGAACGATCTCGCTTTGTCTCTTCTTTCCTCGTTCTAACTCGTTACAGCTTCAGTCCTACTCCGATGCTACTTGGGCTAGTGATCCTTTGGATCGCCGTTCACTTTCTGCTTACTGTGTTTTCCTTGGTGGTTCTCTCATTGCCTGGAAGACGAAGAAGCAGACCGCAGTTTCCCGTTCGAGTGCAGAAGCTGAGTTGCGAGCTATGGCTCTTTTGACTGCTGAGGTGACTTGGTTACGGTGGTTACTTGCAGATTTTGGTGTCTCTGTTACGACACCCACGACTCTTTTGTCAGACAGTACAGGTGCTATTAGCATTGCACGTGACCCAGTGAAGCATGAGCTTACTAAGCATATTGGCGTTGATGCTTCTTTTGCCCGTGCTAGTGTGCAGGATCAGATTATTGCGCTCCAGTATGTGCCTTCAGAGTTACAGTTGGCGGATTTTTTCACGAAGGCCCAGACTAGAGCACAGCATAGGTTTTTCCTCTCCAAACTCAGTGTTGTGGATCCATCATGAGTTTGAGGGGGGGTGTTAGAGCGATACTTGTATATTGTAGTTTCCCTATTAGATAGGGGGCTCCCTGCATATTTACACCTGTACATGTACTATATATTGTGGCCTTTGGCCCCTGTGGAATACAAGTTGTTATTCCTCCAACATGGTATCAGAGCGTTAGGTTATTTTTTGCACGCGCAACTCGTGCTTTTCCTTTCCTCGTACAGATCGTAGTCTTCCCGTACGTACAGACTGCAATCGATCTCATCCTCGTTGATTCCGGCCGCCACCGACTGCCACCGGCCGATTCCCGCTGCCACCGGCCGATTCCCGGCCGTCCCCGTCCCTGCCTTGGCCCGCTCCTGCCTTGGACCGTTCGTTGGCCGCCGCCGTCCGTCGTCTTGGATTGTTGCTGCTGCTGCTCCTCCGGCCGGGTCTGAGTGAGCAGTTTCTTATGTCGGATCTTGGTCCGCTTCGTTACTTTCTTGGGATTGAGGTTTCGTCCACCGCTGATGGTTTCTTTATATCCCAAGAACGGTATATTCATGATCTTCTTTCTCGTGCCGCTCTTACTGATGAGCGTACTGTTGAGACTCCCATGCAGCTCAATATTTCTCTCCGTGCGTCTGATGGCGATCTCCTCTCTGATCCGACTCGTTATCGACATCTTGTTGGGAGTCTAGTCTATCTAGCTGTTACTCGCCCTGATATTTCTTATCCTGTTCATATTCTGAGTCAGTTTGTTTCTGCTCCCACTTCGGTTCACTATAGTCACCTTCTTCGTGTTCTACGCTATCTTCGTGGAACGATCTCGCTTTGTCTCTTCTTTCCTCGTTCTAACTCGTTACAGCTTCAGTCCTACTCCGATGCTACTTGGGCTAGTGATCCTTTGGATCGCCGTTCACTTTCTGCTTACTGTGTTTTCCTTGGTGGTTCTCTCATTGCCTGGAAGACGAAGAAGCAGACCGCAGTTTCCCGTTCGAGTGCAGAAGCTGAGTTGCGAGCTATGGCTCTTTTGACTGCTGAGGTGACTTGGTTACGGTGGTTACTTGCAGATTTTGGTGTCTCTGTTACGACACCCACGACTCTTTTGTCAGACAGTACAGGTGCTATTAGCATTGCACGTGACCCAGTGAAGCATGAGCTTACTAAGCATATTGGCGTTGATGCTTCTTTTGTCCGTGCTAGTGTGCAGGATCAGATTATTGCGCTCCAGTATGTGCCTTCAGAGTTACAGTTGGCGGATTTTTTCACGAAGGCCCAGACTAGAGCACAGCATAGGTTTTTCCTCTCCAAACTCAGTGTTGTGGATCCATCATGAGTTTGAGGGGGGGTGTTAGAGCGATATTTGTATATTGTAGTTTCCCTATTAGATAGGGGGCTCCCTGCATATTTACACCTGTACATGTACTATATATTGTGGCCTTTGGCCCCTGTGGAATACAAGTTGTTATTCCTCCAACATGGTATCAGAGCGTTAGGTTATTTTTTGCACGCGCAACTCGTGCTTTTCCTTTCCTCGTACAGATCGTAGTCTTCCCGTACGTACAGACTGCAATCGATCTCATCCTCGTTGATTCCGGCCGCCACCGACTGCCACCGGCCGATTCCGGCTGCCACCGGCCGATTCCCGCTGCCACCGGCCGATTCCCGGCCGTCCCCGTCCCTGCCTTGGCCCGCTCCTGCCTTGGACCGTTCGCTGGCCGCCGCCGTCCGTCGTCTTGGATTGTTGCTGCTGCTGCTCCTCCGGCCGGGTCTGAGTGAGCAGTTTCTTATGTCGGATCTTGGTCCGCTTCGTTACTTTCTTGGGATTGAGGTTTCGTCCACCGCTGATGGTTTCTTTATATCCCAAGAACGGTATATTCATGATCTTCTTTCTCGTGCCGCTCTTACTGATGAGCGTACTGTTGAGACTCCCATGGAGCTCAATATTTCTCTCCGTGCGTCTGATGGCGATCTCCTCTCTGATCCGACTCGTTATCGACATCTTGTTGGGAGTCTAGTCTATCTAGCTGTTACTCGCCCTGATATTTCTTATCCTGTTCATATTCTGAGTCAGTTTGTTTCTGCTCCCACTTCGGTTCACTATAGTCACCTTCTTCGTGTTCTACGCTATCTTCGTGGAACGATCTCGCTTTGTCTCTTCTTTCCTCGTTCTAACTCGTTACAGCTTCAGTCCTACTCCGATGCTACTTGGGCTAGTGATCCTTTGGATCGCCGTTCACTTTCTGCTTACTGTGTTTTCCTTGGTGGTTCTCTCATTGCCTGGAAGACGAAGAAGCAGACCGCAGTTTCCCGTTCGAGTGCAGAAGCTGAGTTGCGAGCTATGGCTCTTTTGACTGCTGAGGTGACTTGGTTACGGTGGTTACTTGCAGATTTTGGTGTCTCTGTTACGACACCCACGACTCTTTTGTCAGACAGTACAGGTGCTATTAGCATTGCACGTGACTCAGTGAAGCATGAGCTTACTAAGCATATTGGCGTTGATGCTTCTTTTGCCCGTGCTAGTGTGCAGGATCAGATTATTGCGCTCCAGTATGTGCCTTCAGAGTTACAGTTGGCGGATTTTTTCACGAAGGCCCAGACTAGAGCACAGCATAGGTTTTTCCTCTCCAAACTCAGTGTTGTGGATCCATCATGAGTTTGAGGGGGGGTGTTAGAGCGATATTTGTATATTGTAGTTTCCCTATTAGATAGGGGGCTCCCTGCATATTTACACCTGTACATGTACTATATATTATGGCCTTTGGCCCCTGTGGAATACAAGTTGCTATTCCTCCAACATAACGGAGGGAGTACTACCACGGTCTCAGAATGTATCCCTAAAAAAACACCGTCTCAGAATGTAAGATGCTTTGGTAGACTATTTTAGGACATGTACAATGGGGGTGCTTAGAGCAATGTTTAAGAAATAAATCGGGTTTTGTTTAAGTATTTGTACTTATTTAGACAAGAAAGATGTTTAACTAGGCACCTCTCATATAAAAATAAGCACTAGTGCTTAAGAAGAAATCTGGATTTCTTTTCGTATACACCTCTTTAATCACTCCTCATTATACATGGCCTTAGCCTACCAAAATGTCTTAATTAGGGACGGAGCAAGTATTTTTTATAATCGTTTAGGGAGCTTCTAGTCGCAGTATGGAGACACGGAGACGCCATCCTTGACACTAAGAAGAAAGTCAACCCCCTTAATATGTTATCCTTGACAGCATTGCCTCTTGGCTTCCTAGCGATGGGAAGGGGCATCCTTGTTTGCCTCATTTTGGTGGCTGAGGCGTAGCATTCAACAATATGCCTCACATAGTGTATCCTCCTTACCACATGTGTTCAATGAATCCATCTTAACTCTCATATGCCTTGTTTTGGGGTGATCTTTGATGACAATGGATGTCCAACATGCTCTTACTGAAGGAAGGCGTTGCCTTGAAGTGCCTTATGCCTCTGCCATCTAATGAAAGTTGAGGATAGTGTGAGGTGATCTATAGGGTAAAAGATAGTTTTCTAATCTTTTCAGCACTTCAAAAACAGTTAGAGTAGTGGTTTGTAAAAATAGTTCACGACTGGGGATGTGTGGCGTGTTCTCTATGCAATAATACGGTTGCCTCTTTAGCTAATATTTGTGCGTGATTATTCAGTGTAGACGTCTCGAACGTTACATGATAATATGGAGACCGAGATGATAACATTACTAATGTCTAACAATAAACACATATTATACTTCCTTCGTAAAAAATTAACTGAATAAGCAACACACTTTTTATTAGTTGATTTGTATAAAGAGTTGTTTGACTTGGTGCAGCATGAAACATTGAATTTCGGTATAAACAAAACGGCTAGCGCTTGTCGTTTGGCTGGCTTTCCGCCGTTTGATCCACTTAAGTGTACAAATTCGACGCGTCCAATCCTCACAACAAAAACCCTTCACGCGTACTAATTTATCTGTGTATATATAACATCGTTTGCAACATTTTTTTGCCATGATCAGTAAAAGTCAGCTAAAAGGATTCCAGCATTTTGAATGCACCCATGTAACAAAATCCTCACCATAGCAGTAAAATGTTGGAAGGTGTCATCGTTTGCAACAAAAAACGTATCCAAGGAATGTGAATGTGTCCAACGTACACAATATCGGATTAACATGTTTGCACTATTGGAGAAATCTTTTTGTAGCATACCCATAACATCATTGCATATTTTAGGCGTTCTTACACAACAAAAACGATACACACTTGTAGCATTTCGAAACACCCTTACAACATAAGAAAATTCCTAAAAACCGACATCAAATGTTGACCTTGGAAGCATTGCCATGCGTCGGTTCGAGCTTTCCGGAATGAAACTGCCACGTCAGAGGCTCGTCAAAGCTATACCGGATGACACCCGAACCAATCCACTCGCGGACTTCGTTTCTCTGGCTCGTCGGCCTATGGGGGACTTGCTCACTTGTTGGATGTATTGTTGCGCCCCTGTTGTCGTCCTTGTGTGAGAGAGACTGGGCTACCGTTGCACCCTCGTCGTCGTCTTGGTGAGGGAGGAGGCAGACAAGCGTTGGGAGTGGAGGCGGCATGGGGAGAGGAGGACAAGTGTCGGAAGGAAGCTCAAGCCAATCGGCTAGCGCCGGTGTGGGTGGGGGGGGGGGGGGGGGGGGGGGGGGGGGGGGGGGGGGGGGGAGGGGGACGGGCGCCGGAAAGAGGAGGCAGACGAGCACATGGGAAAGAGGTGGACGAGCATCGTGGTCATGCGGGCAAAAGGTAACTAGAGAGGAAAACACTTTGTTGTTGGAGGGAGTTGTCATTTTTCCAAACAAAATTGTGCCATATTGAGTCTATGGGCTAATTACTCGAAAACACGTCCTATCTTTGTCGTGTGGCCTTGGACTCCATGACAAGATAATTTTTTTAAAAAAATAGACTAAGAGAGGTCATGGTATCTAAAGTCCACTTTTTTTTATGGTCTCTAAAATGGCTTAAAAATGAGTGAATTCCACATTTACCCTAAATGTGTTGTCAGATGGTTATACACCATTTTATCTACCGAAATATCTCATCTAGCAAATTTAAAACATGGTTTTACACCATTTTATCGTTAAGCATGTGTTGTCAGATAAGACCGACATGTTAGATCGATATGGTGCTACAAAAATGTAAAGATCGAATGACGTCAACAAGAATCATCTCCCGTCTTTTCTTCACCATATAGTCCATTCCCCGTCTTCGTTGTGATATTTCCGAGTGAGTCTCAATCATCGCCTCACACATTTTCCAATGGACATGTATCACAAAAAGATGTTCCAAAGTTTTTTTTTAAAATCTGGAAAATATTCACTACATGGGTAATTAGTGTCACAGATAAACAATATGGGGATAAAAAGAGGAATTCACTAAAAAAAAAAGAACAATGGTACCTAGAAGCTGAAGCAACGCAGAACGCACGCACGCACGAGCACAGACAGGGTTCGTATTTTGAACTGCTCAGCTCCTTCCATCTACTCGTTGTCTTCGACTTGGTAGTACTAGTAAATTAAGCGCTACTAGTTGCCCGATACCCCACTTCCGAGTTTCAAAAAATTCCGAAAAAAATCACGGACATGTGTCATGTTGAATCTACTACATCCATAAAATTTCATCCCGAAATATTATCATATGTGCCCTGTACAAAAAAGACAAATCAACTGTGATTTGTCTTTTTTGTACAGGGCACATATGATAATATTTCGGGATGAAATTTTATGGGTGTAGTAGATTCAACATGACACATGTCCGTGATTTTTTTCGGAATTTTTTGAAACTCGGAAGTGGGTTATCCGGCAACTAGTTGCACCCGCAACTAGTTGCGGATTGTAGTTTCCCGCTAGCTCCTTCTTGTGCTCATTTCCTAAAAGTAGCGACCTCCCGTCGGCGCGGTTGACACGGCAAGTGGCCATTCATTCAACACCATAGACAATTAGACATCACCTCGTGGTCTCGTCCTACGCCGTACACACATGACACATCACATCACTGGATGTTATTTGTCGGCGTCGGCCCACAGCTTTCAATACGCGTCACAAACAGAAACAGTACTACTGTACCTATTAACTTACTTTATATCACCAAGGCAAAAACAGGACAGTAGGAAACAAGAGCCTGATCTGGAGGAAGTAACCACATAACGAAGGGGATGCCTTTCAGTAGGATCAACGTCATAGTTTTTCGCCTAATTGTTGGAGAATGAAAATACTGGAATTGCCTGCTTCCAAGCATGGACGTTATATCAACATAATAATCGAATACATTGGCACTGAGCTGTATACATATACACCAGTCTATACTGAATTGTGAGCTTAGTTACACGATAACATACTCAACTTTTTCACCACGCTACAAAAATTGTTGCTTATATTTCACACACAAACTGTCCCTGTATGAAGGCCAAGTCTTCGATTCTACTTGTTCCATAAATAAGCTATAACTGTTTCTGATGCAGCAAGTCCTGACCTCAAACTCCGAATGGGAAATGCTCGCCCTTGAAGTTGTCAGTCAACCTATTTCTCTGGCATGAATTTTCTGCCCTCCGTTTTACAGATTTCTATGCGAATAGCACTCTCATGCTGCCATGCATTATATTGCAGGGTCATCTCCACAACAAACCTCGTCTTTGGAAAATATGATGCCAGAACGAAAGCCGAGTTTGCGCGGAAGGCAACTATGTACATTATCAGCCATAAACTGTACATCGGCATTTGCGATTGTGAAATGACCTGGCAACAAATACACAGAAATCCAATGGTCAGCCTCCTGCAGTATGAAGATGTCATCTAAGGGGTAAGTAGAAATGGCCTATCGGGACAGAGGAGGGTAAAGACATAACAGAAGTAATGCAATAGCCCCAAATATCTATAGTTGTTGCTGTGGATCCAAATGTATTACAAAATTGCAGATATCATACAAATCTATGACAAAGCAGGCCCCTTGATGAAGTCAAATAGTGGATTCTCTACCGGTGAAACAAAATCAACTAATAGTGTGCAGTGAATTTGGTTGACAACGAAGGACATCAAGAATCATGCATGATAAAACGCCATCGGTTAAGATACTGACATGAGAGAGACAGACACGATAGGCCAGTGCTCGTGCATGAAAGTGAGCTGGACGTATATACAGATTCAGGCGCAAATAGGGTTGTAAAAGCGGGGTCCGCAACGGCCCGCTTAACGGCCAAGCTAGTTAAAGTTGAACTAACTCGTTGTGATCCGTCGGAACTGATTTTCTAGCTAGCTGTCACGAAGTGGGCCGGATTCGGGCGCCGCTATACAACCCTAGGTGCAAATAAAGACAACCTACACCTGCTAGTGTCCCCCGGCTCAGGGTCAGGATCGCCTCTTGGTGAGGATCTCAACCCTGAAGGGCAAAGGAAGTCCATAGGTCTCATATTGATTGAGTTTGAGTCCAAGGCTTGCAGCATACATTTGTAGGCGCATGCCCTTCAAGATATCCAATAATAAAAAGTCATGTTAATGGCCTTCTACATATTCTGATACCAGCTATGAGGTGACAATGTAGGGCAAAAGAGTCCACCTGATGGTACTGGATCTAACGCATCACCAGGAGTGAGTCCCTGTCCTGGAGCTCCCACAGATTGATGGGTAAAGTAGTCCTGCACAGAGGACCTCCCAGGAGGTCGTTTGTGAGGGGTCAAACAACTGGATGCTTGCGAAGTGCGAACCCATGCCTCTGAGGACACAGCGGCTCTTGTACTGACAGGCGGTGTTGGGTAGTTTGACGAACAAACACCAACCAGGTAAGAATCAAGAAAAGCTGGTCCTGTATTTACAATGCTGCCCTCTTTGGTTGGGCTCAATTTTGGCTTTTGACTTTTGGCTTAAAAGTCACAAAAGCATCCAAATAGGTGCTTTTGATTTTGGCTTTTGACTTATACCATCATACAACAATGTCCAGTAAAAAGCCAAAATCAAAAAAGCCAGAAGTAAGCCAGACCAAACAGGGCCTAGGCAGCTACTTATAAGTATAATGGGATAGCAAGGTTTCTACTGACAATGGCATGGGGCAAGCACCTAAAGGGCTCCCTACAGACAATGTCATGGAGCGCATGCAACAATCAGCGACATCAGTCTGCCAGCACATCTCTATCAACATAAAGAACAAACATCATCGGATTCTCAGGTAAGGGCACGAGACATCCATGGCGTGTTAGGGCTCACCGAGATTGGCCAATACCTGCAAATTTGGCAGCGGATCGAGCACACACACCTCACAGAAGCACCTGATCAGCTAATCTGGAGTGGACAGCCAACGGCACATACTCTGCCAAGTCCTGCTATGCCGCCAGTTTCCAAGGATCGACGACAAGCTTCTCCTGGAAGTTGATTTGGAAAAAACTGGGCGCCGCCACGAGTGAAATTCTTCCACTGGCTGGCCGATCAAGACAGATGTTGGACTGCTGACAGACTCGCGCGCCGTGGCTTGCAGCATCCGCCTCGGTGCCCATTATGCGATCAGGAACCCGAAACCATACAGCACTTGGTGCTGCACTGCCCCTTCACACGGCAAGTGTGGCATGAAATCCTGGCATGGCTGCGGTTCACCGTCCCTGCACCCTATACGGAGCACTCCCTGATGGACTGGTGGGTACAAGCGAAGCAAAACACCCCGAAGCAATTGCGCAAAGGCCTAGGATCGATCACTCTCCTGACGCCATGGATGGCGTGGAAGCACCGCAACGATTGCATGTTTGAAGGAGCACAGCCCTCCATCCGCGACCTAGTCGAAAGATCAAAAGCGAGGCCAAGCTTTGGGCCAGAGCAGGTGCAAAGGGGCTGCGTGTATTACTGCCACCCACATGGGATGTGCACTGATGTACTTTCATTAAGACACTTGTAAATGTAAAACAACTCTATCTATTCAATGAAATAAAACGCAAAGAATCCTTTGCATTTTCTCTAAAAAGAATATTATATTCTTCACAAACTAAAAAAAAAAAGACAAGCATAAATACCAAGCAGAATACAGTACAATAATCATGTTTTCCTGAGTTATCTATCAATCTAACATGCTCAGACAAACCTAGAATAAACCAAATAATTTGTTCTCAGAATAAGTGGAAACAACAAACATAACCTTTGATTAAAAGCAGGCAGGATATAGTGCAATCATGGTGACAACCTCTAAGTAGTAAGCGTCAATAGAAACTCGCCTAAAATCAGTTCCACTGATCTAAATGAGTCTAGAATATGTACGTGTTTTGACATTGGCTTTGTGTTTTAACCTATGAGAGAGCACAACAGCCTTCACAAAAGATGTTCAGCTGATGAAATTTTGTCCAATTTAATGGTAATTAGCTCATACAGTGACTACATGCATTTGGAATGAGAAGTAATCCCACACATAAATTATCAACAACAACCACTTCAACATAAACAATTAACAATATTGACCGAATGCAACAAGACACAACAGACATGATGGTTATCGATACTTAGAACAATGACAGTTGGATAGTAAGTAAACCAATGATAAGATGAAATGCAGATTACCTTCAATTGCATCTCTTTAAGGGAACCTAGTCAGGAAGACTCAACCGTCTAAAGAATTCAAAAAGATGGAGATTTGATGTCCAGTAAAAGAAAGCTATCACAGGGCCATCTCTGATGAACTGAAAATTGCACATGAACTCTCTTTAGAAAAATATAATAACTAAGATATACTTTATTACTTCATATGATAATTTCACCTTTCCATCTAGTATCAAAAGCTCGCCATCAACCCACCGAGGATTTTGGAAACCAGCATCTGCAATTCTCCTTTGGCCCTTGTACCTAGCAACCTGTATTACATTGTAACGTAAGATGAGCAGTTTGATGGTGAAAAGATAAAATTACTAATCCTCTCAGAGAAAATACCACTCCGAGTTCTCTAGGGATGATTCCCTTATGAGGAAGCAGATAATGTTTGCCGACTTTTGCACGGAAGACAACCTGGGAAGGAAATAACATCAATAGAATTAAATTAGTAATTATCATTACAAAAATCTATACAAATTCGACTTACAAGCTGACATAGGTTAATTTTACTCAGAAAAGGAAAATAAATAAATAGCTACAACCTTTGTGCCGTTGCTATACAAGCCTACACGTAGTTTAAATTCTTGTAAATAATTGTGCATGTATGGCATTAGTCAATTTATAATAGTGTGTGAACCAGCCAAATACCGTATAAGTTTTCGACATATCAAATATTCATATTCTGTAACTTAAATAGCCATCTCCAAGATCAGAATAAACTGAGCAAGGATGTCATAAGCAGAAATTAAGACATGTCAATCAGCTCTAGTAATCAAAGCTATCAGTTACTACATGACTACATAAAGAAGAGAGAGGTCCCACAATACAACTAAGAAACAGGACATTCAACCTAAAGGCTTTGGAAAGGGTGCGCAACTCCGGATATTGAGTATGGCACCCCTAATGTTATGTAAAATGCAAGGTATTCCACAAGACTATCCAAGAATGTACAATGCATGATATGATGAACACACTTCTTACCAGAGAGAAATTAAGTGTGAAGTTAACATCAATATACCCAAAACTGGTGCATTTCAGGTGCAAACAGGAAGAGCATAAACCAAAGCATAATACCTGACCCGCTGGCACAAGGTTGTCCCCAGTCAATTTAACAGCTTCGACGTACTCATAAAACTTAAGATCCACGTTCTCCTCAGATGAATCCTCCTCCTGCCATTGACCGAACTTCCGTTGTAAATTAAGGACTTCTGAGTCAAATCCAGATGCAGTCTCATATAAGCCTGCCAAGAAGTACTTTTTCAGCCAATACCAGCAAAGGGAGATAACAGATAATGATATCATGAAAAGCTCAAGTGGAAAGTATGATTCGAGAAATACCACTAAGAGCATCTGAAGAGATAGGCATCTGAATGCGGCTGAAGTGGGTAACTCCATATAGTTTTGGCTGAACATTGCTATTCTGTTGCTTAATACCAAGTTGCAGTATCTGCGGCAGATAAATTGAGGTGAAAAACTCTTCTTTCTTTATGTGACTATGCAATGCTATTTGAAAACCCATGCCCTTTCTCATCTTATATACACGGAAAGAGAGCACAAAAGCAATACAAAAGGGATTCATGCTATGTTCATGTCAAGGAAATTAATACAGATAACTGTTTGACATCCACCAGACAACTCAAAAAGCAGATGTTATACATATTATGCAGAACTTTTTGGACAGATCCACATAGTCTATCAGCAAGACGAAATGTTGTGCAGTTTACTATAAAAAAAATCAAAATTTGCTGAAATTTATGAAAACTTAGTTTGATGTTTTACCGGTTTGTGCATACTAATAACATTTAAAGAGAAACATAAATAGCATCGGAAGCCCATAGTAATTAATAGGTTGTTTGTTCAATTTAGCAGTAAGCATGAGATCAAAGCTATTGCAGAACAGCACAGTATCAATTACCGGTAGTTTCCTGTTGCCCCCAACCAACTTTACACGATCAAACTTGAGATCACCATCCTGCTCAGTGGTACGGAAGCCAACTCGCTTCTTCGGAATCTGCTGAGCCCTTTCTGCATCTGGCTTTTTACTGGATTGTTCAGTATAGAAGGAGAATGAAAAGCGGTCTCTCTTGTCTAATTTAGCTGGCATACGTTCAAAGGTTTTAGGTGATGACTGAGAAGCAAATTCCTTGTCGTTCTCAATTTCAATTCCAATTGATATTAGGGCTTCAATATCATTTTCCTCACCAGACTCATTATTATTCTCTTCTGCTGAAATTGTTTCCGCTTCTTCATTGTTATCTTCATCACCAATATCTTGTGAAGATTCACTTTCAATCTCGGCATCATCATTTTCATCATCTTCCTCTGAAATCTGGTCAAAGATTTTAATTATATAGTCTTGGTTGATATTCTCCATAGGCGCCACTTTCAATATTTTGATCCTGGGTACCGGAGGTGAATCGTTTGACATGTTCTTAAAACCAGCTGGCCCAGCAGCAACGTCACTGTCATCGCTACTTTGATCGTCCATATTTATGCCTTCATCATGTTCCTCATGTTTAGACCCTAAGGAACTGCTAGATATGTTCATACTGTTGATGTCTAGCTTTCCACTTAACATATTTGGCAACTGGTCCGAATCACTGGCATCTGGTTTCAGATGCACTGCCTGGAAACAAGAGCACATTCTGTCAGAAGATGCACATGACTAAAAGCTTAGGTTCAAAAATTGCAAGATAGCAATGGCTGTAAGCCATAACTTTGCCTGGAGCTCTTGCAAGCTTTAGGTTTTATACTGAAACTAGGTCAGATCAGGTATAGCAATCATGTCATAGTACAGAACAGCTACACTTGGCAGATACCATACACCAGAGCTCAATGTCAACGTGTATAGACTAGTGCAAAACTTCGCTTGTTTGTGGCCATTAACAAGCTTTATGTTGAATGATGCTATGCTGGGAAGCCCGTTAACTCAAATCTTATGAAGGATGCATATAACAAGCTTTTCCTACAACTTCATAACTCAAAAGAAGATACATATTGAAAATGTGAATGCCTATCAGTATGGCACATCCAGCTGGCATCATCGTATCCTATAATGATATTGTCATACCAGAAGAAATAAGGGATACGACGGTGATTTTACATGAGCATGTGCCAACGCTGTAACTTGACATTCTACTTGTGCAATTTGTGACAGGCGGGGAATAAGATTTTCAGTTATTCATCAATTTACTTTCTTTGAAGTGTAAGTCAGCGTACCTGCAGGTTGTATCCTCCATTTGCCTCTGCAAAATAAATTTCAAATATAGGGAAACCATGGCCATCTGAAGCCAGCTGCCTGAACATGAGGGAGAGAGAGTTAAAACAGTCAACAATTTCAGCAAATAAAACAAATATTTGATACAATTCATGCCACCGAAAGCCCATTCTGAGATGATTGAATGAATATTAATAATTTTAGAGAATTTAATATTGAGCGACTAGATGAATGGTTTTACCGACTAAAGGTAAGCTCAAAGTTCTGAAGACACACAGATATAGTCATTGTCATCTGTACCAGCATATGGATACTGGAGAAATGTAGCATGGCAGCTAGGCGGCACCCTCCCACCTTGCCTGCCGAGCCAATTTATCCTGCCTAGGCAGACACCCAGCCCAGAGACCCAGACTAATTTGTGATTAGGCACTAGTGCGTCTGATTAGCGCGTACTACCTTGGAGAACACTGCTGGTGATATGAACTGATGCAGGAGATGTGTAGTTTTACTACCATTGAAGCAACCTTGGCATACGACTATAATGGTTGGAAGGAAACAATTTTCTTTCTACAGCGCTTCATAGCTCATACAGGATACTCCCTCCGTTCCAATGAATAAGGCTTATATATTTTAAAAAAAAAAGTCAAGCTAAGTAAACTTTGACCAAACTTTTTGAAAAAAATATCAACAACTATAATATTATATGGATATCATGTGAAAATGTATTTCATGATGCATCTAAGCATGTTTATTTTGTATTGTACATGTTCATAATTTCTTCAAAAAACTTGGTCAAACTTCACATGGTTTGACTTTTCAAAAATAATATAGGCCTTATTCATTGGAATGGAGGTAGTATTTATGAATCTTATGACCAAAACGGATGATGGTAGTTCTTTCATGTGATAACTGATAAAACAACAATGTTGTTACTAAGAATCCAAGTTCCATTTCATCAATGGAAAATTGTGATTCCACCCAATTTCTTCATATTTCACAATAAGCTCAGATAACATATTTCACTGACATGTTCTCTATCACCTCAGCAACTTAACATTTTAACTCGACCACAAACAAGCGTATTGCCTGCCACACCCCTTATTTGGTATCAATCCTAGTAACTCTCAGGTGCCGAAAATCCCAACTAATATGCACTCATTTCTGTAATAAAAGACATAGCCTCCTTCAGAGTCTAACCCCCACCATATCATAAGTGATTTTCTTTTCTATCTCTTCCCCAAAACAATGCTGATAGTAAAATAAAACTAAGAAGAACTCAAGTCACACATAAACATAAATACATAATGCATGGACAGAAAAAACATGAAGAAAACGATTTGTCAAAGAAAAAGCACACGGCCCTTAATAAAGCTAAAGAAAAAATTGCAGTTATCTACATGTCAAACATGCAATTGTGCATGTAAATAATAAATGATCTGCAGAATTAATACCTGATATCATAACTTTTTGCCACGTATCGCCCATGTTCAGCGCTTATACGAATTATAAGACCATATGGATCAGACAAATTTCCAGAAATTCCAGACCACCATCCCAACTGTGAATGCTCTAAAGGATCAGGTAATGGCATTCTTTTGCACAGATGAAAAGAAACAAAGAATGTAGAAAGGATATTCATGAATAAGAGTACAAGGGATAATAAAACTAAGAAATGCTACCCACATACTCCCTCCGTTCCTATATATAAGATGTTTTAGCATTTTTCTAGATTCCCATGTATCTAGACACATTTTAGTGTGTATGTTCACTCATTGCAGTCCACATCTAGTCAACATATGAAATACCTAAAACATCTTATATTTAGGAACGGAGGGAGTACAAGGCTATGTTTCTATAACACTATGTGCTGTTGTAGTCTTCTCTCACCCGCACTCCAATTTCAACAACAAGATATTCAGGCCTATAGGCCAGTGGCTTGTTGGATGACCTTATCCTGCCTCAACTTTAAGCTGCTCACTTACAGTTAAAATAGCATAATGGTCACTGGAAAACAGTGCTAACAGTGGAATTAGCTAGGCAAGACACATGTGGGATCAGTAAACTAAGACGGATAGCATGATTACCATCTTCTAATCCCTCTGAAACAATATGTGGTTTGTGCAGGGTCTAGGTAACAGTCAGACATATAGCATGTGTCTCTAGCTGGTGGGCCTGTGCTGTCATGGCGTACCTCTTCAGCTTAATTTGTTACTAAATCAAGTAATCACCAGGGTTCATGTAACATTTTTTCCTTCAATGTACTGGCTTAATCCAGGCATTAACTTAAACGGTATGTTCCCTTCCGCCAGAAAAAGGTTGTTCCCTATAAAACTTAAATGAGTAAAATGCATTGCAGTACTCCCTCCGTCTCGGTTTAAAAGGCACACTTTGAAAATCATGCAATTCCAAAAAAAACTTACATTTTAGGCGCATTTGCATTAATTCCCTTCTAATTAGTGGGTGGTTCCCTCTCCCACCAATGCATGCAATGTTTCAAGCTTTCATCCCCATGAAAAGATACCTAGGGCCCAGAGAATTATCATGCATGCCTTTTAAACCGAGACGGAGGGAGTACCTACTTAAATTAGAAAAGGCATATTTTCAGGGTTTTCTATAAAATGCCGTCTCACTTGGCGGTGGTCAACCCGCCACACAAGCATGTCAAAACTGATTGGAGCTGTATAGGACATGCGGTGAACGACTAACGTGCTTTTAGGACCTAGACTAGATATGCAGTTTGGAAGAATTTGGATTAACTTGACACCTTCGGAAAAGAATTAGGACCTCCAGTGTATTTTACTCCAATATTATACTCCCTCCGTCCATAAAAGAATGTCTCAACCTAGACCAAATTTACATGTATCTACATACTAAATCATGTCTAGATACATACAAATTTGAACTAGGTTGAGACATCTTTTTATGAACGGAGGGAGTATATTTCATACTAGTTGCAAACTGTAACAGATCGTTGAGCCTTTGTGGTACTAACCAGTCCGGCACCAGCGTGGTCTCTAATATGAGCTGCATCCATGTAACGCTCCTCTTCTATGGCCCTCTGTGAGAGTAGAAACATTAGATAAACAGTGGTCAGTCATCAAATTAACATCAATCTTGTCAATCTACTCCTGGCGTGAATAAAATCAATGACTCTACATGAGAACATTGAGATTCATTCCTCTTAACTATAGCAAAGTTATGGAAACAAAATAGGTTGATGGCTCGGTCAGGCTCTGGTCCCTGCTTGGACCAATGGAACAGAACTAATACTTAAGGAATTGAAGTTATGTACAAAACAAAGCAGACAAGTGCACAATTGCTCCACTGCTCGGGCGTGGGCTCAAATCCCCATCACTTCATATTTCATTTAATCATCCAACAATTATTTCTCCAAGCAAACGCGACAGTTGGTGATCTCTAGAAAGTTGTGTGAAAGAACTCCTGTTCAACTGTGTCACCCCTGATTCACAGTGGCCCAACACAAGTTAACCAATTGAACAGCCAGTCATGTCCAGTTTCAATGACACTAACATATAAGTGGTGTGCTGTAAGTCAGTCACTCTGTCATAGGGAGCATTCAGACTGACATGGTATAATGGTGTTGATTAACATGGGGAATGTAAATAAAACAGGTGAGAGAATTTTTTGGGTGGAAGTAGACCTTGATGCCCCCATAAATTGGGTTGTCGCGGTTTCGATAATTTATTAGCTATTGTTTCCGTCCAAATCAGTGAACACGCCATGCATTCATCCCCTTGTAGCACAGGACGACGCTACTTTGAAAGTTGGGGGACAGGGAATTAACTGGGATATTTTGAATTAGGGGGCACAACATCCCAAGCAAAGTAAGATCGGAGGTGCCATTTACTAATAACTATACAAAGACATGGGAACAGATATTTATAATCTCTTACATGTAAGTCAGATATTGCTCTGCCAACAGTATCATTTCTTGATGTGGCACCAATAGCCAACTTCAATTTGTGAGCACTCCTATAGTCTTCTCTATACACAGCAGTCCGGAGTTGTAGCTGAAATGCAATACACAGTCATCAGAGCAATGTGATACACAGATTAAGAGGGAAAAATGTCTGGAGGATAACACATTTGGACATGGTATATGAGCCATGCACAAAGAATTGAGTTATTCCCACGTGTTATTGGCATGGTAATAGATAGCATCGGCAAAAAGTTAATGACGTTAAGCCCAAGAGATAGTCTACCATCACTAGGTCTAAGACAACATTAGTAGTTTCGACAGATGAAAGAACCTTGGGGACTAATTCACATTCCTAGTTGACACAAATTGCTTAGCGCCAATGAAGCCAGGCTTGGCCTCGATAATGTTCGGTCCCTGAGGAGTAGGCTTCCTCAGAATAGTTAATTACCACAAGTTGAGCTTAGATAGTATTTCTTCAAACTTACGCCACTCAAGCTGCACCTCATAACGCACAAACTAAATCACAAAAGGCGATACATTGCACAAACTCTATCCATGAATCTATCCAATGTTGCACCTGCTTTGTGTTCAGGTATCACATTCAGGCCCCTCTTTTCCACAACCTAACGTGTTTGTGTCGCTAGTTCCTGTAATACTATAAGGCGAGTGTAGACAGTTTGGCAGAAGAAAATGGAGGTGTGGAATTTAGGAATCGCCCGCAGAGGCATTTATTATTATAGTGCTAATAAATTATTAAACGCTCCAAGTTCATTTATCACTAGTAACAAAAACAATCATCTGCACTGAACAAGGGGAGCGTTCTGTGCAAGCCACATCCATATACACAGATAATCACGGAGAGAAAACTGAACCTGCAATTCATCAACGAGGCCCTCGCTCTCCTCAATAAGAGCAAAGTGCTGCTTCCACCTCTCCCAGCTCCACTTCCCGTCTTCCTCCTCCGCCTCCCTGTCCTCGTCGCCTTCCTCCACCTCGACCCCCATCTCCTCCTGCTGGTGAGAACCCTCCGCCCTCTTCCCCAGACCAGCCTCCTTCGAGGCGGGCGTCGTCAAGGGCCAGTAGCTGCCGACGTACTCGCTCCACCGCCGCACGGCGTCGTGGAAGAGCGCGTCCCAGCCGCGGCGGCGCTCGCCGCCGGAGTCGGCGCCGGGGCTGCGCGCGCTGCACCGGAACACCGAGGCGGCGTCGGAAGCTCGTCGCGTCGGCGCAGCGCCCGCGAGGCGGCGAACGCGGAGGAGGCGCTGGCCGCGGCGCGCCGCGAGGAATCGGCTAGGGTTCGGGTCCAGCTGTCGCGAGGAGGACGAGGACGAGGAGGGCCCGGCGGCGGGTAGCGGCGCGCGAGGCGCGGTATAGACGGATGCCATGGAGACGGTGGCGGCACGGCCACGGAGGTGGAGGCCACGCGACGCACGCACCAGAAGAAGGAAGCGTGCTCGTGCTCGCGCTCGTGCCTCGTGGTCGCCTCGCGGTGTCTCCTTTCCTGTGGATTAGGACGAGAGGGGGCCGTAACTGATAAGACTTTCGCGGGGAGCAGACGAACCTCGTCTCGTGGGGGGAGAACATGACGGGTGGGCCCCACCCCGCCGCGAGGAACTTGTTTGCGGGCCCGTGCGCTCGTGGCTGGCTCCGAGTATTTGCGGCCAGATGATTGTCCACAAAAAAATGCGGCTACATATACCTCGCTTGGGTCCTCGGAAAATGTTGTGCCCACAGTGTCGGTACAAAGGACGATGATTTGTGGGTCCGCCACGTTCTTGAGGAAGTGGTTAGATTATCACTAGCGTCCCAGATAAGCTCCTGAAAAATTCCGGACAATATGTTGATTGAGCGGTTTTTACAGACCGGAACAGTCACCATATTGGTCTGGCCTAGAAAATTTTATCTAGGGATCTAGATAGACGGCGTCTCCGTCACTATATCAACTGTACGGGGGCATTTAAGATTTGCCCCCGATTCCCTCCGCCGTGATTTGTTCCGCCTCGTCGCTAGGATTGCATTCCTCCCGTGAGCAATTAGTCGTCATCGGCACCAATATTCGCCGCCGCTAGGGTAAATTGATCGCGGGCGCGATGGAGGTCGTGCGCCTCCGGTTCTCTTGCTCTTTTCTTGAGTCAATAGAAACACCACACTATTAAGCGGGGCGGGGCGTACTCGATGTGCTTGATGGGTTATCTAATAAGTTTTCCTTAAAACTCCCACCAACCATATACATCTCCACCATATATCATGCTTGAGAAAAAAGGTCCTTTGGAAAATCCACACTTTTGGAGTTATTTTCTGGCCACCGTTTTCTAGACGGTCAACTGACTGTGGCAGGTCAAACAAAAGGTCGTTCCAGTCAGGCCGACCGTGGCTGGTTCATCGAGTTGCTTGTTACTCTTGAGCTTGTTGGGAAACCCTAGGCAGCTAGGGTCGCCTGGAAGTTTTCGGGTTGTGAACTGTGCTTCGAAAAGTTTGTGAAGGTTCGGAGGCCGCCTCAAGACCTACCAACAGTGGATTGATCTCCTTTCTTTGTGGAGGAGGCTCAAGGAAAAGAATGTGAGCCTTCGTGGAGTACGGGTGTTCTTCATGGTATCTAGCACATCTCCAACGTGACGTACTTCTCCCCCAAGTGAAGGAACACGAGTTACATATTCGTCTCTGCGTGTCTCGATTATTTCTATCCGAGCTCTTTCGCTATTGTTCTTACATTTGTGATAGCATTCGTGGTTAAACTATCTTGTTGCGTCATATAGGGTGTTTCACATAGTTGTTAGACTCACCTTATTTATCGGCACATCCTAAACTTGTGAAAAGATTTTTTTTTAGAAACCTATTCACCCCCTCTAGGATACCGCCTCTATCCTTTCAGTGTTGCATGTCATTAAGAACCCCTCTACTAACCATGTAGATGCAGATCCACGGTCGCAAAACCTTGATAACAGTGGGAATAGGGCTTAACGCCATTGATGAGTCGATAAAGATCTTCCTCACAGCGGGAGAGATGAAATATTGCTCATGAAAAGTCAAGGTCGAGGTAGGCAGCAGTCAGGTCGGCGTCTGAATTTTCGAGCCGTCGGTCGTCATAATGGATCTGCCGCGTATAAAGAAATCGTCGACGAGATGAGATAGGAGACCAGGGGGATAGTGAGAGGAGGGAGAGTGAGCGGTGAGTGGATTTATGGTACGTGTTCACGCGTCTCCCGCTTCTTTTCAACTCTCACAAATGCAGCCGAGGCGTTACTTTGCGCTCCGACATGTCTGAATTCACATAAACTATTCGATTCGACAGTCTCAACAGGTTTAGTTCCACACTGTTTTGAGCTCCGACATGTCTGAATTCACGTAAACTATTCGATTCGACGGTCTCAACTGGTTCAGTTCCACACTGTTTTGAGCGTCGCAGAGTTTAGCCTAGAGATAGGTGCAGTGCAGCCGTGCAGGCATCCAAACGCAAGCCTAATCAAGCCTTGTGTGGGCTACCAATCCCGCTCTAGATGTGTATCACCGTGTTTATGGAATCCGAAAATCCTATCTCATTTTTTTGAACTAAGAACGACCCAGGGGCCTAGCTGCATATAAACTGTCGGTGGGAGTACAAGTTACATAAGGCACAGAAAATATATGAAAATACAGCGCAGTCCTCACTTTTTGCAAGAAGAACCCTAGTCAACGAAAAGAAAGCGCGATCAGGTCCCTCTGCTCCACCACCGGCATCAGAGCTGGATCGTCGGCCGTCCTTACTGCCGCCGGGGACTACGCCACTTGGGGCAGCAAGGCCGAAGAACGCCGGCACAAGCTCATCACAGGGCCTCCTCGCAGGAGGTTGAAGAAGCGCCGAACTTGGCGCCTGGAGAGGCTGCCCTTCCAGCCAAGGATCACGGCGGCAAAACTCGTCCGCCGTGTGTAATTCTCCAAGATGCAGCAGGAAGCATCCTTGCTTCGACCCGGGACAGACGACGGTCGCAGCAGCAGGCCTCTTTTCCTCCTCGGCGCCATGCCGACAAAGAAGCAGAGGTTGACCGCTAGCACCGCACGCGCCCAGGCCGCCAGCAGATGCAAACGGAGCAGCGCCGAACCTCCTCCTCCCCTCGCCACCAAGGCTGGCTAGAAGAAGATGCCCTGCGCCATCCAGTGCACCATGCCCCCACCACTCGATGCAGCAACCGACGCGCTTGTCCGTCCCCTCCCCTCGCCACCAAGGCCGGCCGGAGGAAACTTCCAAGCAGATCGAGTGCACACCACCGAGGAGTAGTCGCGAGCCACTACGTTATTGAGAAGAGCGTCGACCTTCTTCTCCGCATCGAGCTCCAACCAAAGAAGCATCATAGCAAAGAAGAAGAGCCCTAAACTCCAGATCTGGCCGCCATGACCCAGAGCTCCACTCCAATCTACGGGCAGAGCGCCCCAACCCGGCAAGCAGCCGGAACATCTACTGCTAATATGTACAAGAGGGCGAACGACGCCTCCCCTCAGCCATCTCCGACCGGCGGTGCCGGCGGGAGAGGCCTTGGTTCGGCCCGAGAAGCACGGGAGAGCTCTCAGCTACAGTGAACTAGGAGAGAGGGAAGATAGGAATGCCGGTCTCTCGAAAATCCCATCTCATGACATGGGATTTTCAGATTTCTTGGACCAAAAACACGCTTCATCACTGGATGCACTGCACCGGTTCGTTACCTACGAATCTGGACGCACGAACCAGGCAACAACAACCTGACCGAACCGGACCCAGATTTGACTCCCAACCCAACTAGTCGCACGATCGGCGCTTCCCTCTTCCCGGCCGTCTTCCCTACGGCGGCCGCCATGCGCCGCCTCTTCGCCGCGGCATGGCCGCACCTCCTTATTGCGCTCCTCCTCCTCGCGCTACAGTCAAAGGCGGCGTCAAGTTTAGGCACCACTGCTGGCCGCCCAGAGTGGCAGGTCCTGACCAGGGCCAACTTCTCCTCCCAGATCCGGCTCTACCCCCACGTCCTCCTCGTCGTCACCATGCCATGTGAGCCATCCTATCCGTGTCTAGCTGAAAGCTCTGGTTTCTGACTGGTTGAGTAGCTGCTAAGGCCAACTAGTCGATAATTCTTTGCCCCGAATAAAATTGGAAATCTAGTAGAAGTACTAAAGTACATGCAAGGATAAGGAAGCAATCACTGAAATCTATTGCTCCGACGGAGTACTTGATGCAAGCCGGTATGACAGGGAAACTGTGGGATTTCATACTCCAAAACGCTATTCAGTGACACAATGCTCACAATTTTATGTAGTCCTTCTGTTTCTTCTTTATTTTACAAAACAGTTTGACTTTGGAGCTGGTACTCAAACTAAGTTATATATCCCATAATTTCATAAATCCGAAATTATTATTTCCAAATACAATTTTTGTTCCAAAGTACTTGCAGTGTCCTTGTATTAGAGTAAGCCTATATGCTCCAGGCTCCAGCAATTGAAAATGTGCGCATGAGAATGAGACCCGACTTACTCTAACTGTTAGTTCGTGTGAATCTGTAGGGTATGGTGAGTCAAGATCACTGATGGCCGAAATAGAACATCTAGTCGCAACTGATGAGCAGGAGCTTGGTCGCCTTAAGTTGATGGTTGTGTACAGAAATTCTGAGAAGTTCCTGTCGGATGCTATTGGCGCCACTGAAGGAACAAAGTTCATATACTACCGACATTCCATGCCGTTCAAGTATCAAGGAAAGCTTCGTGCACGCGATATATTATATTCGATACGCTATACCATGTCACTTAAGCATGAGGAGGCCCCTTTTGTGCCTTTGCATACGAAAGAAGATGTGGAGGCTTTTATCCAATCAACAGATAAAGCTGTCATTCTCTCCGAATTCTGTGGTTGGTTCACCAGATTGGCTAGTGGTGGAAGCAACAGAAGCAGTGGGGACGCTCCATCGAAAAATCACGCAGAAAATGGTTAGTCAACTCTGCATTGTCTGTCCATGATTCATCCAACTTTTATGTATTCTTTTGCTGCTTTTGTGACGATGTGCTTGTTAAAATTGACGTTGATTGCTATGCATGAAGTTTCCATCTTGAACAAGGTTAATGATTAATACATGATTTAAGATCCCACAACCACATATGGTGTACAATGCTAAAATATCCACAACTGGAAACCCATGATGACATAGTTTTTAACGGATTGCCTTATTTTTTCAAACTGAACTACTTTAGTCCTTTTCCATTTCATTCACCAGTTGCTCCACGATCATCATAATTTTTTTGAATGGATGATAATGCATGTCAACTCGACTCTGACATGTGGATGTTATACTCATTGATATCATACAGTTGACATTTCTGCGAAGACACTAACCAGAGAATCAGATGGCCGACTAGAGCTTGTAAGTGTAGCAAAGAAGATCACATTTATCTCTGGTTAATTATTCCTGATATATTACTGTGAGAGAACTATTACGGTTGAGCATATGTCAGGGTAGAGATCCCCGAAAATGCACTTATTTGAGATGACAAACAGGTTGTAGAGGATGAAGAACTGACATTTGGAGGTGGGGTTCAGCTTACTGGTTCTCCTTGGAATGGTGGATTTACCATAGCAAATCAAAGCGTCTCAGATCAAATTAAAGTATCAACTGATGAAAATAGAAAGCTGTGTACAGTACAAAAGTTCCAACAGTTTGAAAGCTTCTATTCAAAGCTTACTGCCCTGTCAAGAGAATATTTTCTTCCTCCAGAGATAGTTAGATTTGGTCTTATAACTGACGAATCATCATTACATTCATTGGATGTTGTCAATGGAAGCAATTCAGACACATGGTTCCTCAGTGTTCATTATCTGGGATGCCCAACTTGTTCAGTTATTGCAAAAGAAGAGGATGACCTAAGAAGCCTGTTGCAATCCCATCATAATCTCAATGTTAAAGAGGTCAGTGAAAACCCTTTCATGAACTTAATTAATATACTGAAAGAACCTGATATGTGCTAAATATCATTTCAAGACGAATATGGCTATTCTGCCCATGTATTTTCAGTGTGACTGTCAAATAGTAAGTAACCGAGGAGAATGCATGTCAGACGAATAAAATACTGTTGTTTATTGCGTTCTTGTTACTTTGCTTATAGTTTCGTTGTTTATCTAGTCTTACCCATTCAAATCCTTAGAACCAGTTTCTTTTTATTCCAACTATATCTCTTCTTGACAAAATGTTCTTAAGCTGTATATGAAAGTTTCTTCATAATCAATAGTAAGATTATGTAATTTGATGATCTTGATGACAGAATACCTTGTTTTATATTTAGTAAAAAGGCATTGCTTTATATGGATTTCTGGTACATTATTAGTTTTTGTCACAACCTATCCAAATATCCAATGCTTTTAGTTGTACTGTACTTGTACATGCATCACGCCATGACTTTTCGATTTGCATTATTTTTAGATTGATGCTGACGAAAGTGGTGGTGAGGCAACCTTTCCTGCGAATAGGCCCTCAGCTATTCTATTTATCGATAGGTTGTCAGATTCCTTGAAAATTAGAGATGAAAGCAGATTATCTCTCAAAATACTTCGGGAGTATGTTCAGAAAAATTATCCACCGTATGTCATTTCTGGTGATCTAAGTAATGGTAACTCCAGAACACGCACAAAAGTGGTTCCTTCTGTACTGAGCACAGCTAAGTCAGATGCCCGCTCTGGAACAGTTAGGTTGCATGATTTGGCCTCGAAGTTCATGGAACTAGGGGAAAAAATATCAGTAATGGTGGTTAAAGATGGAGAAAGTATTTCGTATAGAAGTGCTAGCCAAGGTGATACTAATAGTCCTTTATATGATATTCTAACAAAACTGGTTCACAAAACAAGATCAGCACAGAGTTCAAAGAAAACAAGGATAAATTTCGTAGCAAAAGATGTTGGCCTAAAGTTGCTGTCTGATGATTCCGAAGTCCAAGTGGTGGATTCCGTGTCAATTCGAGAAAGTCAACATGAAAGAACGGATGATTCATTTGCCAGCTCAGACAGTGTCAATGATGGTATCGCTGAAGTTGTGCATGAAAACAAGGCAACATCAGTAGAATATATTGATGATGGACAAGCACCAACTATACTTGAGAAAACTCCTGCATATTACTGTGGTATCAATAGTAATGATCTCGATTGTAGTGATACGGAAATGAAGGAACAAAAAAAAGCTGAAGCCTCTGATGTATGCCCTGATCTTCAGGAAGAGGTCTCCATTGATGTGCATAGCAGCAATGAAGTTCATGGTATGTTACAGAAGCACATAGATGAGAAGACCGTGACAGAAGTTTTGGACAGTTTGGAACCTGATGGGAGAAGTGTGCATTCTAACAACGAGAAATCAGGATCGCTAAATCAGCAGGATGATGCATTTTCAGTCCTGAGTCAAGAATCTGAAAGAATCGAAGGCTTCATTGATGAGGATGATGTGTTTAATCTAGATGAAGAATCAGAAAAAAGTGACAGCAAATATTCTTCACATGCAACATTTAGCTCTTCCAGCATCCTTGTAAGTGATAACACTGAATATACTGAGCAGGTAACTGCAAGTATATCAGATAACCATTTTGTTGGTTCGTACTTCTTTTCTGATGGTGGTTATAGGCTTCTGAGAACTTTAACTGGTGGATCAAAAATTCCATCCCTGGTAATAATTGACCCAGTTCAACAAGATCATTACGTCTTTCCTCAGGAAAGTGAGTTCAGCTACCCTTCCTTGGCAAATTATTTTGACAGTTTTGTGAATCAAAGTCTTTCTCCATATTATCGTTCAACCTCACCTGTCGTAAGTTCAAAGGAGCTCCCAAGGCCGCCGTTTGTCAATCAAGATTTCCACGAGGCAAATTCCATCCCTTCGTTGACAGCAAGTAGTTTTTGTCCCTTGGTCTTTGGATTTGAAGGTTGTGAATCAAAATATGAAACATCAATTTTGAATGCTGAAAATATTGCATCTGCTTGGAAGAAGGATGTGCTGGTGTTGTTCAGCAACTCTTGGTGTGGGTTTTGCCAGAGAACAGATCTTGTTGTCCGTGAATTGCACCGATCATTGAAAAGTTTTATAAGTTCAAATTCTCAAGTTGCAAACGCTGATTTGCAATCTGAAGGTATTGACCTGAACTCATATATAAAAACTAATGCAACACCATCATAGTATATATATGTGCCATTTTCCAGTCAAAACATTTTCTTATTTCCTGTTTCCCCAGAGATCATAATATTTCTAAGCATTTGTTTTACTTCCATTTCTAATGTTAAAGGGCGGACCTGGTGCAGCGGTAGAGCCTCACCGCCTGTGACCGAGAGGTACCAGGTTCGAGTCGCGGTCTCCTCACATTGCACTAGGTGAGGGTAAGGCTTGCCACTGACACCTTCCCCAGACCCCGCACAGTGCGGGAGCTCTCAGCACTGGGTACGTCCATTTCTAATGTTAATTATTTTTTGTCACCTAACAATCATTGTATTGGTTTAGAGAAAAATGGAGAATCTACCTCGGAGGGCCTTCCAGCTATTTACATGATGGACTGCACAGCAAACGAATGTCATCAGTTACTAAAATTGGCAGGCAAGGTAGTAATTAATAATTGATCACATATTCTATCTACTTCACTTTTTCCAAGTCTAAACCCAGTTTCTTGTGGCAAGAAAAAACATACCCCAGTTTACAGTACTGATTGGGAAGGAGTTCTTCACATTTTGTTGTCATGCTTTAGCTTGGAATGTGTTATATCAGCTAGTAGCCTAGAGTATGGGTCTAAGGAGCACAAGGTTCGCTGAGCGAGCATTTTGCCTCCGCCTTTCCGTTTCTGAAGGATTAAAGCGCTAAGCACTTAAGCGCACACTTTCAATCCCAACATGGATGGCAGCATAATTTGCGGATCGGCCCTCCACCATCATAGGCGTTTTTACAACTTCTCATCATGATATGTAATTCGCCTTTCATTACTTTTCGTACTGCTGAACTTGTGACGGCTGTGTGCATCCTAACTATGCAGAGGCCGGGTGTAATGCTTAAAACTTTTTAAGTAATAAAGCTCACTTTATCGATTTTTTTTAAGCGCACACTTAAGCACTAGGCGTTTTGCCTCTGCTCAGTGCATAGGTGCTCTTAAGCGTGCGCTTAATTTAACACTGGAGGAGCATGGTGCTTAGCGAGCTCTTTAAACTTTTTGTTGGTTAGCTAGAGTAATAGCACCGTGTTGCATTTAGTGGAGACATCCAGCCAGGGCATGCGCGTAAGCTAAAAAGAATAGGTGATATGTAGCATGTCATAACCTGTAATAAAGTTCCTTGCCCTGGCAACAGTCATGCAAGAAGTACGCTAGTTTCTAGTTCATCTGAACAGAAGTAACTCGCATTATAATGCAATGCAGCCCCAGCCCGTTTAAAAGCGTAACTACGGAAGATCTTGTCATTCAACCATTAACTTCACTCTGATGTCTACAGTTCTGTTAACGAGCGGTGGTTGAGCTTGAAATAAAATACAGAGATGGCCATTCTAATTATCATACCTATTATCTAGGAATCTGCAAACTATAGGGCCAATTTGGCATTTGGTTCTAGCCAAATTCTTCCTCTTTTGCCCAAACATCCCACCACCTGTTCAGTTTATAGACATAATATTGAGCAGAATGCTGCCCAGAAGCTCAAGTCATTTAATGCAAGACAAGCGGTTTGTGTAAAAATTGATTGCATGCATAATCAATCTATCCATTTCCACTATTTTGTATCTGCTATGTCCACGCCCATAGCACCAATCAGTAAGCAAATAAGATTAGCTAGAGATAGAGATCAGTTTAGCTTCCTTTAAATTAGAGATGAGATTAGATACGCTATAACTTGAGAACCAAGTATGTCACCCCTATATAAATGGAGGCATGTATCCATCTATCATCAATCAATAAATAAACTGTTTTTTTCTTAAACCTCTCCTCCCCTGGCTACCTTTACAAAAGTTACTACAGTATCACACCCAGTTTCCAGTTTTCCTGAGAGTTCCTTAGGGATTTTATATGCCTTTCAGTATTGTCGCAACAGCCTAAATTGAGGCGTATAATTTGGGAAACTTTTTCTTCTCAACCCCACCTTAAGTTGTTGCTTTATATGACATGACCATTTGTTTTGTACTAAGTGCTTATGTTGACTAATATTGATATAACCTTCATGTGCACACAGGAGGAGCTTTATCCTTCAGTGTTACTTTTTCCGGCGGAGAACAAAAGCGCAATATCATTTGAAGGAGGAATGTCTGTGGGCAATTTGATTGAATTTTTGGAGTCTCACGTGAGCAATTCTCGCCATATGTTGGAATATAAAGGTCGGTGCAAAAGCATCTGGTGATTCGTGTACTCATGGCGTAAAAATTGATATCTGCCAAGTATTGTAATCTATGTTTGTTTACTATACTATTCTTATAAAATTCCCCTTCCTCGTACACACAAAAATTCCACTCCTCACAGTTCACGTGCTGTCCAAGCATACACAACTGCAGTCTGCACATTACTAATATTGTGCCTTAGTCTTCAAACGACTTCAAACCTGAGGGAGCGTCACAACACCAAAAATCTTCTCAAATATATTCGGGCGATATTGCCTATAGTTTATTACTCAACTGGTTGACAGCTGACTCTTGCATCCCATAAGATAGTTTTTGTGAATCTACTGCTTGGTATGTTGTGGTATTTACACATTCTAAAGCCTTGCTGTTTTTTGGCATACAGGATTTCTGCGGAAGAAGAGGATGGTAATGCAACGTGATGCACCACAGACAATCCAGTTTGACTTCAATGATAAGAGCAGCAGCAACATTGGTTCCCATCTGCGAAGTCATTCAGAAAAGCGCAAGGTGCATATCGTCACAGGGTCCATCCTCGGTGCCACCGAAAAGCTCAGCGGCACAGTTCCATTTGATAACGCTCGAGTGCTTATCGTATCGTCTGATTCTCATGAGGGCTTTTATGGACTAATCATCAACAAAAGGTTAAGCTGGGATGCCTTCAATAACCTGGACAGCTCCATGGAACCTATCAAGCTTGCCCCTCTCTTCTACGGTGGACCTGTTGTGGTGCAGGGTTACCACCTTGTGAGTTTGTCCAGAGTCGCCTTGGAGGGGTACACACAAGTCATACCCGATCTCTATTATGGAAACATAATTGCCACAAGCTGGATAATCATGGAGATCAAAGCAGGCGAGCAATCTGCTGAGTACCTGTGGTTTTTCGTCGGTTATGCTGGTTGGGGATACAGCCAACTGTTTGACGAACTATCTGAAGGAGCATGGCATGTTAGTGGAGAGCCGATCGACCACTTGGACTGGCCGGACAGATAGAGATTTCATTGCTAATGTTTTAGTCCATCTTGCACATACATGCTGACACTACAATACGGGGTTGTACTAGTTTGCTTCGATCAGATAATTCAGAGGCATAGTAACATTGTGTTTCAGATTATAACGCATTGAGGATACAGAAATTTTGATATGTTTTTGTAAACCGATTCATGTTTTTCGTATCGTAGCCTCTCTTTGCATTCTCTGTGTAGCCTGGTGTAACACGGGTTGTTTTGATCTGGATTATTTTTCCACATTGGTACACAGTTGGAGACTCTTTATTTTAATGGGACAAGATCATTACGTAACCTCAAGGCCGCCGCAATACAATGCCAGCATCTCTAGCAAACTCAAATTGACTGAACTGTAGGATCATTTCTTTATGAGTTTGCTAGGTTGCACATTCTTCACCGTTAGCTTGTCACTGTTTTTCTTATACCAGCTTCTCTCTGTTCTTGGTATTTGCTACTGGTATCTATAATTTTGTTGCTTGCTGTGAATTCTATAGTTGCTTTTTGTAAAGGTTCGGCATTATTGGCATTTTAGTGGGGTGGGCTGCAAACCGTGCCCAAGTCTGATTGTGGATGCCAAATTTAAAGTTCCCGACCTGTAATAGCGCCAAAGTAAAAAATAGCTCATCAAGTTCTTGGTGGATCCGTGGTCCAGGACATCAAGTTCTTGGTGGCTGGTTTCTCATCTGCCTCCTTTTGTCATGTTAAACGTTCATAATGAACCGTTCATTGAACGAAGCGGCACATATTCTGGCTAGGTCTTGTGATGTATCTAGCGTAGGTTTTATTTCTGATTTTGCTCTGGAGTTTATCCGGAAGACTCTTTGTAATGATGTGATTTGATCAATAAAGTTCCGTGTTCTGTCAAAAAAAAAAGTAAAAATAGCTATGCTATGACTCCAGATGATATACACGTTATAGCTATATTTTATATAACGATTTGAAAATAAATCAGATATAGCTAAAATAAACGATTTCAACAATAATAAAGGATATATTAAAAAATATCAGAACAATATATGCATAAGCGCGTACAAAATTTGTTCTCCAATTGTGTAGAGGCCTAACATGAACATACCATTGCTTATTCAGAATCAACAGCATTAGCGATGTCAATTTCCGATTCAGAAGAGAAGCCAGCAGATTAGAGTTCATCACCACGACAAACAGGAAGCAACTTCTTCTTCTTACTAAGGTGGAAAACTTGGCCCTTTGGGTCGATAAGCTGAAAAACAAAATAGTGTGCTATCTCCTGAATAGCACCATAGCGAGCAAAAGTATAAAAAGTTCGCGTGTACTCTCCAGATATGCTATAGCGCGATATTGCCGCCGAAATAGCGAGCTATTATTTCCATGGAATAGTGCGCATCCGTGACTTCCCTGTCTAATTTATACTTCATCTCTCTCTCTCCTAAAAATGGTAATAACATTGGTAGTGTATAAACTTGGGATGCATGTGGAATTTGGTACAACAACTCAGAAACTGGTTTGGTTGGATTCCTAAACTTGTCTCTAGGTTGCAATTTGGTGAAAAAGGTCAAACCAGGGCTAATCTACACGATGTGGTGTGTCCTACACCATAGGGTCACGCACAGCGCACTGAGACTCACGTGGGACATGGAAGTTGGGGTTTAGGCCCTCCACTTGTCACATCAAAACCATATTCAAATAAAATTTACTTTGTTCAGTTGGTATTGACCCAAATAATTGCATTTTCCTATTGCTATGGGACATGTGGATGTAGAATCAACTAGTAGTCGGGAGTGGTTTTTGAAACATATGAAGAATGATATGAACATCATAAATACTGGTGATCCTTACACAATTATGAGTGAGCATAATGGACAAATCTTGAACACAAGTTTTAACCTCTTTCTCTAATTTGTTAACGTGTATGTCAATTTGCAGTTACATATAGGGATGCGAAAACAGGACCCGTTTGTCCAACTTTTTCCCCATTTTGTGCATAGCTAGTGCAAAATTTTGGACCAAACTTTTGCACTAACTATGCATAAAATGGAGAAAAAGTGGGACAAACAGGACCCGTTTTTGCATCCTTAGTTACATACTAGATGCTAGAGAGCTCCCTATCTTGTAAATGCTTCACAAGACCCTATGCCAGATCATGCACAAAATTACAACAAAGATAAAAAAGGTAGAGAGTAGTGTAACGGTATAATATGTCAACAAAAGGAGTTACAACAAACACTGAATTTGCGGCCAGGTACGATATTTTGTCAACCATGGGAGAGTGTTTTTCAGGTGAGTGCACCAGATGGAAATCCATAAACTAGTTGACATAAATACCATGTCATGTCACTGCAAGGGATGGCAACTGAGTGGAATACCATGTGGACATACAATTGCTTGCTTCAAGTAAAGCATTTCATTGATAAAATTTCATATTGTTGATCATGCTCTTACTTATCTTCTTAATCATGTTCTTGGTAATGTTCTTTCATGGAAGAGAGGAAAAATTAGAGAACATGGTCCACGATTGTTGCACTGTAGAAACCTACTTAAAAGCTCATTGGATCTAACATAATTCCATTGAGAAGTAAATATCATTGAGAGAAGATGAATGCCATTGAAGTGCATCCACACCTGCACATAAAAACATTGGGAGGCGAAAAAGCATAGGAAGATAGATCCAAGTGAGAAAAATGGCAAACTAACTAAACACAATATCACAACGAGCTGCTTAGTGTGCAGGTGTGCAAATCACAATGAAGGGATGTGCAAACCATCAATCAAGTGTAAGGCACGCTCGGGAAGAAGAATTGGAGGACCCAACAATTATATGCAGCGAGTTCTATAGTGATTTGGAGCAAAGTTTTTCATCATCTGATCATGTGTTCATACTTACTAAAATCGTTTCCATTTAAGGACATAGTGCCTAAAAAATCGAACCCTTCTCTAGATCCATCTGAGTAGACATGTATGATGCTATATAATTTGTTGCATGAGAAAAGCAATGAGATATCCAGAAGACCCATTGCCAGAATAATCTTAGTTTGTACTCCCCCGTTTTCTAAATATAAGATGTTTTATCCTTTTCAGATTCACATATATCTACATGTATCTAGAGTTCTAAACGCGTTTTAATATGTATGTTCACTCATTTTGGATCCGCATCTAATCAACATGTGAAATAGTTAAAACATCTTATGTTAAGAACGGAGGAAGTAGTTTACAACACAGAGAAATATCAACCTTTGGGAGAATTGTGTTTCGTCTCCACTTGATGACCATACCTATAGGACTATTCGTTATCAATCATTTTAGCCTTCAATAATTTCGGACACATAAAGAATCAGGTTCAATAATCGCCATACCTGCTTTGCCAACATCGCCAAAGTGAAACAATGAGGATATCCGAATCCAATTTCCCCTCTGTTCTTCGGAATGAATAACTTCCACCACGGGAACCAATGCCATCTTCACCCCACTAGAATTGCAAGATCACATCCGTCATTCCTTCGCATATACTCCCTCCGTCCAATATATAAGACATTTTAGCTCTTGAACATATTATCTAGGTGCATACTAAAATGAGTGTACATACACACTAAAATATGTCTATAATCTATATACATCTACATATATGTGAATGTGGACAAATGCTAAAACATATTATATTTAGAAACGGAGAGAGTACTTTCTGAAATATTCAACACAGACATTGCATATATTTTTGGGAATTTTGAACCAGTTTTCAACTTGTTTGCACCAATTTGCAAATGCGGGTCAAGTTTATGAACTCCAGCGTTATTTTCTTAAAAGAACTACTTCGTCGCTTCCGTTAGTTGGCCCCCTCCCTCTCTCTCGCGACGCTCGTCAGCCGTCCCGTTCGCCTCGCAAAACCCTAGGCCACAGTCTACTCCCATGGCGACGCCGATAGTGGCCCCCTCCGACTCGGGTAACCCGCAGCCCGACGAGCCTCCTCGGGCCGAGGAAGCTGCCCCGGTGTCAGAACCAGCGGAAGCGTCCGGTCCAGGCGCCGTCGCGGCGGCATCAGCGGAAGAGGCGGCAGCTGGGGATGCCTCGTCCGCTCTCGCTCCTACCTCCACCTCCACCTCCTGTGCGGCGGTTCCACCGCCGCCGGTTTCCCCTGCCTCGTCTGCCTCTCCAGGGCCGCCACGGCCGCAGTTCGCTGCCTCGCCGGCCTACATGACTCCCCGGCGTCCTCTCCGTCGCCCGCGTTCTCTTACAACGTTTTGCCCAGGCCGCCGCCCCCGCGCCCAGTGGGCAGCGGCGCGACCCACCAGCAGGTAGATTCCGTTGGGGTAGAGTATCAGCATCCTATCCCGTGCTTCAGCTTATATGCTTCACCTAGCTATTGTTCGCGCTCGTATAGGAGAGTTGTTTTTATATTGCGTTTCAGTGTATGATCCACATAGGTAATGCTGTAACTTTCGTAGAGGAATATATGGTGCTAACACTGCCAGGAACTATATTTTGGTTAGCTCTGATGACAAGTGTTGAACGGACATGGGGTTGCGTTAATTGATGATGCAAATTTTTAACTGCAGAAGCCAGTCTCTTGTGTAGTATAGGGATACTCTGAACTTAGGGAATTTCAAATTCATAACCCTACTTTAGTCCTATTGTAGAGGGGTCATATATCGCCCTTGTTTAAAACAAGATAATTTGTTTCAAGTTCCATGTGATGTGACGCTTAAGCTTATGATTGTCTGTGGATTTTGTTAGCTTCTTTTAGCTTCAACACAAATGTCTAATTCATGCTCTTGTCGAAGAAATTGCTTTTTTAGGTGTATGTTGCATAATTGTGTTGTATGCCTTCTGCAATGTTTTCATCTTGATTTGGTGAAACGGTCGTTGGTTTGATTTTTTTATCTAATGCAAAGCATAGACAGATAAACATTTCGTTGTATCACGGTTCATGGATGTCTGATGTGAACCTTATTAGCTTGAGGGTCTCTTGCATAAAATGTTCTGAAATCATCTGAATGCTAGAAGCCTACTCAATTTAGTGACATGTTTGGTTTCTATAGCCTATAGCTTCTTCATAACTAGTCAATTGAAAATTGTTTGTAGAGCTGAACTTACACTGCTTTGGCATCTTGCTTCTGCAACAGTTCATCTTATAAAAGAGTAAAGAAATAAGAGCATTGACACCCATACTTATGATCACTGCAAAACAACCCGCCGACGTGCAAGTTGGATTATCATAACTTGTAGTCTTATGTTTTTCCTTTCCAGGCTCCGATGGCTCCTCCAATGCCTCCAGCAGCTCTTCAGCCACCAGCCTCACAGCCGTATTTTGGGAACAGGCCTTCTTTCTCATATAATGTAGTCTCACATTCCAATGCTAGCTTGCCTACTGGTCAGCAGTTTCAACTTGACACTGTAATTTCTCATGGCTTTATTATCGTGTTTTTTAGTTTTTAATGATCTAATCCTCTTCTCTGATGCACTATCACCTAATGTCACCTTTTCTTCCAGGGGATGAATCATGCTGTCCAAGTTCCTATGTTTGCTCGGCCAGCATCCTTGCAACCTCCAGCTCCTGGGCAATTACCTCGCCCAAGTGTGCCATATCCAGGAGCTATGGCACCGAATCCTCAAGGATCTGTTCGGTTGCCATTTCCAGTGCCACCCAGGACGTCCAATATTTATGGCGCCAACCCACAACAGGCACAGTCCTAGACCTCCCAGTCTCCTTTAACACTGCATGCATCTATCAGCTTGCTCCCATATGCTCAAATCTTCTGAATGTGGTACTAATAACTTGTTGAATTATTACAGGGTAACCCGGATGTTAGTGCTTCCAAGTCGGATGTCCCAAGTGCCCCAGAGGCAAGTCCCCATACCATGCAGTCACAACCACCTCGCCCTGAGGTTTTTGGGGTTGTTGAGGGTTCTGGACCTGGACAAAGTTCTTTGAACCTATCAACTCCACCGAGCCTCATTGGGAGACCTACAGCCCCATCTGCTCCTTCTTTGCCTCAAACATCACCGTCAGGTGCTGCTCCACGGATTACTCAGCAACAGTTTTATCCATCCCATCCTTCAGCACCTGGTATCGTTCCACCTCAACCTTTATGGGGATATCCTCCACAACCTACTAGTTTTCATCAGGCTCCTTTCCATTCTTATCCACCGGGACCTCTTGGACCTCATGGTAGACCAACAGTTGGAACTTCTGCTGTGACTACATCCTTGCCCAACATTCAACCACCTGGTATTACAACTGGTGGGGATCCCAAGGAACCACCATCAATAAATCCAGGATCTGCGCAGTCCATTCATACTTCAGTTGAACAACACCCAACAGGTATTCTTTTTACTGGAGTTGATGTTCACTTGTTGAGTCTTAGTGTTCCTTTAATTTTCCAGTTCTTATGATTTATGTGTAATGCTGAAGGGCTGGAGCACAGGAGCACTACAGGAATGCAGGATTCAGATGCATGGTCTGCCCACAAAACAGAAGCGGGTGTTTTATATTATTACAATGCATTGACAGGGGAATCAACTTATCAAAGACCACCTGGTTACAAGGGGGAGGTAGTTGCACAGAAGAATAGCTTTATCAAGTAATATAACTTCATTCTAGTCTGGGTCATGGCAATTTATCATCACAATTTACTAACTCATTTCCCCCTGTTTTGCTATAGCTCGAGAAGGTTGCAGCTCAACCAGTTCCAGCTTCTTGGTATGTCTGTGCAACTACTCATTTACCCTGTTAGTTTTTGACTAATCATATGTTGGTATATGAAGGTTGTAAGAACCTTCTTGGATTTGATTCCTCATCCTCTCACTTTTATACTTTAAGAGTTCTACAAAATCATTTGCACACGCAATTCTCGTGTAATGATAATCGCATGGAACTCAAATATCTCACTTTGCCAGGGACAAAATTTCTGGCACCGACTGGAGCATAGTAACCACAAGTGATGGAAAGAAATATTACTATGACAATAAACAAAAGGTATGTCCGTGATGATGGCTTTGAAGGTCAGCATATCTAATACATTAATTAATGCTGTGGTCTCCCAGTATCGCAATTTATTATATATACTGTTTTTCTCAATGCTGAACAGGTTAGCAGCTGGCAACTTCCGCCACAGGTGGCTGAGCTCAACAACAATGCGGATTCTGGTAACTTGAAAGGAAGTTCAGCTTCACTGCCGGATGCTGCCACAGTAGGAAATAAGGGAGATACGGGTGGTGAAATAAGTACTCCTGCCATACAGACAGGTGGCCGTGATTCGTTGCCACTTCGGCAAACAGTTGCCCCTGCATCGCCTTCTGCTTTGGATTTAATAAAGAAGAAATTGCAGGATGCCGGTGCTTTCAGTGTGTCCTCTCCTCTTGCTACTCCTTCATCTACAGCATCCGAGTTGAATGGATCTAAACCATCTGATGGTGCACCTAAAGGACAGCAAGGCTCAAATAACAGTGAGAAACCAAAGGATAACAATGGCAATGAAAATATGTCTGATTCCTCTTCAGATTCAGATGACGAGGAACATGAACCAAGTAAAGATGACTGTGTTCGTGAGTTTAAGGTGATTCTTGTGACGTTATCTCGTATTTCAGAATAGATGTTAAGGGGGCTTTTTGTCTCCACGAGATATGCTTTTCTGTCAGATGCTATACCAAGATATTCAACGTTGGTACTTGTTAAATTCTGTTTGTACTTTGTAACCATATGCTATTTCATGCTTTTGTTTGGTAAGGCAGTATTTTTTCTACTTTACGCAGTTGGACATAACTTATTACAAATTGGTTATGAATGAAACTAGATGATTTTTGTTGGTGTTGTGAAGAAATAGCATGACATGGATGCATTTCTAATTTTCACAGGAAATGCTAAAGGAACGAGGAGTAGCACCATTTTCAAAGTGGGAGAAGGAACTGCCAAAATTAGTGTTTGATGCACGCTTTAAGGTTTGTGAAGTTCGTCATCGTTGTCTTTCATGTGATATTTTAAGGTCTGCCAAGTTTGTGACCGTACTGCTTACAAACTCAACATAAACTTCTTTCGTGTGATGCATAACGTGTGTAGAGTTTTTCGAAGTTGATTTTCAGCTGTATGGGATGCATTATCTTTTTGTTTGAATAGTTGTACATAGAGTGCTGACTGCTGTAGCTGTATTAAAGGGGAGAGGTTGAGAAATTTCGATTCAGATGGTTTTCAGTTGGAGAATATATATTTAGAAACTTCTAAATGGATTATCGAATTTTCTGCGTGACTAAATGTTTTTTCTGTGTGACAAATGTTTTAGAAACTACTAATGATCTCAAAGATTTTCATGTTTTTTGTTCCTTTTCACCAGGTGTTAGTGGTGTAATAGTTGTGGTTTTATTTTAAAGGCAGCGAGCCAGTGACATATTTAACCGTAGCTACCTAACTTGGTTCATATTTTAATGGTGCAAAGTCAGTGCCTTCTTTATGTAATTCATGTTCTAATTTGTTAATGCCTGTAGGCTGTAGATTTATTATGACTGCAGAAAAGTCTAAAGTTTTCTTAAGGACTCTAGGTTTTGTTAGAGGTTAACTCAAAACTGGAAAAGAAACCGACAAACCTATTTCATCGTGATCTGCCTTCAGACTTCAAATGTACAGTGATTACTCGTTTGGAAAACTGAATTCTGGGTGTGCTTGTGGTTCTGGTTCATTTTAAAAAGCTTTTATCTTACTATTTGTAGTTATAAAAACCTCTTCTTTAGAACGATAACAATAATAGCATGGTTTTTAAGGCGATGCCTTATGGACGCTTAGGTGGTAGAGCATCCCCACTGCCTTAGTATTTTGCCCGCTTTAGACGCTTAGGCTGTAGAGTGCCCCCAGCGACTTAGGACGCCTTACCGCCTTAACCTTGAATATTAGTTTACTTGAATCAGGAAAGATAGTGCATAACTAAATTCAGCTGCACAACATAGCAATGCCAAACTGTCCATTTGTGCTTTGTTTTTCGAATCCCAGTTATGCTGTATTGAAGACCTCATATTGTAGTGCATCTAATGTGATTGCAATAGTGTATGTTCGTAAACGATCACACTAAATCTGCCATGTCCAAAGTAGGCCCTAAATTGTACTTTCCACTTTAAATAGTAGTGGTTGCTATATGCTCATACAAGAAACTTACTTGATAGTGCTTACTGCTGAGTTGGCATTCTGTTGCTACTGGTAACTTTACAGTGTAATTCTATAATTGGATGTACTAATGATAGATTGCCCACGACAGGCTATTCCAAGTCACTCGACAAGACGGGCTATATTTGACCACTTTGTTCGGACACGTGCCGACGAGGAACGGAAAGAGAAGAGAGCTGCTCAGAAGGCTGCTGTGGAGGCATATAAACAGCTACTAGAAGAAGCATCTGAGGTTTTTACGAGTTATTTGAGTTTTTCTTGAAATTAGGGCATGCGATGATAGCCAAATGGCTACAGCTGTTGCTTATATTTGGAACTACCACTATCTTGAATGTCATGCCTTCTTCATACATAAATTGCAGGACATTGATTCCAAAACAGGCTACCAGGAATTCAAAAGAAAAAGAGGTACTGACCCAAGATTTGAAGCCTTGGATCGAAAAGAAAGGGAGGCTCTTTTCAAGGAGAAGTAAGGCCGCCCACTTCTATATTATTCTTGTAGAATTAAGGATTTCCACTTTCATCTTTCACATCAAATTAATGGGTCATGTACATTTCGATGATGCATTTCCAAATATTTGAGCAGGGTTAGGGCTATTGAAGAGAAAGTTCAATCAGTACGGAATGCTATCATTACTGACTTCAAATCAATGCTTCGAGAATGTAAAGATATTATCTCAACTAGCCGTTGGACCAAAGTAAGTTCCTTGTACTCATTTCACTACAAATCTTGCATCAAGATCAAATGACAAAGGAGGCAGATCTTATTTATGTAAAAGATAATACAAGAATTCGTCTTGGGATGATATTCTGTTATCTATCTGAACTTGCAAATTAGTATTAACATTTTGATACATATTTTTTCTTCCTTTTTTATCTTCTAATATTGATGGTGGGATTGGATTCGATCTGCTAGGGCTTGTTTACCCCAAGAGTTTTTTAGGGGATGGGAAGAGTAGGGATGGGAAGGGATTTGGTGAACACCCAATCCCCACAAATCCCCACAAATACTCTTCCCCTACAATACACTAGCATGGACTAGAGTTTTTATGTTAGGCAAAAATGAGATGGTTGGTAGGGGATATTTGGGGATTATCCCCTCCGATTCCCTAAAATACACTAGAAGTAAACAGACTGGTGGGGATTTTCCGGGATCCGGGACGGATAATCCCCTCCCATCCCCTAAAATACACTAGAGGTAAACAAGGCCCTATTGTGAAATTTAAACCGTTGTCTAAACATAGTATTTTGTGTTATGGTTTGTTTCACTTGCCGATTAGCCCATTTCTTCGGGAAGGTGGAAACTAACCAATAGACCAAGTCAAACAGCTGCCTCTGAAGCTCTGACATAGGGACATGTGTTGTCTAGTGACAGAGTATCGTGATTTGTGATTTAAAGTGCTCTTTTGGTTCCTTTTTTCAAGTTACCACATGCCGATATCAATCTGGATGGGTTTTATGTAAGTATGATTGTCTGTTTTGATATCATAGTTCACCGGACCATCTAGCTTACATGGTCAGGTTTCATCTTCCTGGTGTTCACATTGACTTGGCATGTGCTTTGTATCACTGTGTTTAGCTGTTCTGAACCATTTGTGGTCCTACAGCAGCTCCTACCCATTCGGAACATCATATAAAATCATTTAGTCCGCTACTTACTTAGGGGGCAAACTTGTTACATGTTGTTAGAATATGTTGCTTTGATCTGTCATTTTTTCTCATAGATCGTACTACTGCATTCTACAGGTGAAGGAAAATTTCCGGAGTGATCCAAGGTACAAAGCCGTAAATCATGAAGAGAGAGAAAAAGCTTTTAATGAATACATAGCAGAACTTAAATCTGCTGAGCGAGAAGTGGAGCAAGCTGCCAAGGCCAAAGTGGATGAAAAGGTCAGTCGACTCAGCCAATGAACTGTATGATGCTTTATTTAGTGATTATGGCTTCACAAATACTGTTGTATGCATTGTCAGACAAAATTAAGGGAGAGGGAACGCGAAACTCGCAAAAGGAAAGAAAGGGAAGAGCAGGTGTGAGAGTAATCCTTGCATAGGAGTTAATCTAGAATGTTCTAGTAGTACTATTTCTAGACTAAGCCTTAGGCTGTAACAGCAAGTAGTAAATTCTGTAGAAGTCTGTAGAAAGTTAACTGTAGAAACCTAGCAGTAGAAATCTGTGGAAGGTTGTAGAAGGCTATAGTAAGCTGTCAGGTTGGGTTGTCCAACCGACCTTGTACCCTATATATATCCCTATGTAATACAAGCAGAATAAGCTTATGCAGCATACAGAGAACACCTTCCCACATAGCTAACTCCAACATTTGGTATCAGAGCCAAGGTAGGAGAGGTTCAGTCACAGTTAGGAGAGGATCAGCCCAGTGAGGAGAGGATCCTGAGAGATGTCTGCTCAGGTTCAGCAGCGTGTTGCCCGCAGTCCGTCTCAGCAGCGCCATTCCCCTTCACCACCACCGAGACGACCGCGCCACCGTGACGCTGGAAGGCGCGAGGTCGTTGTCGAGCGTGTCGTGAAGGAAGTTGGCGGCGGCAATTACCCAACGTTGACGCGGACGAACTACACCGAATGGAGCCTCCTCATGAAGGTGAAGCTGCAGGCTCGGGGTATCTGGGATGCAATCGAGCTCGGCGCCGACGACTTCCAGGAAGATCGAATGGCGCTGGAGGCCATCCTGCAAGCTGTCCCACCAGAGATGGTGGCTGGCCTGGCTGTCAAGCGGACAGCGAAGGAGGCGTGGGAGGCGATCCGAGCCATGCGTGTTGGTTCAGACCGCGTGCGGAAGGGCAAGGTGCAGCAGTTGAAGAAGGAATTTGAGATGATCTCGTTCCGCGACGGGGAGTCCGTTGACGATTTCGCGCTGCGCCTCACCAACCTCGTCACAAGCCTCGCCACGCTCGGAGCACCTATCGACGAAACTCAAGTCGTCGAGAAATTCTTGCGAGTTGTGCCGCCTAGGCTGTCACAGATAGCCCTTGCAATCGATACCCTCCTTGACACTGCTGATATGTCGTTGGAGGAAGTCACCGGTCGGCTGAAGGCAGCAGAGGACCGTCTCGAGTCGCCGGAGCCGCTGCGTGAGCAGGGAAAGCTTCTGCTCACCGAGGAGCAGTGGCAACAAAAGATGAAGGAGCGCCAAGGAGGCAGCTCCTCCAGGCCTGCACGTGGCAGGGCACAGCAACGGCGACGACCACCGCGTAAGAAGGGTGGAGAAGGCGGCAGCGATCATGCAGCAGCTAGGGATAGCCCGCGCGATGACACATGCCGCAACTGTGGTCGTCGCGGCCATTGGGCCAAGGACTGCTGGCAGCCTAGGAGAAATGGGAACAGGGCATACTTGGCCCAAGCAGAGGAAGATGATGAGGAGCCTGCTCTCCTCATGGCGCAGGTATGTGAAGCTCCAGCCCCAGCCATGAAGGCGCAGCAAAGCATTGCTCCAGCCACAGCCATGGTGGTGCAGCAAAGCGTCGCTCCAGTCCCAGCCATAGTGGTGAAGGACAACACCGCTACACTTCCGCAGCATGGCCCACTTCACATCGACGAACCGAAGGCAAAAGCCTACCTTGCAACGAGCAGCGACGAGGAGCGAATTGAGGGCTGGTACCTCGACACCGGTGCCACAAATCACATGACGGGCTGCAGCGACGTCTTCGCTGAAATTGACAGAAAGGTCACCGGCACCGTCAAATTCGGCGACGGCTCGGTTGTCGAAATCAAGGGCATTGGCACCATCCTTTTCGCTGGCAAAAATGGTGAACACAAGGCTCTCAGCGGCGTCTACTACATCCCACGTCTGAAGAACTCGATTATCAGCATTGGACAGCTCGACGAGGGCGATGCAAGCGTGCTGATCAGGAGAGGTGTGCTTCGCATATGGGACAAGCAAGGTCGACTCCTTGTTCGGGTCCGGCGTGGCCGGAATCGCCTCTACCTCCTCCATCTTGAGGTTGCCCGACCAATATGTCTCTCTGCCTGCCGCGATGATGTTGCTTGGCGCTGGCATGAGCGATTTGGGCATCTCAACTTTGATGCTTTGGAGAAGATGGGACGCCTCGACATGGCACGTGGGCTGCCACGACTGGAGCATGTGCAGCAGTTCTGCGACACGTGCGTCATCACCAAGCATCGCCGGAGCGCATTCCCTCGGCAAGCAAGGTACCGTGCACAAGAACTACTTGAGCTCGTCCATGGAGACTTATGTGGTCCGATATCACCTGTCACACCCGGAGGCCGGCGCTATTTCTTGCTGTTGGTGGATGATGCCACTCGCTACATGTGGGTGATGCTCCTGGCAGCCATGCACCGGATGCCATAAAAAGAGTTCAGGCAGCAGCAGAAGCTCAAAGCGGACGCAAGCTGCGGGTTTTCCGCACCGACAACGGCGGCGAGTTCACCTCGACGGAGTTTGCCGCTTACTGCGCTGATGAAGGAATCCAGCGCCACTTTTCTGCTCCGTACGCACCGCAGCAGAATGGAGTCGTCGAGCGGCGGAACCAGACGGTGGTGGCAATGGCGCGTGCTCTGCTGAAACAGAGGAGTATGCCAGCAGAATTTTGGGGGGAGGCAGTGAGCACCGCGGTCTTCCTACTGAACCGAGCTCCCACAAAATCCCTCATCGGAAAGACGCCTTATGAGGCATGGCATGGCCGCAAGCCGGCTGTCCACTACCTTCGGACCTTTGGGTGCTTGGCGTATGTCAAGGAACAGGGGAACCTACGCAAGCTTGATGACCGCAGCTCTCCCGCTGTCTTCATCGGCTACGAGGAAGGAGTAAAGGCTTACAGGCTGCTGGACCCGGCAACAAGGCGTGTACGCATAGCCCGTGACGTCATCTTTGATGAAGAACGTGGCTGGGATTGGGCCGCAGAAGGCAGCGGATTCCCCGGCAGCCACTTTGACATAGAGTACATCATCAGGGAGCCCAGCCAGGTGTCCAGTTCAGGAGAAGATGGACCTAGGTCATCGAGACATGGGGCTCAAGGTGCCTCAGCCAGCCCACAACCATCGCCTCCATCTGCTCCAGCAACAAGTGCTACAACCCCAGCAACTCCAGAATTTGTTTCGCCACCAGGAGATGATACTGATCGACTTGACGCTGCACATGGCGACTCACCAGTCCGCTATCGCATGGTCGAGGATCTGGTTGGAGGAGAAGAATCAGTGCCTGGACTCGCACCGCGCAACCTCGAATCTGAGCTGCACTTGGCCAGCACGGGGGAGCCGTGCTCATTTGCGGAAGCTAAGCGCGACAAGGCATGGCAGGCAGCCATGCGCGAGGAAATTGAAGCTGTGGAGCGGAACAAGACATGGGAGCTCGTGGATCTGCCACACGGGCATCAACCAATAGGCCTCAAATGGGTCTATAAGTTGAAGAAAAATGAAGCCGGCGAAGTAATCAAGCACAAAGCACGGCTGGTCGCTCGCGGCTTTGTTCAACAAGCCGGCATAGACTTTGATGAAGTCTTTGCTCCCGTGGCTCGCATGGAATCGATCCGGCTGCTACTTGCTATGGCTGCCCAGGAGGGGTGGCCCGTCCACCACATGGACGTAAAATCAGCTTTTCTCAATGGAGAACTGAAGGAGGAAGTTTATGTCAAGCAGCCACCCGGTTTCGTCATCCAAGGAGAAGAAGGAAAGGTGCTACGGCTACGCAAGGCCCTCTATGGCCTGCGACAGGCACCGCGAGCATGGAACGCGAAGCTTGATTGCACGCTCAAAGAAATGGGCTTCAAACAGAGCGAGCACGAGCATGCAATATACCGGCGCACCACCAGCGAGGTAATCCTGCTCATTGGAGTATATGTGGATGATCTGATCATCACAGGTTCATCCAAGGGAGCAGTGGAGAGCTTCAAGGACGAGATGAAGACAAAATTCGAGATGAGCGACCTTGGATTATTGTCTTTCTATCTTGGGATCGAAGTCCAACAGCACGCAGACGGCATCAGCCTATGTCAAGCACACTATGCCTCGCGCATACTTCAGCTGGGAGGAATGGAAGGTTGCAATTCTGCACACACTCCAATGGAGGAGCGGCTGAGGCTGAGTCGTGAAAGTACAGCAGAAGAGGTGGACGCTACAAAGTACCGGCGGATCGTTGGCAGCCTCCGCTATCTCGTCCATACCAGGCCAGACCTGGCCTTTGCTGTTGGGTTCGCCAGTCGATTCATGGAACGACCCACGGAGGAGCACATGATGGCTGTGAAGAGAATCCTACGCTACGTCGCTGGCACGATCAACTATGGTCTTCACTACAGGCGGAAGACAAAGGAGGTACGTCTGATTGGTTATAGTGATAGTGACCTCGCTGGCGACATTGACACCAGGAAGAGCACAAGTGGCACACTGTTCTTCCTCGGTGACTGTTTGGTAAGTTGGCAATCTCTCAAGCAGAGGGTGGTTGCTCAGTCTTCCTGTGAAGCAGAATATGTAGCAGCCACAACTGCGGCAAATCAGGGAATTTGGCTCGCTCGACTACTTGGAGAACTTCAAGGAAGAAAAGCTGAAACCGTTGAGCTAAAGGTGGACAGCAAGTCTGCCATAGCGTTAGCCAAAAACCCAGTCTTCCACGAGCGCAGCAAACATATCGATATTCGGTATCACTTCATCAGAGACTGCTTGGAAGACGGAAGCATCAGCACCAGCTTTATCAAAACATCAGATCAGCTCGCTGACATCTTGACAAAATCTTTGGGGCGAGTGAAGTTTCAGGAGCTGCGTGCTCGAATTGGGATGGTCCAGATCAAGTCAAGCTTGAAGAGCAAGGATTAGGGGGAGAATTGTGAGAGTAATCCTTGCATAGGAGTTAATCTAGAATGTTCTAGTAGTACTATTTCTAGACTAAGCCTTAGGCTGTAACAGCAAGTAGTAAATTCTGTAGAAGTCTGTAGAAAGTTAACTGTAGAAACCTAGCAGTAGAAATCTGTGGAAGGTTGTAGAAGGCTATAGTAAGCTGTCAGGTTGGGTTGTCCAACCGACCTTGTACCCTATATATATCCCTATGTAATACAAGCAGAATAAGCTTATGCAGCATACAGAGAACACCTTCCCACATAGCTAACTCTAACAGCAGGAAATGGAAAGAGTAAAATTGAAGATCCGAAGAAAAGATGCCGAGTCCTCATATCAGGCCTTACTTGTTGAAAGTATAAAAGATCCAAAGGTGACCCTGTTGACTTAACTAGTCTGCATTTAACTGAACATTCTTGGTTTTTGTACCTGCCATAGCACTTTTTGAGTGTTCAGCTGATCTGTTTATTTTGGTCCTTGATGTCAGGGACTAGTATGTGTATGTGTATGTGAGGGACTAGTATTAGTATGTAATAGTAAGTTAGTAGCTGTGAGGGCATATTAGGTATTCTACCTAAAATTAGGGTTTCATTTCTTGATTGCAATCACAGGATACAAGGATGGCTATATAAAGACCTAGCCAACTAATAGATGTCAACATAGGTAGAATACCTAATATGCCCTCACAGCTACTAACTTACTATTACATACTAATACTAGTCCCTCACATACACATACTAGTCCCTGACACTTGAGTGACTTCCTCTTAGTGTATTACGATATATATTCACTGTAGTTCGCTTTTAGGAATCGGCATATTGCAGCTTTGCAGTATATAAATTAACGGCAATTAATGTTAAGTATGTTGTTTTTCTTCCATAGGCATCATGGACAGAATCCAAACCAAAACTTGAAAAGGACCCACAAGGTCGTGCTTTTAACCCTGACTTAGGCCAAGGCGACGCTGAGAAGTTATTCCGTGACCATGTCAAGGACTTGTATGAGGTAAATTCCTACAATTGTGGTCTTCCAATCATTCTCTTCATTCACAGAGGAATCTCAAAATATTCAGCAGAACTATCACATTGAACTATTTATGGATGGTATTATGGCATGTACTTGTTTGAACTCTGATGCCTCGTTCACTGCTGCTTTAATAAAGCCTCTTCATTTAAGCGGTTTTGTTAGTATTTTGATCGCGATATGTATCATCTATTTTTGAGCTTGAATAAATTAATGCTCAAGCTCTCACATACTTTTGACTGATCCTATAATTTCCCTGCAGCGTTGTGTCCGTGACTTCCGTGCACTTTTATCTGAGGCCATCACCCCAGAGATAGCAACTCGGACGACTGATGAAGGAAAGACCGCAGTTAGCTCTTGGAGCGAAGCAAAAGGACTTTTGAGATCTGATCCAAGATACAACAAAGTGGCAAGCAAAGACCGTGAGTCTATTTGGCGACGGTATGTGGATGATATGGCGAGAAAACTCAAAAAGTCAGATACAGAGAAACCGGACACCGATGTGAGACAACAACATAGGACCTCTGAACCGTCAAGGCGGAGGTAACTTTAGGTAGAAATTATCCACCTGTACTTCCCTACTTGTTCATCTTTGCTGGGCTGTTCAGGCCCCGGCCGGTCCTTTACACTGTCTATGTAAAACAAAAATGTCTTGTATCGTCATCGCCAGTTTTGATACCATGAGCTTACATGATTTTTAGTCTTTTGGGCATGCAACCCCTTCCTGGTGGCCATCTTATGCTGCCTTGCCATATATTGTTGCGTTACAAGTTTCTACGCAGTTATGAAGTACAGTATGTTGAGCTGCCTTTGTAAAAGAATACTATATTCCTTTTGCCATACTCTCGTATTTCTTTTTAGTCGGCCAGAGTGCCTGACGTTGTGAACGAGCCACGCAGCAGAAGCAGAAGTCCACCCACACAGCTCGCGCTGGCACACGGATGTTCCATCAAATAAATGTTCAGAAATCAAACACATGAATAATAAAACTATCAGAATTGACGTCTACTCTCAAACTGTCAGCGGTCATTTCATTGAAATGACCAAATGAAATGACTGGTTTGGGGATAGGAATCGATCTAACTACAGTAAGCATTTGCTGAAATTCCAAATGAAATAACATGACAGCCAAACATATTGGAAGTGTATTCAATAGCAAATAGAGTCCCCATCTGACTGTAAAAAGCCATAGGAATTGGTTGCGTCATAAATCACACAATGAGACATGAGAAACACGTTCGAGAGCACAGACGAAAACATATCTTTTTCATGGGAAAGGAAAATAAGAGCTATGTTTTTTTGTCAAAGATTCCTATGACTTATTAAAAAAAGGATTCCTATGAAAGATATGGCCTTTAAGGGCACATGGTGTCTTGCCTTGTAAGTTTAGATGCATCTGTTATGAAAATAAATTTTAAATGCATTTTAAAAATGTAAAAAGAGCCAAACAAAAATTTAGGACGTACATCCAAACTTTCTATGTCCACACAAAAAGTTTCGCAAAAAGTATCATTTTTTATGGGTTATGCAACAAAATTTGTCTTTTTTACACAAGGCATAGATTGCGAAATTTTGTGTACGAATATAAAAAGTCCGGATATATTCCCAAAATTTTTGGTTGAATTTTTTTGACATTTTAGAATATGATATTTGAATAATGGGTGCATCTACACCTATGAGTCAAAACAGATTTTCCCCTTTAGGGGTCTTTTTGGATTGTAGGATTTTCATAAAATTTTGGAGGCTTTCAGTCTTAATGACTTTATCCTATGGAACCCCTTTTTGATCATAGTATTGACCTTGCCAAATTCTTATGAAATCTATTTTTGTGCCCCAAATTTCATAGGAATCTCAATATGAACTCAAACCTCATTTTAATTTTTCTTTGAGAAGTTCAACACAATTTCACCCTATATCTCCACTCTTTCTCATCAATCCTCCAAAATCGCATGTGTATTTCGAGTGTACCATGCAAAGGCATCTGTTGTAAAAATTATGTGTTTCAAATCCGTAGTAATCCACAAGCGAAGCAGTACGTCCTGTCGGCTCCTAGGCATACAAGGCGATTAGGTTTCCCTGCCTCTCGTCGGTGGCCATCGTTGATATGCCCCGCCTCTGTGGCCTTATGCCCATGGAGGCGTGGTGGATCTCGGCCCTCGTCGGCGGGAGGGCTCCGTTTTTGGGTGTTAGGGTCAAGATTTGTTGGGGCGGCGCTCAGATGGCGGCGGCGGCGCTGAAAGAACATTGTTGCTCTTAATCATGTTTTGATGTTGATGATAATACAAAGGTTGCATCTAACAAGTTTATATGAGTTTAAACAGGTTTTATATTTATCCCCGTCGTCTCGATGCGATGAAAAGGAGCAAAGGAGTGAAAGCTTCCAGGGAGCGGTAGTACCGCTGGGATAGGCGGTACTACCGCCAGTTCCCTGGGGCGAGCTGCGAAGGGCAGTACCGCCGCGGGTACCGCCGTTCTCGGCGTTCTGCCCGCGGTTCCGGTACCGCCAGCGGTACCAAGTGGTACCGCCATCTCCAGGGACGCAGAGGAAAAGGGTACCGCGGCCGGTACCGCTCCCAGTACCGCCGTTCGGGCCGTTCTGCCCACTGTTCCGGTACCTCCAGCGGTACCGCCTGGTACCGGCGAGGTGGGATTCGTCGTCGACAAGAAGCGGGCCCGTTGACCGTTTGGAGGCGCGCGTGAAGACCGCGGCGGTAGTACCGGCTATTCCAGCGGTACTACCGCTCGCATGGGATTTTTCCTCCCAACGGGCAGAAGAAAGGGAGGGGGTATTTATACCCCTCCACCTACCTTGGGACTTTGAGCTACTAGAACCAATTCCCCATTCTTTGCCAAAGCCCCATTGTTGTAAGAACTTCAAACTACTAGATCTCCCACTCCAACCACTCAATCGACTTGATACTTTGAGGAGTGTCATAGGAGGTCTAGATCTACGTCTCCACCGAAGGAATTTCAAATCCCCCCACACGGATAGTGTGGAACTTGCATCTTGAGTTGCTTGTAACTCGAGGTGCCTTTGTGAGTCTCGGAGGAAGTCCGAGACATTGTTGGGAGGCTTCAACTCATTGTGGAGTTCCCCGACCTTTGTGTATCGGCTTGGTCAACGCCATCAAGGTGACCTCATAGTGGATGAGCCAAACCCCCACGGGTAAAGCTCACGGAGAATAGAGTGAGCACATCCGTGCTATTGGAGCGCCTAGGTGGCTCCACACTCCTCCAACGTAGACGTACTTCCCTTGGGAAGGAACTACGGGAAACATCTCCGTGTCTCCACTTTGCGGTTACTTCTATCCTTTACTTATTGCTTCCGCTACGTTGCTTACCTTGCTTGTATCACATAGGTTGCTCACTTAGTGCACATCTAGTCAACCTTGTTATACTTTGCTCAAGCCTTAATTAATCGAAAAAAAATTAAAATTTGGTAGTCGCCTAATCACCCCCCCTCTAGTCGACATATCGATCTTTCAATTGGTATCAGAGCCTCGTCTCTTATCTAAGGCTTCACCGCCTAAGAGAATATGTCGGACGTCGTGGACCCTCTCGCATCGGTTACTAATGAACGCTTTGGTGAGGTTGTTAGTGAACTCAAGAGTGAGATATCGAATCTCAATACCGAGATCACTACCAACCTCAACATAAGCATGAAGGAATCGATGCGAGAAATGTTCAAGGAGTTCCTAGGGAAACCGGATCCTCCTAAGGTTGATTTACCCTCCTTGGAAAATGTCCCCGGGAAGGTAGATACTCTTCCTTCTACGGGTATTGTCAATGCGGACGGAAAGGCGCAAGCCAATCCCGAAACAAAGAACTCCGAGGATGGTAACTCAACCCCAAGGAAGCCGCCGGGGGTGTATGCTAATGTTCCACCGGAACAAGTGTATAACACAATCCACCAACACGTCTCTCCGCCACACATCGCCAATATGGGCGCACCTCCTAAGCTTGATCCAAAAGACTTTCCTAATTGGCAATTCTCTATGCGTTCACACATGTCTAGTTGTTGTGTTTTCTTGATTGACATTTTAGAGCAAGGCTTCCATCCTCAAGACCCACACAACATGACTCCAACGGAGAAGGCCAATCATCAACTCAACGCCACCGCCATGCACATGATACAAACGGCCGCAAGCCCAACTTATCGCACGCATATCCGTATGTGCACGACGGCAAAGCAATGTTGGGAGAATCTTCATAACTTGTTCTTGGGGAACAAAAGCATTCAACTTTCCAAGTATGAAGCGGTTCAAGATGAAGCCGATGAGTTTGTGATGAATGAAGATGAGACCCCCGAAGATCTCTATCGAAGACTCTCCGCTCTTGCCATCACCTTGAATGATTTCGGTTTTGAGAAGATTAGTGATAATTGGATCAAGCGCAAATTTCTCAAGGCCATCACTCCCTCAAATCAAGGCTTAGCTCAAACCATTCGATCAAGACCGGACTTCTCAACACTTGACTCCAACACCGTGCTCAACGAGTTTGTATCCATTGGGATGGTTGTCAAGAGCTCTATTCATGCTCAAGCTCGGCAAAGGGGACTTGCGGGACAATCTCCAAATGTCGCTTTGAAGTCCACCACCATCACTAGTGAAGAAGAGTTTGAACATGGAGGTGAAGAGGAGGATACGGAGGAGATCAAGAAAGACTATTGTGAGCACATGGCTCTTGCTTCAAGAGCCTATTGGGGCAACCGTTCCAAGAGATCTTCAAGACCTTTTGCTAAGAAGAACTTCGTTGCAAGACCAAGAGGAGACCGTCCAAAGACTTGCTATAATTGTAGTAATCTCAATCACTACATTGCCGAGTGTCCTTGGGAGAATCGAGAGGACCACAATGGCAAGCTTGTGAGAAAAGACAAGTCCAAGGGCAACGGCAACAAGAACTACGTGAAGAAGAGGGTTACCAATGCCTTGTGTGTTCAAGATAGAAAAGTTTTGGAAGAATACACGTCCGGTGATGAAGATGAAGATGAAGTTGTAGCTACCGCTCGCATTGCCATAGCTACACCTTCCTCTACACCGTCATCCCTATTTGAATCCCCCAATGAAAATGAGTCCATTCCCTACACATGTCTCATGGCAAAAGCCACCTCGGTAACTCCTTCTCCTAAACCTATTGCCTCTACACCTCCTTCCTTATTGGATTGTGTAGAGAATGTTGTGAAGGAGCCCCAAAGTCCAAATGAGGTGGACGTGTGGCTAGCAATCTTAAAGGAGAAGACAAAGTGAATGTTGATGCTCTTTTGGAGCAACTTGAGGAAACTAACTCTCTTGTAGATCAAAAGGAGGAGATCATTTCGGGCATGGCAAACCGTGAGGTTGACTATGCTAATGAGATAGCGGATTTCGCTATTGCTCTTGAAAAGGAGCAAACTCGTAGAAGGTCCCTTGAGGAGGCCCTATCTAATTCCGAGGAATCCTATGCTATTGACATGTCTAGAGTTAAAAAGGATCATGAACATGCTCTTGCTACTTCTAAAGTCTATAAGAATGAGAAGCTTGAGCTAGGCATTGAACATGCTAGACTTGAGAAGGAAAACAAGAGACTTGATGAGGAACTCAAAACCCTCAAAGAGTCTTTTGCCAAACTTGAGAAGTCTCATGATCAATTCCTAGGTCAACAAGTGAAAGAAGTTATTGCTTCCACATCAAATGAAATTATTGCTAAATCTATTATTTGTTGTGAGCATGCTAACCTTGTTGAAGAGAATGCTAAGTTGAAATCTCAACTTGAGAAGGGCATTATGGCTTGTGCCCAAGGAGAAAAGAACCTCAATGACCTTTTGAGCAATCAAAAGGATCAAATTGGAAAAGAAGGACTTGGTTTCTCTACCAAGTCAAAGAAGAAGAACAAGAAGAAGAAGAAGTCTTCTCCCTCTTCAAAAGCTATTATCTTTGTGAAGGAGGGGGAGTTGGCTAAAGAGAAGGAGACCAACACCATTGTGGGTGGTGAGGTCACAAGGGACCTTCCTACCCATAATGACTTTGCCGGCAAATATAACCCATCTTATGTTCTTATGAAATCTAGAGATGGTCATGTTTATGCTAAATATGTTGGCTCTTCTTATGGTGATGATTATCATTGGGCTATTTGGGTTCCTAAGACCCTTGTGACTAACAAGAAAGGACCCATCGAAAAATGGGTACCTAAATCAAAGACTTGATTCCTTGTAGGGTGTGGCGTCCGGTGCGGGTCGATGGACGGTGGATAGTGGCGCATCCCAACACATGACCGGACGCATTGACTTGGTGGATGATATTGAACCTCCTCTACCTCAATATTCACGAGTCAAAATTGGTGACAACCGCGAGCTTAAGGTATTGGGACGAGGCAAGGTCGTTGTTGCTAGAGAAGTCTCTATCAAGAATGTACTTGTCGTTGAGTCCCTTGGTTACAACTTACTCTCCGTCTATCAACTTACTAAAAGTGGTTATGGGTGTTATTTTGATGACGAGAGTGTGATCATCACCGTGAAGGGATCTCTTAAAGTAGTCTTTGTTGGACATGTCGAGTACGGCATGTATGTGCTTGATTTCTCGAAAGAGAGCATGTCGGCCGCGACTTGTCTAATGGCTAAAGTTGATGTGGGTTGGCTTTGGCACCGCCGACTAGCCCACACCAATATGAGAACACTCCATGATCTTCAAAGTGGTAATCACATTCTTGGACTAACCGATATTAAGTTTTCCAAAGATCGTGTGTGTAGATCATGCGTTCTAGGAAAGCAACATGGAGAAGCCCATCCACCAAAGACGAAGATTACCACCAACAAGATTCTAGAGCTCATTCATTTGGACCTTTTTGGTCCATTATCTTATGATAGTCTTGGTGGGAAGAAGTATTGCTTGGTGATTGTTGATGACTATTCAAGATACACATGGGTCTATTTCTTCAAGAAAAAGAGTGAGACTCAACAAAGAGTCATTGACTTCATCAACATGTCTCAACGCCAATATCAAGAGAAGATCATGACAATTCGAAGTGACAATGGGTCCGAGTTCAAGAACTATACCGTGGAGGGGTTTCTTAGTGAAGAGGGGATTGCTCATCAATATTCCACTCCATACACCCCTCAACAAAATGGTGTTGCGGAGAGGAAGAACCGGACTCTTATGGATGCGGCTAGGACCATGATTGCGGAGTATGCTTCTCCGTATAACTTTTGGGCCGAAGCCATCTCCACCGCTTGTCATGCAACAAATCGGTTATTTCTCCGCAAGCTATTGAACAAGACCCCATATGAGATTCTTCTTGGGAAGAAACCGGATCTTTCTTATTTTCGTGTCTTTGGATGCAAGTGCTTCATTCGCAAGAAAGGTAACCGGTTATCTAAGTTTGAAACTAGATCTATTGAGGGTATCTTTGTTGGTTACTCCACAAACTCTCACGGCTATAGAGTCTACAACAAGACCACCGGTCAAGTTGAAGAATCTAGTGACGTGAAGTTTGATGAGGATAATGGCTCCCAAGTGGGGCAAGTTGATCCTAATGTTGTAGGTGATGTACCTATGGAGCTCGCTCTAAGAAGGATGGCAATTGGGGACATTCGTCCCATTGAAGAGGATCCTCCTCAAGTTCAAGATCCTCCTCGAGCTCCTCCTCAAGTCATACCATCACCAACTCAAGATCCTCCCCGTAACCAAGAACAAACTCCGAGCCCTCAAACAAGTGAGCAAGGTCAAGAACAAGATCAACCTAGTGGTTCCTCTCCACAACTTGATGTTCAAGACCAAGCTCTAGATGGTGCACACGACAATGATCAAGAACAAGATCAAGGTGGTCCTCATCAAGATCAAGCTCAAGATCAAAACAATGCACATGACTCCGATGATGAAGGAAATGATCAAGTCATCTCTCAAGAAACTTCGGAGAGGCCAAAGAGAAGAGAATTGCGAAGAGAGCAAAAATTAACTCGCTTAGAGCATACATTGGACAAAGTTCTTGGAGGTGTCCAAAGCAAGGTCGTCACAAGAAAACAATTGGCAAGCTTTAGCACCAACCATGCTTTTGTGTCCTTCATCGAGCCCAAGAAGGTGTATGAAGCTCTTGAAGATCATGATTGGATTGATGCCATGCATGAAGAACTCAATAACTTCAAGCGCAACAAGGTGTGGAAGTTGGTGCCAAGGCCAAATGGGTGCAAGAACGTCATCGGCACCAAATGGGTCTTCAAGAACAAGCAAGATTCGAACGGCATTGTCATTCGAAACAAGGCAAGATTGGTGGCACAAGGCTACTCTCAAGTCGAAGGTGTTGACTTCGGTGAAACCTATGCCCCCGTTGCTCGTCTTGAATCTATTCGCATCTTGCTTGCATATGCATCTCATCATAACTTTAAATTGCAACAAATGGATGTTAAAAGTGCTTTCCTTAATGGTCCTATTAATGAGTTGGTATATGTTAAGCAACCTCCCGGGTTTGAGGATCCCAACCATCCGGACCATGTTTACAAGCTCGACAAGGCACTCTATGGCCTTAAACAAGCCCCACGTGCGTGGTATGAGCACCTTCGAGAGTTTCTTGTAGACCGTGGATTCCAAGTTGGTGTTATTGACCCCACCCTCTTTACCAAGAAGGTGGGTGGCAATCTTTTCATATGCCAACTCTATGTAGATGACATCATTTTTGGTTCTACTAACAATGCTTTCAATGATGAGTTTGCAAAGCTAATGACAAGCAAATTTGAGATGTCCATGATGGGGGAGTTGAAGTACTTCCTAGGATTTGAAGTGAAGCAATATAGGGAAGGTACCTTCATCAATCAAGCCAAATATACCCAAGACATGCTCAAGAGGTTCACGATGACGGAGCTCAAATCTTACAAGACACCCATGTCCACCTCCGTCGACCTCCACACCGACACCGAGGGTAACGATGTCGATCAAAAACTCTATCGCTCTATGATTGGCTCTTTGCTTTATCTTTGTGCATCTAGACCGGATATTATGTTTAGTGTGGGTAAGTGTGCAAGGTATCAAGCGGCTCCCAAAGAGAGCCACTTAGTGGCGGTTAAGCGCATCTTTCGATATTTGCTTCATACCCCAAACTTTGGTCTTTGGTATCCCAAGGGTTCAAGCTTTCATCTCATGGGTTACTCGGATGCGGATTATGCCGGAGAGAAGAAGGATAGGAAGTCTACATCCGGGAGTTGTCAATTTCTTGGCCGCTCCTTGGTGTGTTGGTCTTCCAAGAAGCAAAATTGTGTTGCTCTCTCCACCACCGAAGCCGAGTACATCTCCGCCGCAAGTTGTTGTGCTCAACTCTTATGGATGGTGCAAACTATGAAGGATTATGGTATTATCTTCTCCAAGGTGCCCCTCATGTGCGATAATGAAGTGCTATCAAGATCGCCCACAACCCCGTGCAACATGCCAAGACGAAGCATATTGAAGTTCGTCATCATTTCATCCGGGAGCATGTGGAGAGGGGCAACATTGACCTTTCTTTTGTAGGAACCAAGGATCAACTTGCGGATATATTCACCAAGGCCCTTGATGAACCAAGATTTCGAGAGTTGAGGAATGAACTAAATGTCATTGATGCGAGCAACTTTGCTTGACCGCCTTGCACAAATACCCTAGTAGACATCGTAACTAGTTTAGATGCATGCATGGACATAGGGGGAGTGTAGCTCAACTCATGAGTCAACACTACTTCTATTATGCGCACATAGACAATTCGTGCTTTATTTGGTCACTCCGGTGACAAATTGTGCTTAAACGATGAGTATTGGCCTTAAACCCAAGATATATCTTCGCGGTTTTGGGTTGATAATTGCTCATACATGGTGGCCTCGGCCACCGCCTCCTCCTTATGAGGAGTTGATCTTCATTTGATCTTATTTGGGTTTTCTAGACCTTGGCTTTCTCTTGTGGAAAACATTCAACCTTTGGCCTTTCCTTTTCGCATCTTGCAAAGTTGAATGTCTCCCACCCCTATCGGTTTGTGTTCTATCCTAAGCCAAAAATCCTATCTCAAAAGACTTTTCTTTCTAAAAAATGCTTTTGGTTTCATGCTCTTGGCGCTCAGAAAGTCGGACCCGGCGACATGGCATTGTGCTCGCTTTCCTTTAAGCTTACACAACGTGGTGCCCCCAGGCGCCGGTACTGGCATCCCATACTTGGCTATGCACTAGACCATCATGCGCAAGCATTTGATTTAGTGTATACCCAGTTATTGGGCTGCGCAGAAACCGGCCGGCGGTACTACCGCTGGGTTAAGCGGTAGTACCGCTGGAGCGGTTTTTCGCAGGATAAGGGTCGGGCGGCTGTGGGGAGGAAGTCAAACTTCCTCTTTTCCCCACGCCGCCCCAACTCCTCTCCTCAATCCGCCGCCGCCGACCTTTCCCGCCGCCGGGAAGGAGTGCCCCGGCCAAGGGCTTCCCCTCCCACGCCCCGGGGACACTCCAGCACCTCTCCCTCACCTTTGACCCTCGCCATGAACACCGGTACGTCCTCTCCCTCTCTCTCACCTAGTGGATGGGTGGAGATGTATGGATGATGAATCTTCTTGTGCTTGTGACGATTTGGTTTGGTAGAGATGCAATTTAGGGACCCTAGAACCTTGTGTATGAATCTTGTTAGATTCATTGGCTATTTTTGTTGTTCTACATCTAGGGTTAATAGGAGTCACCTAGAGATGATTTTCTTGTTCCTTGTTGAAATTAGTTCATCATCTCTATGTGATGCCTCTATTCCAAGTGTTTAATAACATCTCTAGCCATTAAGTTCTCTCACTTTCGTTCACATTGTGCTCTGCTTCCCAAATCATGAAACCATGTTGCATTTACTTATCCCCATGCTTCCCATCCATTGCTATTCACAGGTGGTGTTGGTTCGGGAGGTACTCGTCGTCGAGCAAACAAGAAACCTAGAGCAGATGAACCGGTTGATGAGATTGAAGAAGAACTCCATCCGTCGGGGCCAAGTAAACCAAAGAAGAGAGTTGCCAAGAAACCGGCCTCCAAGGAGCTGACCGCAAGCACGATGCCTGAACCTCAATTTCTGGACCTAAGGAAGAGGGATGCCTATGCAACTGACCGGGCAAACCTGCTTCCCAAGTATCGTGGCAATGACCCTTTCTTCCACAATGTCTTTCAAGCCCAATGCTACTCAGAGATCCTTCATAGGAAGGCAGAAAAGAATGTGGTGCCACAAAAATGGATTGACATGGATCATATGACGAGGCACCCGGAGTATTTTGGAGAAGCAATGTCCATGTGTCAAGAGTTTGGGATCATTCCTCTCATGCAACTCAAGCAAGATTATGATGAAGCGCTCGTTTGCCAATTCCTTGCCACTGTTCACTTTGGGACCGAAGTGGAGGAACCTTATCTCACTTGGATGACAAAGGACCAAGTATTTTCTGAGAATTGGGCTGATATTACTGCTATGCTTGGTTTTGAAAATCATGGAACTCAAACTGTTCTTCCCTCTCACTTGTCAAGCACATGGTTCCGTGTTCATGAAGCTACAAGACCCGTGGAGAATGAGGCGCTTCGTCCTCTCTATTTTTGGAAGAGGTTCACCGTTGGGAAATCGGAGGGGCTCTTCCTCCCTATGATATAATGCATCGCATCTACCGCATGGTCCTCAACCCCAAGGTTGGCAACTTGGATGAAATTCATGGGTATCTTCGCACCTTGATGCTTATGTCTCACCAATTCAAGACTAAAGGGAAGAAGATTGACATTGCTGATTTTATTTGGAATGAGCTTTACACTGTTATCCTCAACAAGAAGAATGCGTGTCATGGCCCTCTCATTATGAAGATCCTCTTGTGGGCATGGCACCGCCGTTTCCCGAATCAAGATGTTAGTGACCCCAAGACTTGGATTGAGCACAAGTCCAAGCGCCTCCTCATCAAGGATCATACCGAGAGGCACAAGGAGGACAAAGCTAAGAACAAGACTGCTACAACTGCTGAGACTGCTGCTGGCCCCTCACGGGCTCCTAGGATGGAAGGTGGTTTTGCTTGGATGGCCAAGCAAATGAAGAAGATTTTTGTATGTCCAAGGCTGTGGAAACTCGCACTTGGCAAAATCATTATGAAGACAAGATGGCACGTCAACGCGACATTCAACGTCGCCGTGATCAAGGCGAAGATGTGCTTTCGGGTTCGGAGAAGAACATCACCACCTTGAGCAATTGGCGAGCAAAGGATGAGGACGGCAATGTCATCACTTGGTCAGATTATGAAGTTGAAGAAGAAGTCTCCTCTCGCCGCCGTCCTCGCCCCGGGAGCAACGACAACCTCTCCGACTAACCGTTGGGACGTTAGCATCGATTTCTCCCTTTTTGGTGTCTTGATGCCAAAGGGGGAGAGATATCTATTAGGTTTTCGAGGGATTTGCATGGGTTAAGTCACAAGCTTTGGTTGTTATCTTTGATTCTTATGAGCTTGTGAACTTTGTTGTTTATCGCTTCAAGTACCTCGCTATGCATGGTGTAAGACATGTTTAAACTTCGTTTGTTAGTTTTGAACTATCTATGTTAGTTGCAAGATTTGTATGTGTTGTATTATCTCTTGCATGGTTTGAAAAATCTAGGGGGAGTGTTGATCCTAGTCGATGTGCATTCTTTGAGCTTCAAAGACTACTCTTGAGTAGTGCACATATCTAGGGGGAGCTCCGTCTAAATTTTTCGAATCACTTTGTAGCAAATCATTGTATTGTCATCAATCATCAAAAAGGGGGAGATTGAAAGAACATTGTTGCTCTTAATCATGTTTTGATGTTGATGATAATACAAAGGTTGCATCTAACAAGTTTATATGAGTTTAAACAGGTTTTATATTTATCCCCGTCGTCTCGATGCGATGAAAAGGAGCAAAGGAGTGAAAGCTTCCAGGGAGCGGTAGTACCGCTGGGATAGGCGGTACTACCGCCAGTTCCCTGGGGCGAGCTGCGAAGGGCAGTACCGCCGCGGGTACCGCCGTTCTCGGCGTTCTGCCCGCGGTTCCGGTACCGCCAGCGGTACCAAGTGGTACCGCCATCTCCAGGGACGCAGAGGAAAAGGGTACCGCGGCCGGTACCGCTCCCAGTACCGCCGTTCGGGCCGTTCTGCCCACTGTTCCGGTACCTCCAGCGGTACCGCCTGGTACCGGCGAGGTGGGATTCGTCGTCGACAAGAAGCGGGCCCGTTGACCGTTTGGAGGCGCGCGTGAAGACCGCGGCGGTAGTACCGGCTATTCCAGCGGTACTACCGCTCGCATGGGATTTTTCCTCCCAACGGGCAGAAGAAAGGGAGGGGGTATTTATACCCCTCCACCTACCTTGGGACTGGTTGAGCTACTAGAACCAATTCCCCATTCTTTGCCAAAGCCCCATTGTTGTAAGAACTTCAAACTACTAGATCTCCCACTCCAACCACTCAATCGACTTGATACTTTGAGGAGTGTCATAGGAGGTCTAGATCTACGTCTCCACCGAAGGAATTTCAAATCCCCCCACACGGATAGTGTGGAACTTGCATCTTGAGTTGCTTGTAACTCGAGGTGCCTTTGTGAGTCTCGGAGGAAGTCCGAGACATTGTTGGGAGGCTTCAACTCATTGTGGAGTTCCCCGACCTTTGTGTATCGGCTTGGTCAACGCCATCAAGGTGACCTCATAGTGGATGAGCCAAACCCCCACGGGTAAAGCTCACGGAGAATAGAGTGAGCACATCCGTGCTATTGGAGCGCCTAGGTGGCTCCACACTCCTCCAACGTAGACGTACTTCCCTTGGGAAGGAACTACGGGAAACATCTCCGTGTCTCCACTTTGCGGTTACTTCTATCCTTTACTTATTGCTTCCGCTACGTTGCTTACCTCGCTTGTATCACATAGGTTGCTCACTTAGTGCACATCTAGTCAACCTTGTTATACTTTGCTCAAGCCTTAATTAATCGAAAAAAAAATTAAAATTTGGTAGTCGCCTAATCACCCCCCCTTTAGTCGACATATCGATCTTTCAGGCGCCTCGTTTCAATAAGGTCTCCCCGTCAGCAGTCCCATCTCGGCGGCGACGTCAAGAAGCCTCTGGGAGTGGTGTGGTCTCGAGGATTTGTTCTGGCAGTGGCGTTCTCCGGATCATGAAGGAGCTTAATCGACGGTTCTTCCTTCTTCTTTGTCACCGGGACGTATGTGGTCTTCTAGACCCGTTCGGCGACTTCCCATTCACAAACAACAACGTCAGGCCGGCTCACAGAGGAGCGGCAGCGGCGGCGCGCCGTCGACACGGTCTGTAGGTTGAAGACGAAGGACATCTCAAGAATTTCGTTGTAATTTTCGTTTTTGTTGAGGTGTTTTATACTATTCGGTGTTTCTTTTAATTTCAGGGTCCTTTTCACACAAAAATCCCGTAGAAATCCACCTCACATGAATCATAGTCCTCTGTTTTTCTTTTTCTTTTTTCTACATTTCTAGAATACCGCAAATCCATAGGAGCCCTATGCTCCGTTCGGATGTTGATATTGAGGGTCGATATTGGATATTCGGAGCTCTCCTTACCCGAATATCTGAAACTGGGCTGTTTAGATGTACTAGATATTCAAGCCACGTATTCGCGTAAGATATCGAGGAAGGCATCAGTAGTGCAAAATATCGCCCAGCGAATGTCGAGCTGTTGGGCTCGACATTGGGTCGATATTCGCCTTCGCTCCCATGCGCGTCCCCGTCCCTCTCGTCTCCCTCGCGACCACAGCGGCGGCGGCGCATCGGTAGGTCCTTCCCCGGCCCGCCTCCTCCTTCCCCGCCCCGCCTCCTCCTTCCCCGTGCTGACCCCGCGTCGCCTCCTCCTTCCCCGCGCCAACCCCGCCCCGCCTCGTGCTTCCCGGCGGCGACCCCGCCCCGCCTCCTCCTTTCCCTTCGAATCTGATGCGTGTGCTGCTCGATTGCACAGACGGATTGGGGAGCTCCGGCGGCCGGTACTCTGTCCGGCCGTCTCCTTCTCCCATCTCTCTTCTTCTCTGCAGGTACAGATCGAGCTCCGGCGGCCGACGACGTGAATCCGGCTTCGTATAGGAACAAATCCAAACATAAGTATTTGTTGCCGGAGCTAGTGGTGGTGGTTGACTATTCGACCTGCTGCTGGTAGCATCCTCCCTACCTCCTGTTGTATATGCCAGTTTATTTTTTTGTATATACAGAGCCATCAGCGATGTGCAGATTTTGTGTAGTATTGAGGAAGATTCATATGCGTGCATTCTTTACCTGACAGAAAATTGGAGGAATGTTGTAATATTGCGTTTTTTAAAATGGTTGTTTATGATGGATTATGCATTGAATTTGATATAATGTTGTTGTTGAAATATTGGAGAATTTTCCGTATTTGTCTAGCTGTTGTTTGTACCATAATATGTGGTTGTTTTGCACATTTTGTCATGAATATAACAGTACAATGATCAATGTCTCGAAAAACTGCTTTTATAACATCCAAACAACATTTGATATTCAAACTCAATATCTTGTCTAGCTCTGAATATCTAACACATCCAAACAGAAAATATTGACATTCATACTCATATCAATATCCCATGATATTGATATTCAACCCAATATAATATCGAGGCTCCCAATGCGAACATCCGAACGGAGCATAAAGTTTTTTTAGTGTGTGTGAAATGGCCAGTGCCACGAGCAGTTGCAGCTTGCACAGAAAGGGCGAAGAGAGTCCTCTAAAAAAAAGAGTCCTGCCTCCTCTTCCCCTCTCCGTCCTCTCTCCACAGAAAAGGGCGACCACCGTTTCCTCCCAGTTCTCGGCCCGGCTCGCTCCCCTCTCCTCTCCGGCGGCGCTGCCGGCCGGCGTGGACGAGGTAGCGATGCGCGGGTTGTATATAGTAGGGGTAGGACTAGATCTAGGTTTGTTGTGTTGTTAGGCGTGGCGGATGCCCGTTCTTTCTCGTTCTTCTTCTTCGCTGGCGGATCTCCGGCGACTCGCAGCGACGCCGGAGTTGAAGGCCTCCTTCTCTGCTTGCGGGATCCATGGTGGATCTTGTGCAGGGATGGAGAGGATCCTTGCCGTCTTAATAATATCGTCTGCCGTATCTTCTGTTCTGCAGATTGCGAGTGGCGGTGGTGGTCTCCGCCTCTGTCTGGCCGTGGCGGCAAAGGAAGGAGGAGATGCTACTGCTTGTCGTTGACTCTGGCAGAGCTGTTCTTGCGGCTTGCCCTCTGTTGGGTCGATTGCGAGCTGTGCGGCTCGTGCTCTGCACCGAGCCCAGCTCGATATCCTGCTCTGGTCGGGGCGTGTCCCCCGCCGACGAGGCATCTTCGACGCCAAGTTCTCGCCGTGGGCGAGAGGCACATGCGGCGATCTCAACGGAATCAATTTCCAATCAGGCCTGAGCAGGTGATTCAGCAGCCATCCGGTCTCTTCTCCTTCTCCTCTGTGGCGGAGCGACGGCGAGTTCACGGACGGCGGCGGAAAGGAAGATGCAGAGCTCCTCAGGGTTGGGTGTGCGTTTCTTGTTTTCCTTGGGGTGTTTTCTGTAAAAGTGGGGCAGCTGTTACGTGTCTGGAATTTTCCAGTGTAATCCGATGTATTCCCTATTAATGAATTCCAGAGACGTTGTATCAAAAAAAAAAAAAAAAGTCCTCTCAAAAAAAAAAGGGCGAAGAGAAAGATCTCCCAAGTACCAAAACCCTCACAAACCCCGTTCTCGCTGCTCATCACCATGGCGTCACTCCTCCGCCGCCGCCACACCCACCAGTCCACCGCCGCCGTCTCCGCCTACCTCCTCCGCCGCTTCTCCGCGCTCCCCGACGTAGATCCCTCGCCGGCATCTGCCTCTGTCCCTACCCCGCACTCGCGGTGCCTGCCTCCCCCCGCGCCTCCATCATCGACCTCCAGCTCGCCGTCCGCGCGGCCACCGACCCGGACCGCGTCCACTCCCTCGTGGCCTCCGCGCTCTCCAACCCCGAATACCACCGACTCCACACCTCGCGCCCCCTCTTCACCCTCGCCGCCTCCCGCCTCGGTCGCTTCCACCGCCCCGACCTCACCGTCTCCCTCCTCGACCTGCTCCTCGCCTTCGCCCCGTCCTCCCCGGGCCTCCTCGCCCGCGCCCTATCCCTTTCGCCATCCCCCGACGACGCCGTGCGCGCCTTCTCCTCTTCCCCACCCGCCGCCCGCTCCGACGTCTCCCTCTCCGCCCTCCTCTCCGCGCTCCTCCGCGCCGGCCGCTTCGACGAGCTCAAGTCCACCTTCGAATCCTCCCAGTCAACCCTCGGCGTCGCCCCTGGCTGCGCCTCCCACAACGTGCTCCTCCACGCGCTCGTCAAGAACTCTGACCTCGCAGCTGCCCGCAAGCTGCTCAACGAAATGGCCAAAAAGAAGCTCAAGCACCGCCCGGCCCCAGACATCATATCTTACAACACTGTCCTTTCTGGGTTCTCCGCGCAGGACGACGCTGAGGAGTTTGAGAAGCTGCTCAAGGAGATCAATGAAAACAAGCTGGGGCCAAACATCACCACGTACAACTGCCGGGTACAGTGGCTTGCGAAGAAGGGGGAAACCTTCAGGGGGGAGGAGCTGCTCGATGTCATGGAGTCCAAGGGGGTGCTGCCGAATTACATCACCTACTATGCGCTTGTGCAGGGGTACTGCAAGGAGGGCAATGTCGGGGCAGCGATGCGGGTGTTCAAGAAGATGAAGGTGATGAAGAGGCGGGAGGGGAGGAGTGACTTGGGAGTGCCGGTGCATTCACTGACATACATGGTGCTTCTTAGGAGTTTGGTAGAGAATGAAAGGCTCGACGATGCACTGTGGATTTGTAACAGCTGCTTCGCGATGAAGGCAGCCCCACCATTTGAGGCTGTCAAGGGTTTAGTGGAGGGTTTGGTGAAGGTTGGGAAGTCTAAAGAGGCAAAGGATGTTGTTGCCAAGATGAACTTCCTTGTGAAAGGGGATGCTAAAGTTACTTGGGAGAAGCTTGCTGGTGCATTGTCTCTTGAAGAGGGAGCACCAAGTTCAAATCCATGATTTGGTGGAGGCATGCACGTTACTTCTGATTTGTTCATGTGTTTTGGCATTGTAATAACGAGGAAGGAAAAGAAGCGCATTCACATGGAATCTGGTTCATGTCCTATCGTAGGGATATTTTTCCAAGGTTAAATGGTTAAGGTCAGAATGTAACGTCGGTCTCTGTAAAGCAGAATGGTAAGAAGTGTCGTTTCATAACCCCTTTTCTGTAAGAGCTTCTTCTATCTTTTTATCTTCTAGTTATATTTAAAAAGATGTTGAACATTTGTTGAAGTGATAAGCGGATCATGATACTATCTACTATCCTGCACTGTAACATGTTTGTTTAGCACACTTCAGAATAGTTGAAGGATAATGGGTTGTTTGAAGTCTCAGCCTTAAGTTGTTCTGCTTTTCTTTTTTCCTTTTGAGAGGAAGGTAGTTGTACTGGTATTAATTTGCTCATGTATTATGTCCATGGTACAACCATAGTATACTAGAATTAATATTCATACAAGTATAATCTTATATAAATTAATAAGGCATATGGTGGAACTGGATGCAGTATCAGTGCCTGACTTGTATATTTGTCTTGGGAACAAAGTCGAGTACCTGACATTGCTTCATAATCGATATATAAAGCATTGAACTACAGTAAAATAGTGACGAAGTAGTTACAGAGCGTAAAGACACTATGTTCCTTATTACATTCTTAGACTATAATTCATAATCATGAAATGGTATTGGGCCATGTAAAGCTTTTCTTGGATCTTTTCATGTAGCTAGTAGAAACCTCTTGGACCTCTTTCAGTTTCAGTTAATGCCCCGAACTAGCATCCCTTCAAATGTGATACCTGGGCCAAAAGCCAAGATCAATCCCCACTCTTCCTTTATTGCACCTTTCTTCAATTCATCCCTCAAATACTCCAACACATAGAAGATTGTGTTGCTGCTCACGTTCCCATAGTTCATCAGGGCCTTCCTACTGATCTTGAGTTTATCTGGCTCCAGCTCGAGGCAAACCTCTAGCCTGTTCAATATTGCCGGTCCACCAGGATGCACAGCCCAAAATACATCATTGAACTTCTTTATCCCAACCTTGTCCATGAGTGTCCTGCAGAACCCTTCTATACGGCTTTCGATCTTTTCTGGCAAATCACGCCCCAGTTTGAAGTTAATCCCTTCCTCTGAGATCTTGCCATCTATTACCTTGTCTGTCCCTGGTAGGAACTCCTGCCTTGAGAACTCAAGTTCCAAGAAGGGGTCCTCTTCTGCCTTGATAGGGCTTGCTCCAATGATTGCAGCTGATGCACCATCACCAAACAGGGCAGCACCAACAAGGTCATAAGGACGATCAGGGCTTGGCGGCCGGAAACCTAGCACAGTTGTCTCCGAAGCTATTACAAGGACACGGCTCCCTGGATTGTTCTCTGCAATGTCCTTGGCAGTGCGAAGGCCGGCAGCACCACCTGAACAGCCAAGGAAGAGAAGGGATGTGCGCACGGTGTTTGGAGGGAGGCCAAGACGAGTTGCCAAGAAAAGATCACCCCCTGGGAGGCGAAGCTCGCTGGATGAGATGTAGACTAGGTGGGTAATATCAGCTGCTGGACGACCCCATTCACCAAGGGCAGCATGAGCTGCAGCAGCACCAAGTTCAAGCACCGCGGAGTTGCAGATGTCAAGACGTGGTGTCAATGTTCAGGTGGAATTTAGTAGTAATGATCAGGTGAACATTTCATTTACTGAACGAAAAGTAATCTGTCTTTCCCATTGTAATAGCATTTTGCTCCTATGATAATTGATGTCCAACTAAAGCATGGTAGATTTTGTACACTATGATGCTACAACCAGATGGAAATCCTATTGCAATTCATTGATGTCGATGATTGCTTTAAGGAGAGCCAACTATTATTACCAACTTAAAAGTCTCAGCCGGAGAAACAGGATGTAAAAAGAAAAAGCAATGGCATGAAGGCAGAGAACTCACAGAGGCGTTCGAGCTTGGCCCTGGTGGCGGGATCATCACAGCTGGTATCCTGGAGGTAGGTCTCGACGAGCTTGTCCTGAGGCAGAACTTGTTCAGGGAGACCCTTGCCCAGCGCGAGCAGCTTCGCCTTGCCTCCCGAGCCATGGCCTCTGCCATTACCTTCCCCACTGAGGCTGCCGAGTCCAACTCCAGACATTGCTGCTTATGCTATCACTCTTTGTCGATAAGTTCTCTACTCCTGTAATTTCGTTGTGTGCATGATGTGGGTGCTTTAATAGAGCACGGTCGCCATACGTTTGGGAACTGCTTGTTTGGTTTTAGGCTCGAGGGAACAACGGCGTGAGTGGAAAAAAGGATGGTAGGTTGGTTGTAGACTGGTCATCTTGTTTTCTTCCATTTCGTATGGAAAGGGTGACTCGCTGGGTGACAAGGTTCATTCATCCCACCCTTCTTTGGGTTGTCCAAAAAATTTGCCCATCTATTTGGTGTGATCTTCGTGGCCCTGTTCTAAAGCTGTCTCATGTTTGTTTACCTGGAACGTGGTTGATGCTGGGGTCTGTGGGCAGGCAGGCATAACCATACAGTATTGTGTAGTTTACCAGTTTGTTAATTTGAGCAGTGTCTCAACTTCTTCGGTATTCTATTTTCTTCGAAATTGCAAGTTGTTAGTTTTTTTTTGAGACAACACAGCCAAGCTTAATTACGCAGATGAAATGTTTACAGGTATGAAAGATAATTCATGTGGAATCCACAGCCACACATGGCGTCCCATATTCAACGTTGTAGCATGCTTGGCAATGTTGTGAGCTTCGAAATTGTGATCTCGGCTGCAAGTTGTTAGCTGCAAGTTGTTGCTTTGGCGCTTGACTGAGCAGACCCGAGCCCGCGGCCTCGTACACCGCACCTTGACTCCAACAGCCCAACACCACACCGTCCGTGCACTCTAGAACAAGCTGGGCCGTGCGACCGGACCGGTGGCACAGGCAGCATTGGCTGCAAAAAAAAGCCAAGAGTTGGTGAAATATGCAAATTTGATGAAGTAAAAAAAAAAGGCCAAAAGACTTGCCATTTTCATTGATTAAGAGAGAAGTGTTATAAACCCACCTTGACCAAGCATCGTCAAAGCCAAACAAAACTAAGGTCTACTCTCACGGCCAAATAAAACTAAGGTCTACTCTCCACCTTTCCGTTTGACGGCATATCCTTGCAGTTAAAGGAGGTGTTGGTACTTGGTCAAGCCTTTGACTGAGTCCACCTTTGGAGCCTTTGGAAATCTAGATCTATCTCTACGTAGGTTTAGGCTAACATTTGCTAAGTGAGCAGTTCTTCAGTGAAAGCAATATTTAAAGCAATTACAAGTCAAGGTACATAAAGAAAATCTAAATAAGTAATGACAAACTTTGTTCTTGGTCAGAGAACAATTAGCATATCAAACTTATCTTTCAAGAAGAAGCTTTATATAAGAGCTATGTATGCAGCAGACGTCACATGTTCAAGTATCACATGTTCTTTGCATTCATTGAAAACTTTCAAGGTTGTATTCTTACAATTAAAAACGCTAGTGCTAACCAAGGGAAATGAATGAAACACGATTAATCCAATTGATGAAATATAGATGGTTCTATCTCAACAACACCAATGCTTACTTGTAGAGAGAAAGAAAGATAGGTATACTGACTCAACATAAAAGTAAAAGATAGGACCTTCGCAGAGGGAAGCAGAGATTAGATCATGTGCTAGAGCTTTTTAAGTTTTTGAAAACAGAGGCAAAAATTATTTTGAGAGGTGGTTGTCTACGTCAACAACTGGCAATAGAGTTCTTATCATCTTCCATGCTAAACAAGTTTGAGAGCGAGATATTATACTTTATACTATATATATTTTGACACTCCTCCTCACCTTTTGCTTACAAAAACCATGGCTAACCGAATCCTCTGGACTTGTTAAACCACTACTACTTTTCTCATGAGCTGAAAATGGTGGCACAAATATGAAGTGTTTTGAATATTTTAAAGGTACCACATGACAAATTTACTTGGAGTGGCTAAGAAATACCACATATAGAAAGTTATGGTGGATACTTTGAAAGGTTTTGGATGAACGAGAATTATTCCCTCTCAGTACAAGGCTTTAGGCTAGCAGGACTTTGTAACAAACATGAGTATTGAGAGATACAAACAAATATAAAAGCAATAGGAGCAAACATGCATTCTTCCCTCTCAGCATATATCTCTTAATTCAAGAATATAACACTTATGAGCTAACAAGGATAATATATTTCCTTGTAATTCTCTCTTCTCTACTTAAGCATCCAAGAGTTATTGCTAATGACCAACACTAAGTTTGCCATGACTCAAAAGATCTACTTGCTACACCCAATGTAAAGCCAACACTTCCCACAAGTTCAACATATAATAAAGTTTGCAATGCTAAAATAAAAGGTGTGAAAAAGTAAATATGAAGCTTCTCATTAATATTCCATCAAAGACGTTCATTTTTCAAATTTATGAAACGTTTTATTTTTGAAATTCGGAAGCCAAAAGAAAGGAAAACAAACAGGACTGAAGCTGGCAAGGAAGCTTACCTGGGCCGGCCACGCGGGCAGCTCTTCAGGCGTTTCTGCGCCAACCTGCGCTCTAAGCGGTGTATAGGGGCGCTCATGTTGTTCCGAGCCGGCCAACACGCCTGCGTGCAGGAAAAAGCCCGGCCTGCTACGGGTATAATGGCCTGGCACAATTTATCCGTGCCATGTTTTGCCTGCGCTTTTTTTCCGTGCCTTGGGCCCCACCAAAACAATCCAGGCCCGATTGCCACCATGCCGAATTATTCCCAATTTCCCATCCAGCACAAGCCCACTCACCCCACAACACTATTTATCCGGTCAACCCTGCCGCTGGCTTGACCTAGATCGGTCTTTGCCACTCGTCCCAGCCCCTCTATCCGTCGCCCACCGTCTCCCCACGATCCGTCGCCCACCGTCTCCCCACGATCCGTCGCCGATCTCCCTCCCTCTATCCGCGACGCCATGGACGTCGTACCATCGGGGAGCGGGACGATGCCGGACTTCGGATTTGCTATGGAGACACCCCATTTTAAGGATAGGACTCTGCGTATTGAGATCTTCGCGGACGACGCGGGGTTGATTCTGCAGCCACCCCTCCTCACCAACGTCGCCTCCACGGGATCTATGACCGGCGACGTGGCGCTCCAGCAGTCGCCCCATCTCGTCGACGACGACTCGTCGCGTCCGCACAAGCGCAGACGTGGTTAGCACCCTCTACCTCTTCCTCCTTAACCTAATGTTATTTCTATACACTGGTCCCGGTTGTTAGTTATCAGCGTTAGTTTATCATTTAGATTTTATTTTGTTTGCCTATGGAATTTCGTAGGGTACATTATAGATAGTTATGCATCTGCTGCGCCAGTGACTGATAGATAAGATTTATTTTGCTTGAGTCAAACACACTTTGTCCCCTATATACTGCTGATTAGGCTCATTAATTTGAGAGCTGTTCTTGGGTTGTTTCAGGTAAATGTTAAATTAGTTGGGACATCTAGGGATAACAGTTGTAGTATAGCATTTACAAAGCTCATACTCTGGTATAAGCTCTGCTGTTCACTTAATGTATCATTGTAGATGGTTTGTTAATAGTTAATAACACTCCAAATGGACATTTTTTTGCAGAAACTGGAAACAGCGAAGTGAAGATTTCTGAAGAAATGAAGAATGACAAAGGTATCCAATTTCTTGAAGAGAGAAGTCCAATTTACCTCCCTAAAATTGTCACCAAGTTCACTTTACAACACGTAACTCTTTGATTCAAATTTCACTCTCATCAAATTCTAAAAAGCGGTTTGTGTCACCCCTTTCTTCAATTTAAGAGCTTGACCTGGTTTTTTTTGGCCACGTATCGGTTTTTGTCCTAGAACATATGTGATTTGTCTCCAGAGCACATGTTCCTTCGTATTACGTGTTTGCTCCTCGTCCGTCTTCCTCTGTTCATGCTTTTTCTCTCTCGCTGGAACGAGGTAGCTAGGAAACGAGAGATAGGCAGTGAACGAACGAGGAGTGCCTCTGCTGGCCAGACCCTGTATAGGATGTCTCACGTCCTTACATACAGTGTGCTGTCGCCTCACTGTGGATGCATCTACCATCTCATTTAGATATCTGTTCAGCTTGTCGTTAAAATTGAAACCTTGAGTAGTATGTTTCCTGGATATTTGATCGCATATTACTCAGATTATGCGATGCCAGTTTAAATTTTGGTTTCATATTCTATCATTCTGGATGACTGTTTTTATTCTGCTCTATCATATTATATCATGTGTTGATCTGATGGTGGTGCCTTCATGCAATGGAATTTTTTCCATTGCGTGCTTAGTCTTTGGCGCTATAACTCTTTTGCTGCTGTTGTTTTTGAGTTTTGTAGCCAATACCGCAGCATATATGTATTAAAGTACACATTTGGATGTCATTCTTGCGTGTTCTAGTGGTGCTTAGTTCCTGCTTGTAATCTATTGTTGGTTGTTGATTTCACTAGGCTTTAGGTGGTGTTCATTTGTGCAGCTGTTTCTAGATAGCTTCATGGCATTCATGGTTTTACCATTTCTTTTGCTTATTTATTGTTTGTTATGTCTTGCTTATGTTCAGCTGACATTTCATCATGTTAATATATTATTTATAAGCTAGTACATTGTTGGTAATCTAATACATAGCTTTCTTACGATAAGCTTTTAAGAAATCATTTAGTTTTTGTGGGTGGATTAGAGTCTGGTCCTGATTAAGTTCGTCAAACCACGTAATTTTAATCTGTACATTATTTGTAACCTAATACAGAGCGTTCTTACAATGAAACTCATTTAGTTGCATTGGTGGATTAGATTCTGGTCCTGAATGTCAAACGTACATTATAATTTAATCTGTACATGTATTGTCTAGTTATTTGGGTTCTACACAGTCTCAGTACAAGGATTGCTAGTGTAGAGCATAGTGCTGCCCTGTGGTTCAGCCCTCTGTTCGCTGATTGTCAATAATTCGTGGTTCAGTTTGCTGCCTGGAATGCCCAGGGTCTATGGAATGAGTAGGATCCTTGTTTACAGCTTACCAGAACAGATGAACCGGGCTATGCATGCATGTTGAATGGACTTGGGTTGCTTACCAACTATTCCTGCTATGTTTGATGTGCTTAATGAAGTGGGTTATGCTGGCACATTGTGTGGCTTATTTCTTATATTTGGCGAATGTTTACATTTAACCTGTCTTATAATGTTATCTTGTTCAGGGTTTGAATATCTTAGAGCTGTTTCATTGTTCAAAATTTTGAGTGTTTTCATTTGCTATGTGTTGTGTTGTTTCATGCTGGAGTATGTAAATGTTAAATTAGTTGGGACATCTAGGGATAACAGTTGTAGTGTAGCATTTACAAAGCTCATACTCTGGTATAAGCTCTGCTGTTCACTTAATGTATCATTGTAGATGGTTTGTTAATAGTTAATAACACTCCAAATGGACATTTTTTTTGCAGAAACTGGAAACAGCGAAGTGAAGATTTCTGAAGAAATGAAGAATGACAAAGGTATCCAATTTCTTGAAGAGAGAAGTCCAATTTACCTCCCTAAAATTGTCACCAAGTTCACTTTACAACACGTAACTCTTTGATTCAAATTTCACTCTCATCAAATTCTAAAAAGCGGTTTGTGTCACCCCTTTCTTCAATTTAAGAGCTTTTGACCTGGTTTTTTTGGCCACGTATCGGTTTTTGTCCTAGAACATATGTGATTTGTCTCCAGAGCACATGTTCCTTCGTATTACGTGTTTGCTCCTCGTCCGTCTTCCTCTGTTCATGCGTTTTTCTCTCGCTGGAACAAGGTAGCTAGGAAACGGGAGATAGGCAGTGAACGAACGAGGAGTGCCTCTGCCGGCCAGACCCTCCTGTATAGGACGTCTCACGTCCTTACATACAGTGTGCTGTCGCCTCACTGTGGATGCATCTACCATCTCAGTTAGATATCTGTTCAGCTTGTCGTTAAAATTGAAACCTTGAGTAGTATGTTTCCTGGATATTTGATCGCATATTACTCAGATTATGCGATGCCAGTTTAAATTTTGGTTTCATATTCTATCATTCTGGATGACTGTTTTTATTCTGCTCTATCATATTATATCATGTGTTGATCTGATGGTGGTGCCTTCACATGCAATGGAATTTTTTCCATTGCGTGCTTAGTCTTTGGCGCTATAACTCTTTTGCTGCTGTTGTTTTTGAGTTTTGTAGCCAATACCGCAGCATATATGTATTAAAGTACACATTTGGATGTCATTCTTGCGTGTTCTAGTGGTGCTTAGTTCCTGCTTGTAATCTATTGTTGGTTGTTGATGCATTCATGGTTTTACCATTTCTTTTGCTTATTTATTGTTTGTTATGTCTTGCTTATGTTCAGCTGACATTTCATCAAGTTAATATATTATTTATAAGCTAGTACATTGTTGGTAATCTAATACATAGCTTTCTTACGATAAGCTTTTAAGAAATCATTTAGTTTTTGTGGGTGGATTAGAGTCTGGTCCTGATTAAGTTCGTCAAACCACGTAATTTTAATCTGTACATTATTTGTAACCTAATACAGAGCGTTCTTACAATGAAACTCATTTAGTTGCATTGGTGGATTAGATTCTGGTCCTGAATGTCAAACGTACATTATAATTTAATCTGTACATGTATTGTCTAGTTATTTGGGTTCTACACAGTCTCAGTACAAGGATTGCTAGTGTAGAGCATAGTGCTGCCCTGTGGTTCAGCCCTCTGTTCGCTGATTGTCAATAATTCGTGGTTCAGTTTGCTGCCTGGAATGCCCAGGGTCTATGGAATGAGTAGGATCCTTGTTTACAGCTTACCAGAACAGATGAACCGGGCTATGCATGCATGTTGAATGGACTTGGGTTGCTTACCAACTATTCCTGCTATGTTTGATGTGCTTAATGAAGTGGGTTATGCTGGCACATTGTGTGGCTTATTTCTTATATTTGGCGAATGTTTACATTTAACCTGTCTTATAATGTTATCTTGTTCAGGGTTTGAATATCTTAGAGCTGTTTCATTGTTCAAAATTTTGAGTGTTCTGATTTGCTATGTGTTGTGTTGTTTCATGCTGGAGTAGGTAAATGTTAAATTAGTTGGGACATCTAGGGATAACAGTTGTAGTGTAGCATTTACAAAGCTCATACTCTGGTATAAGCTCTGCTGTTCACTTAATGTATCATTGTAGATGGTTTGTTAATAGTTAATAACACTCCAAATGGACATTTTTTGCAGAAACTGGAAACAGCGAAGTGAAGATTTCTGAAGAAATGAAGAATGACAAAGGTATCCAATTTCTTGAAGAGAGAAGTCCAATTTACCTCCCTAAAATTGTCACCAAGTTCACTTTACAACACGTAACTCTTTGATTCAAATTTCACTCTCATCAAATTCTAAAAAGCGGTTTGTGTCACCCCTTTCTTCAATTTAAGAGCTTTTGACCTGGTTTTTTTGGCCACGTATCGGTTTTTGTCCTAGAACATATGTGATTTGTCTCCAGAGCACATGTTCCTTCGTATTACGTGTTTGCTCCTCGTCCGTCTTCCTCTGTTCATGCGTTTTTCTCTCGCTGGAACAAGGTAGCTAGGAAACGGGAGATAGGCAGTGAACGAACGAGGAGTGCCTCTGCCGGCCAGACCCTGTATAGGACGTCTCACGTCCTTACATACAGTGTGCTGTCGCCTCACTGTGGATGCATCTACCATCTCAGTTAGATATCTGTTCAGCTTGTCGTTAAAATTGAAACCTTGAGTAGTATGTTTCCTGGATATTTGATCGCATATTACTCAGATTATGCGATGTTTTTGCGTGTTTTTTTTTCTCGCTGGAACAAAGTAGCTAGGAAACGGGAGATAGGCATTGAACAAATGAGGAGTGCCTCTGCCGTCCAGATCCTGTGCAGGACGTCGCACGTCCTGACAGACAGTATGCTGTCGCCTCACTGTGGATGCATCTACCATCTCATTTAGATATCTGTTCAGCTTGTCCTTAAAACTGAAACCTGGAGTACTATGTTTCCTGGATATTTGATCGCATATCACTCAGATTATGCGATGCCAGTTTAAATTTTGGTTTCATATTCTATCATTCCGGATGACTGCTTTTATTCTGCTCTATCATATTATATCGTGTGTTGACTTGATGGTGGTGCCTTCACATGCAATGGAATTTTTTCCATGAAGTGCTTAGTCTTTGGCACTATAACTCTATTGCTGCTGGTGTTTTGAGTTTTGTAGCCAATACCGCAGCATACATGTATTAAAGTACACATTTGGATGTCATTCTTGCTTATTATAGCTACGAAGCACCGATACGGCAAAGTTCGAAGTATCCCCGTCCCGTACGTCTCCGATACGCCGATACGCACGATACGGCTTCGATACGCGTATCGCGAGCGTATCCTATATTCCCGATTAAAAAGAAACGAAAATAATACCGATACGCGGCGAGGACGGCGGCGACACGCCGGGGACACGGGCGGAGGCCATCCCGGTCCAATCCCATTAGAAACCCTAACCCTCCACCCAGCGCTCTGTCTCTCTCTCTCTCCATTCATTCGGTTGCAGGACTGGATCGAGCCCGGCCACTGCTTCACGCGCCGTCGCTGCCGGCCGAAATCGGGCTGCCGCCGGCCAGTATCGGGCGTCCGCCGCCCTGAATCGCGCCGCTGCCGCCCGGAATCGAACCTCCTCCGCCTCCCTCCCGGACTGGCAGCTCCTTGGCCGGATTGGCTGATCTCTGGATGGATTCGCTAGTAAGGTAACTCCTCTCCTCCCGCCATTCCTGCTTGCTGTGCTACCTCTGGTTGGCCTCTTGCTTTCTTCTTTCTTCCATCTGTGCTTGACTGCTTGGCTTCTTTGCTTCCTCCTCTTCGATCTGGTGATGTTGCTGCTGTGTTCGTTACAAGGCATGGATCCATGTATGTACCGTTAGGTAAGCAAGCTACAAAGCAGCTTCTTTACTATTTTCAATTTTCCATTATTTATGTCCATCTCAGATTCTAATAGCATATGATGTATTTGCAAGTACCACAAGCTGCTGGGTTGGTCACGAGCATGGATCCATGTATGTACCGGAGGACATGAAAAGGCAACAAATGGGGCAGTATTTTCATCTTAGTATATCACGCATTGATATTTTCTATCTTTATTACATGGCATATTATTATTTTTACATATATACTCGCCGTATCGCCGTATTGTTGTTTTCTGAAAATGCCGTATCCCGTATCGCCGTACCCGTGTCGCCGTATCCGTCTCGCCGTATCGGTGCTTCATAGTATTATAGTGGTGCTTAGTTCCTGCTTGTAATCCTTTGTTGTTGATTTCACTAGGTTTTAGGTGGTGTTCATTTGTGCAGCTGTTTCTAGATAGCTTCATGGCATTCATGATTTTACCATTTCTGTTGCTCATTTATTGTTTGTTAGGTCTTGCTTATGTTCAGCTGGCATTTCATCAAGTTAATACATTATTTATAAGCTAGTACATTGTTGGTAATCTAATACTCCCTCCGTTCCACAATATAAGATGTTTTAGCTTTTGTCCACATTCACATGTACACAAATGATGGCTGCTGATAAGTTTAGTGTGCCAAATGCAATGGTTTTTTGCTGTTCAGTGCTACGTAGTCTGCCAATGACTACCGAATTAGCTCTGTTTTTTCTTGAAAATCCATCAGCAAGCATCGTTGTTGACAATGTTTTGAAAGGCCTGAGAGCAACTTCTGGACAGTTTCTGGTGAATGCGTTTCGACACGTTACAAAGTGAGTATAACATCTGAACGTCATGGCAATGATCATTTATGAGTTTCCCTTATGTTGGTTTGCTTAGTCATTTATGAATTACCCTTATATTTGTTTGCTTAATTTCACAGGTCAGAACAAACTCTGTTCACAATGCCTCTGTCAGCCATCATGGCTATATTTGCTAGCAGCGAAATTGTAGTTCCATCAGAGGGTTACGTGTTTAGTTTTCTGGCTAGATGGTGTTGGAAACAGTTTGAGAATCATCAGAAGAAGTTGGAAGTCTTTGATAAACATCTTGTACCACTGGTCCGGTTTATTCATGTATCTCCGGCTGACCTTCATACATTTCTTTCGTTGAATATCATTGAGCCAAAGAAGTTTGCAATGCTGACCATAAACTCTATTATGTACAGGTCAGTTTTCAGTTTTCATTCTAATTTTTATTCATAGCTAACTTAGGTTATTTGCTGTTTTGGGACCAGCTTAGGAGGCTCACAAGTCTTTTTTTTCTGCTTTTGGTTAAGGTATTTAAAAAATTCGTTGGTTTTGTTAGGTGTTTCTCTGCATCTAGCCCTCTTGGTCATATTTTAAGCTGTGTTAGTTTCCTGAAGAGTCACTTTGAATGTAGGCAGTATATTTCCATATTGTCCCTTTGGTTTATTACATTTGTTATGAGCTTATGATCATAATAATAAGCTATACATTTCTAACAGAAAATACCCAGTTTGGAATGGATGCAGCATTGATTACTTGTTTTGAATGGTTGTTATGTCTACATTTTGTTTCCTTCAAGCATCAGAATTTTGTGATTTAAGCTTAAGATTTTTGTTTATATTTATGCATTTATTACTCCAGGTCAGATGCTTCAAATAGGCATTTCCATCTTGAGCTTGAAAATTCAATGATTGAGCAAAGGGTTTATTACAAGGCCAAGCCAATCCGTTCTGTGAACTTAGCGATGCCATTTCATGAATGTCAAGTCTTTGTAGACTTCAGCAAGGCTGATCTTGAGAACCTTGCTAGTGCTGGTGAGATCGTAACACAGCAATTCTCTATTGGTACCCATCAGCTCCATTTAAGAGCGAGACTAAAGGAGGAGCCAGCCGGGAGTGGACTTCAAAGGTTTGGTTTTTTTCTGGGGGTCGAAAACTTGGAGGGACCTGTAAACTTCACTGCCCGTTTTTCTGTCAGGAGAGCAGATGGAGTGTTTGTGGTGTTCAATGGGTTTACTCACGCATTCGCAGGCACTATGTCCATGGGTGTTCGAGATGTGTTCAGAGTGCCGTGGAATCAGTTTCTTATAGATCGTAACTTTCTTCTTGATGACTTTCTGTATATGAAAGCTGAAATCAAGCTGCTACCGTAGGATGTAATGTGTAATAAATTGGATCTATACGGTAATGTGTAATAAATTGGATCTGTACGGTAATCTGTAACAAATATTGGATATCTTGGATCTTGTTGACTAATATTATATTAGTGTTAACCTTGCTAATGTTGTCTGTTTATAATGTTGTTACAGAACACCAAACTATAGTATTTTTTTTGACTGGGAATTAAAATGGATTAAACCTGGTACGTAGCAAGATCGGTAGCAACCAAAACAGATACAGACGCTGGAGCATCGGCGACAGAAACTAAATTCGAAAGCATCAAAAGCTGCAAAACATAGGTTTCTAGGCTCTGCTCTATCGTGTTCGCCACTGTTTACGGCGTTTACCAGGTTCCCAGATTCAGAGAATCCGACTCGAAGATAACCCGGAAAGCCCCAAGCCAGACAGGCCTGAGCTTCAGCATGCAACACCCGGAAAGCCCCAAGCCAGACAGGCCTGAGCTTCAGCATGCAAGACATTACTAATGTGGTTCATGCAGCCTGTACGGCTATACCCGCTGTAATAATCTGGCCTTCACCCTCACTAGTAGAAAACAGGGCTTCCGTTTTCACCTTTGATCCCTGCCAAATTACAACCCGGGATCAATGCACCATTGATCCCGGGTCGGGAGGGCGGGGCGCCCGTGGGCATTGCTCCCGGGTCGGGGGGGACCTTTGGTCCCGGTTCGTGACACGAACCGGGATCAAAGGGTCCTCACATGCGCGCACATGCTTTTCAGCGCTGGGCCCCTTTGGCAGGAGACCTTTGGTCCCGGTTCGTGTTACAAACCGGGATCAAAGGGTCTCCCTGCTATATCATCTTCTTCCACCCCGAGCTAGCTCGAGTTCATCACCATTTCTCCTCCATTTTCATTTTTTAATTGTCAAAAATGGCATTTTTTGTGAAGCAAGTACAACAAATATGATGCAAAATGACACCCATCCAATTATCACACAAAGTAGGCCATATTTTATCGATAATCCAGCAATATTAGGAATTTTCTCGGTTTCTACCTCATTTCGCCTATTTAAATGAATTTATGCCTATTTTCCGAAAGTAATTTAATTTTGAACTACAAGTGTGTGATAGTTTGCTCTGAAAATTTTACAAAAATCATTTTAAGATACACCAGTAGTGGTTATATCACAGAAATATCGATAGTTTTGAGAAATGCAACCTCTTTGGATGAATAGGCACGACGGGCATTTTGACCGTTTTTTCAACAAAATAAAAGAAAGTGAAAAAATACTCAAAAAATGAAATCTTTTGGCATGGAGTCCTTTTATGTGTACTAGTTGCTAGGAAAAATGATAAACATGAGTTTTGACAAAGTTTTCAAAAAACTTCTTCACAAAAAGGTCAATCGCCTATAGACATGTATAAGTTTCGAGTCAAATGACCTAGATATGATCATCCTCGTGCCATAGTTTGTGATAATGTGACCATATTTGAGACTTAGGTGTGTCTTGTTGTGACAAACAATGTTGCAGAAATGAGTTTTTTCAAATTATGTTTATAAATATCATTTTTCATTTTTTAATTGTCAAAAATGGCATTTTTTGTGAAGCAAGTACAACAAATATGATGCAAAATGACACCCATCCAATTATCACACAAAGTAGGCCATATTTTATCGATAATCCAGCAATATTAGGAATTTTCTCGGTTTCTACCTCATTTCGCCTATTTAAATGACTTTATGCCTATTTTCCGAAAGTAATTCAATTTTGAACTACAAGTGTGTGATAGTTTGCTCTGAAAATTTTACAAAAATCATTTTAAGATACACCAGTAGTGGTTATATCACAGAAATATCGATAGTTTTGAGAAATGCAACCTCTTTGGATGAATAGGCACGACGGGCATTTTGACCGTTTTTTCAACAAAATAAAAGAAAGTGAAAAAATACTCAAAAAATGAAATCTTTTGGCATGGAGTCCTTTTATGTGTACTAGTTGCTAGGAAAAATGATAAACATGAGTTTTGACAAAGTTTTCAAAAAACTTCTTCACAAAAAGGTCAATCGCCTATAGACATGTATAAGTTTCGAGTCAAATGACCTAGATATGATCATCCTCGTGCCATAGTTTGTGATAATGTGACCATATTTGAGACTTGGGTGTCTTGTTGTGACAAACAATGTTGCAGAAATGAGTTTTTTCAAATTATGTTTATAAATATCATTTTTCATTTTTTAATTGTCAAAAATGGCATTTTTTGTGAAGCAAGTACAACAAATATGATGCAAAATGACACCCATCCAATTATCACACAAAGTAGGCCATATTTTATCGATAATCCAGCAATATTAGGAATTTTCTCGGTTTCTACCTCATTTCGCCTATTTAAATGACTTTATGCCTATTTTCCGAAAGTAATTCAATTTTGATCTACAAGTGTGTGATAGTTTGCTCTGAAAATTTTACAAAAATCATTTTAAGATACACCAGTAGTGGTTATATCACAGAACCATCGATAGTTTTGAGAAATGCAACCTCTTTGGATGAATAGGCACGACGGACATTTTGACCGTTTTTTCAACAAAATAAAAGAAAGTGAAAAAATACTCAAAAAACGAAATCATTTGGCATGGAATCCTTTTATGTGTACTAGTTGCTAGGAAAAATGATAAACATGAGTTTTGACAAAGTTTTCAAAAAACTTCTTCACAAAAAGATCAATCGTCTATAGACATGTATAAGTTTCGAGTCAAATGACCTAGATATGATCATCCTCGTGCCATAGTTTGTGATAATGTGCCCATATTTGAGACTTAGGTGTGTCTTGTTGTGACAAACAATGTTGCAGAAATGAGTTTTTTCAAATTATGTTTATAAATATCATTTTTCATTTTTTAATTGTCAAAAATAGCATTTTTTGTGAAGCAAGTACAACAAATATGATGCAAAATGACACCCATCCAATTATCACACAAAGTAGGCCATATTTTATCGATAATCCAGCAATATTAGGAATTTTCTCGGTTTCTACCTCATTTCGCCTATTTAAATGACTTTATGCCTATTTTCCGAAAGTAATTCAATTTTGAACTACAAGTGTGTGATAGTTTGCTCTGAAAATTTTACAAAAATCATTTTAAGATACACCAGTAGTGGTTATATCACAGAACCATCGATAGTTTTGAGAAATGCAACCTCTTTGGATGAATAGACACGACGGGCATTTTGACCGTTTTTCAACAAAATAAAAGAAAGTGAAACAATACTCAAAAAATGAAATCCTTTGGCATGGAGTCCTTTTATGTGTACTAGTTTATAGGAAAAATGATAAACATGAGTTTTGACAAAGTTTTCAAAAAACTTCTTCACACAAAAGTCAATCATCTATAAACATGTATAAAATGACTTTTTTATTAAGCAAGTACCAAAAATATGTTGCAAAAAGTCATATACATGATGAAAAAGATGATATGGATATCATATTCGGATTCCTCTCATTTTTCTAATCGATTTAGACATTTTATTTGTTAAATTTTGATTTACGGATTTAAAGATATGAATTATTCCATATTAAATGTAAAAAGGAGAAAATAAAGTAAAATAAATTTTATTCTTATTTATTCAAATATTATTATTACATAATCATTGTTATTTATTCAAATAAATTTTCAAAATTTAAACAATAAAAAGTGTGACACCATGACCCAGGGGTTAATATGGTTGATAGGATACTAATATCAGTAAGTTCTAACATCTCATTTGACAGGTAATTTGGAAGGAACTCTAAAGTTAAGCGTGCTTGGGCTGGAGCAATTTAATGATGGGTGACCGAACGGGAAGTTTGACCGGGGTAAGTACTTTGACCTGAGATTAAGTGTCTAATATGTAATTAGAGATTATGTGTGTGGCTATTTGGGAAATTAAAAAAAACAAAATTAGAAATATTAGAGTAAAATTAAAAAATAAATTAATTGGAAAACAAAAAATCGAAACCCCTAAAAAATAAATTAGCAGAAAAAAAAGCAGAAACTCTTTGGTCCCGATTGGTAATACCAACCGGGACCAAAGCTCCCCCGCCCTGCGCGCCCAGCTGCGCCCACGTGGAGGCCCATCTATCCCGGGTCGTGGACACCCGGGATAAAAGCCACCCCCCCTCTAGTCCCGACCCTTTAATCCCGGTTGTAAAACCGGGACCAAAGGCCCTCTGGACCCGGGATTGTTGATGATGTTTCCACTAGTGCCTGGACCATGTTCTAGCTCTTTCTCCTTATAGCTCACCCATACATAGATACTTAGTTAGCTTACGCTGGTCCCTTACCCCCAGCTTTCACCCTGTACTCTTGTACGATGCTTCTCTTAATTAAAGAAATCAGCGCTGGCTGTGTTTCGTCAAAAAATAAGCTGGCCTTCATCAGATCGTGCAATGAACCCCCACGCCCCTTCATGGGTATCTTTGTTAAAAGCAGTCAAAATTCACTTTGATGAAATTTGCTCTGGGACACTTCCAGGCCTCCTCTTCTGCTTGCGCTGCAGGCTTGCTCTTCTCCTCCGAAGCAAATTCAGCATTAATCTTGTTGCTCGTCGTCCACCAATCCCAAAGAAGACTATGATCAAGGATTTCCTGTCCGGTGGAAGAGCTAGAACATGCTGGGCTAGTTGGCGTGCATTCTGTAATTTGCATAGATCCAGGCGTATATCCTGGACATTCAGCGCACACCATACTTGTTTGACTGATTTGCACTTCAGGAAAGTATGGCCTTCGTAGCCTCCCAACTTAACTGAATATCAACTATAGTATTTATAGTCTGATAACGATTAAAATGCGCAGGAACCGTTTCAACTGATAAAAGCTCGCCTGCACATACTCGTATTAACTACTCTATAATTACATATATGCCAGGCTATCAGCTTATCTGACACAGATTGGCCATTATACGTTGGCCATTACATTTAGAACTAATATAACACTACCAGTCCCACAACTTGTCCAGCATGTGCAAAACTGCAAATTAGTCCCATAAGTTGTAAAGTTTGAACCAGTAATACAACAACTTATATTGAGGGACCAAATATGTCCAAAATGGCTCTGAAGCTGACACGTGGCGTTGTACCTTTTGCAAATAGCCCCCTGGATATTTTTTTGACACACATGACCTTTATGTTGACTTACAGAAATAATAGAAAAAATGAGTGCAAAGTCGGGAATCGAACTCAAAAAATGAGTGCAAAGTCTGGAATCGAACTCAGGATCAGCTGTTAACTTGTTGTACACCTCCGCGCGCTAGCCAGTTTGTCCGCACGGTTATCATGCGCCCGCTAAAATATAGTTTTCTGATTTGTCTTAGGACCGTATAAGAGGAGGACAACGACTACGTTGAATATATAAGCAATTTAGCAATTGATTTAATCCGTGAAAACAGTAAACAATTCTTGACTAGAATAACAAGTATTAAACTAACCATGCGATCTACCAAAATAGTAAATAAACAGAACGAATCTAGAGCAAATACAACAAGAAGAAACTGTAGTCTTTCCTATCTAAAAGAAACAATTGGTACTACGTCGGCCCTTTCGTCCAACATCGTCGTCCCCTCGCGCTTCTCTCCGTTCATCCCGCGTGCGACCAACTGGGCCAAAGCCCAACAAACTCCAACGTCCCTCACTCCCTCTACGATCCCTTCCTCTCCCTCTCCCTCTCCCTCCGGCTCAACCACACGGGCGTCGCCGCCCCTAGCCATCGCGTGTGGGAACCACGGCTCCACCTCGTGTCGGGCGCGCGCCCCCTTCCGCGTTGCCGAGCGGGGGAGGTCCTGGTGCCTGAGCAAGAAGGAGATCGAGTGCATCGCCGTCGAGGCGGGATGGCGTGGGCGCTATCAAGGAGGCCACCTGCTGCTCCTTCATCCGCGGCGTCGGCCTCAGGCAAGCTGTAATTGCCCAGTCTCCTCTGCTCCCCAATCTTTTGTGTGCCAAATTTCATGTAAAGATCTCCCGATTTGTAGCCACCACCATAGATCTCTTCTCACCACTTTGTTTGCACAAATCAGAATCGGGACACGGCGCCGGTGCACGAACGGAGGCGGCAGCGTGAGGAAGACATGGTTCCATGCATGATGGATTGACGGCAGTGGGTGCCGGGAGGCGCAGCACGTCCCTCATCTCGCACCTCAGCAGAGGAGGACGTACGGGCCAGGGACACATGAAGGTTTGCTCGCGTGGTGATCTTGTTACTGGCTGCACTGCTGCAGTGCTGCGCATTCACCGGCCTCCACCTACAACCACAAGGGAAAACACCGTCCGATGGTGCAGGAGATGAGAGACTGACGATGAGGCGGAGGTCCCGTCAGGCTTCGTGTGTCCCTAGGGCGGCCGTGATCCCTTCCTTCATGGTACGTGGCCATATACTTCCCTTTACCCCTGCTGCTAGGTAGCACCGCTGGGAGTTGCAGCTCTTCAGACTTCAGATTGCATTAACGTTGTGCCAAGCCTACTCCCAGCTCTTCAGACTTCAGATTGCATTAACGTTGTGCCAAGCCACCACTTACATGGGCCAAACCTGATGTCTTACGTATCTCTTTCTAATTTTTTAGATAAATATCTCTTACTAATTCATGTATAGTTAGAAGTAGTAACTCTGATGCTTACTGTTCAATAGTTGATCGTTTAGAAAGTACTAGAGTGTCCGATGTGGGACACGCTATAGCCTTAAATGTACATGATGTATAGTAACTTATTTATTTGTAGAATGTGCGATAGAACAACTTTTAATAACTGTCTTGTAGGCTGAAAGTTCACTGGTAGCTTTCTGAAATCACTTGGACTTGAGAGGTATTATGTTGCTTCATTATAGGCAGTGCAGGTTTGGTTATTCCCCTAAATCTCTAAATTGTGTTTTTTCTATTTGGTTGACAATTGTTGTTTTGCAGGTTGACATGTCCCTACGTCCCATGACTGAAAGTGATCTCAAGGAGCTGGGCATCCCGATGGATAGTGAATCACATACAGTACTAAAATCGTTGCATAAACGGTAGACTCAAAACTGTCAAACGGACCAGCTTACAAAAATTCTGCTTGCACTTACATTATGTTGTCTGAGTATATGGTACATAGTCACTGTCAGATGTATAGTAATTGTTAGTCTACATTGTTATGCGGTAGGTTTTTCTCATCTGCAAGTCATCTTGGAAAGGGTAAATCTACAGCAATATGGAGGTCTCTTGTAATGTGGAATGTTTCTGTCCTCATAAGCATGCATCAACCAGGTTCAGTGGTTGCTTAGAACACAAGGTTTGGTGGTCAAGAAGGATGATGTTGTTGCCTGTAAAATTATCATTGTGCTGTTATTTATGTGGCCTGCATGCTTTGCTTGCCAGACCAGCTGATTAACTGATGCGTTTTAGTGTGGTGAAAATATTTGCATCACTGTATACTATTCTTAACATTTCGTTGTTCAGCGGAGGGATGCATTTGAAACTAGGATCTTTCCATTGGTATTTCAGTTTTGCGGTGCTCAGTGGAAAGATTTGGATTTGTGCATTGTCTCGCCCAGTTTCTTGCTCAGCCCATGTCTGCAATGCTGTCGATTTTTCTAGGCGGTCTCGTAAGAAATTCAAGCATTTCCGTTTAGCCTTAAATCTTGTATTTTGACAACCAATTTCTCCTTTGGAATTGGTCGTGCGTAGAGTTTGGAATAAAAATGATGGTGGATCCAAATCATAAAACCTCACACTCATATGACCGTCCACTGCACCATAGACGATTTGCCGGATAGATGTTCTGTTGACGTGCCACTAAATTTTATCGCTACCTAAATTGGCATTGAGCATTCTAGCCTAGAAAATTAATTTTTGGCGGAAACCAACTAGAATAAACTGTCATATCTGAAGTGCGGCATCTTTTAGCTTCCTACACCAAAGACCATTTTTGGTTTCAGGCTTCCTTTTATTCCTAAATGAAATCTCTTAGTTCGTAAACCGAACATTACTTTTAGTTTGCAATAGTATCCGGCTCCAAACAGAAATCCTGCAATATACTAGCCTAGAACGAACCCCTGGCCACCGGACAACACCAATCCACGTTCAAGATTTAGGAACTTAACAATTTTAATGTTACTCCCATATAAATGTCCTATATTTATTTGAGAAAACATTTCCGATGCAAATAAAGTTGGACTGGGAAGGCAGAGATAGTTCATGGATGAACAAGAAGTACAAGAGTACACAATTGGTATTGAACTACTGAAATATTTGTATCCCGTTGCAACGCACGGACAATTAGCTAGTAGTATCTCAAACAGAAAGATCAAGAACTCACACGGTGCAGCAGCAGCATTGGCGTCGCCCATGTCGTCGAGGAAGAGGCTTCCGATGTCGGAGAAGAAGTCGTCGTTGGGGAAGAACTCGATGCCAGTAGTTGCGCGAGTGCGCTACCCAAAAATCTGATCGCCCCTCTCCCGTACATGATCACAAGAGGCGGGGTTCCGGAGGCCTACCGTCCCTTCAACCAGTGCACGCCGGAAGAAGGGATGGAGAAGACTTGGAATATGGCGGCGCAATTAACTGGAAGTGGAATGGCGAGAGACCATGTGTTTCAGGTATGCATAGGCTCGAGGAGATTTCGGCAACTCGCAGCGCGTCGTGACGAGACGAGCGAGCGAGCCGCAACGGAGGACGAGGAGTGTGCGAGAGAGCCTTGTGTTCTCACATGCTTATCAACTAGCACAACACTGCACCTTATAAGGTGGTGCAACTCTCTCCGAACTAACAATGTGGGCCATGAGAGAATTTAATTGGGCCATGGACAAAGGCCAACAAAATTCCAACAGACTATTCATGCACCTTGAGTCAATGTGTTACTTTGTACATTCCACTGCGATTTGTATAGCCAGTGGCGGCGCCAGGATCTAGTGGTTGGGTATTCAGTCTTGTTTTTTTTTGTGCTCTATTATCATCACTGTCTTGTACATACGTCATACTGTGATTGTACTACCAGAGTTCAATTAAATGCACAAACCCACATACAGCTGGCACACAGGTGACGAGTTCGGGAGGGCATCGATGCCAAGCGTGCGACGAGGCTGGGCGTCGATATTTAGAAAAAATATTAACATCTACAATATGAAATCTATGTATTAGAATCATCAGAAAATACAATTTTATATGTTATGAATTTGGTATTTTGGATGTTGATATTGTCTTCTATATTTTTTTTTGTCAAACTTGACATTTTTTTTGATTAAACCCAGAACATGAAGTAAATAAAAATGGAGGAAATAGTGTAATACAATTTCGTCCTCTTATTGGTTGCTTATGTTTTTGCATGGTCATTGTCCTCCTCTTCCACTCTTGGCAGAAATCACAGTAAGTAAGTTCGATTTGAAGGGTCTAATAAACGTACATCCTCACTTTAGCTGGTAACAACTGTGCGTCCTTGTGGTTAGCGCGGGAGGACTACAGCAGTACACAATTGATCATGAGTTCGAATCTTGATTTGCCCTCGTTTTTTCGATTATTTCTCCAGCGACTGACAGGTGGGAGTGGGACCAGTCTGTAGTCAGCACAAAGGTCAAGTGTGTCAATGAAAAATATCCAGAGTGCTATTTGCAAAAGGTAGAACGCCACGTGTCAGCTTCTTCAGAGCCATTTTGGACTTATTTGCTCTCTCAATACAAGTTGTCGTCACACTTTATAACTTACTAGTAGGCCTTGGCGCGGCACGCCGCGCCCGTGGGCACGCTGCTATATGTAAGGCGAAGAATGACATCGACTAAACTCTGTGATCCAGGCTGTAAAAAGGGATGTCTAGCAACGCGAGGCGAGGCGGCTGTGTTCTAGGCGGGACAAGGGATGTCTAGCAATGCGAGGCGAGACGGCTATGTTCTAGGCGGGAAAAGGGATGTCTAGCAACGCGAGGCGAGCCGCCCCATCACATGACTCGATGGGCCAACATGAATCGTTCATTCGTTTCTTTTTGTGCGCATGTAACTCAGAAGAGCTATGAAAAAGAAGACAGCAAAGCGACGTGATAAATAATACACTGCATCACAGAACAGGGAACATGAAAGCCTAGCTTAGTTAGCGTAAATGTTTCAATCCACATCTAAGACAACAGACTGCCAGTTTCTACAGTCGTTCGAAATACATATGGACAAAACCCTTGAACATTGTAGCGCAGATAATGACAACCGACCCCATCTGAAAGCCAGCTCTGCGAGCAAATTTGACCCAGCTTGCCTTCTCCAAGCAAAACCTGCTTCTCTCATCTTTGAATCATTTTCCTACGCAAATGTTAACTGGTTCGGACAACAAACAGACCTGACCCGACGAGGGGATGACAAGGTGTCGATAAACACTGTCTGTAATCTTCTGCAAAATCGAAGAGGATCATCGGCGACAACATATATAGACAATTGGAGCATACGAAAGGACATTTAAATTCGCTGCAAGTAATTACTTACAAGTGTGCTACGCTCAAGATCCTTCTCCGTAAGCTCATGCACAATAAGAGAGCCGACACGGTCGTAACGCTCTCTGGCAAAAATAACCACCTTATCATCTTGCCTACGAGAAAGCGACAACAAAGGAGGTTTCACCAAAGCACGAAGGATATCGCCACGTCCTACAATCGCATTTCCAGTTAATAGCAGCATGCAACAAGGTCCCAGCTTTGAAAAACTAAGTACACTAAACATGATCCACCAATGAGCCATGTGTAGCGTTCATTCGCTGTAAAGTACCTTGTCTGGCAAGGGGAAATCGAATGACATTGACATGGTCTTCTGTATCATGCATTGAAGGTTGGCATATTAGTTGTCAGCACACATGTCAACAGATAACTATATATCTCCCTAGAAAAAAGGCTATACATATAATATAACCTGGCTCCTCGATCATCGGCTTCTCTACGTTCCACTGGTCACAGACAGTAGCCTTGAAGAATTCTTGGTCACCATCTAAGTTCACCACTATCTGATCGTAATAATACAAACAATAGTGCTCGATAAGACCTTCCCAGTCGCCCCCCGTTATTAGTGTCCTCTCTTCTTCCCCTTCTTCTCTTTCTTCGCTGAAATCAAGTTGATAGAGAAATCCATATTGAGTCACGATTTTCATCCCTCGGCCACCGGTAATTTCAGTTAACTGATCCCTGACATAGCAAGGAACATACTACAAAAAAAATAGGAGTCATTTTCATCTGCCTGTCATCGCACCCACGTATAAATTTCTGAGCTGACGAGAAGTATATCACAATTTACGGCGCTCTGTTGGTCACAACACTTACATGGGATTAGAAGGAGCATAACATAGTTTAACTTTGCATGACCTAGAGACAGGGCGCGTATAAAAAACAACGTGGCTTCTGCTGTGCATCATGTACAATTAGCTAGGCATGTGCGTGTAATTAACTGATCTACTTACCATGTAATCTGTGTAGCGCATATGCATATTCATCCAGTCTGCACGGGCCTTCCAAACCGAAGCACACCGGGCAAGGAGCCTAAACAAAACGAGGTTTCGGTGTATCTTAGAGCCGCCTGGATAGAGTGCATGTACAGACTGGAAACAAGTAGATACCATCCTCGATCGAGGCGGGGAGTGGAAACGACGACCACTTGGAGCAGAGCCTCGCAGCAGGGGGCAGGGATCGTTGGACCGGGAGCGCTGGACAAGAAAGGGGCAGCGTGTAGCAGCGAGGACTGCGTCAGGGTGGAGGTTTGACGGTAGGACTGACGGACCTAGACAAGGGATGGGGAGTGGGAGGGAGCGAGGGGGGCAGAGGGAGGGGATATGAAGGCAAGGAGGCGGATGAGCTGGTGGTGGTCTAGCGGAAGGAGAAAAAACAATCTGAACACCGCCTCTAAGCAATGCGTAGATGCATGCGAATAATGATGCAAGCATGAATGAATATAGGTAAACGATGAGTAAATATAGACACGGGAAGATACCAAACAAATTCCACCAACGCGCAAAGCACGCGTAATCAAGGAACGAACCCTCCCGGTAAGACAAAAAAGAGAATGATAAGAACCTTCCGGTTTACTGTGGAGTTTCGTGTCTAGAATGACACATAGCCTTAGATTTAAACGGCCTGAGTATACCGTCTTTATTATGGCTTTCGCCCTTGATGACTTCGCAGACATAAATCTTAGCAGGCCTTCACGCCTTCCGCCTTATATATGCCCTGTGCGCCAGCTACGAGGCTGCGTATCGGAGTACACAGGTAAACCATCCGAGATCTGACTTGCATAGGCGGTAAGATCGAGGATTCGAAGCATCCGAGGTCTGACTTGTATAGGCGGTAAGATCCAGGATTCGAATCATCCGAGGTCTGACTTGTATAGGCGGTAAGATCTGGGATTCACAATGAGGCTGCGTATCTGTAACATCCTGAAATTTGGCGTTTCAAAAATTTTCTTTCAAAAACTCATTCTTGTGATTTGGAATTAAAATTTCCCTCGGTTTGGCAACCCTTTTAAAAATTCTCGACCATTTACGAAACCTTGTCCAAGTTTGGGATCTTATGTTTTGAATTCTCTCCCACTTGGTAAACATGTTGCTGGCTCATTTCACCCAAAAATGTTATTTCTATATTTTCCTTATTTTTATTACCAAAATGTAACACCCCGGCCACCCCCGGGCCGGGCCTGTCACCCCTGGCAGCTCGCTAGGATCTCCAGACTGGCCCCACAGATCAACACTAGTCTTTTCTGCGCACTTTGTCCTCACTCGTGCGCACCCGGGAACTAGTTCCCGGTCGGTCACCCATCCTTGGAGTGCTCCGGGCCAAGCACGCTTAACCTCGGAGTTCCTTCCAGATGAGCTTCCGGAAAAGAAGTTGCAACTTATTGATATGAGTATTCTATCAATCCTGTTAAGCCCTGAGCTAGGATCTCACACAAAATTCCTTTATTGTGACTTTACAAAGGAAGTACCCTAAATATCTTTCCTAAAATTCTGCAAAAATTAGGGGATGACCCCTGGGCAATATATAGCCCAAATATGCAAAAACATTTGATACCTTGTTTACAAAATTATGAAGTAATTCTCCACTTTAGTTTCTGCCCATTTTCTTCTTTATTTTCAAAGTGCAAAGCAAATGTTTTCTTCCTGGTGATCCAAGACCCTAGACACAACCCCAAGGAGTACACACACCTCAGGGAATTTTATGGAACCATTTCCATTTCATTTCCTTCATCAAAACCATTTTTCCCCTTTTGACCAGTATTGTTTTTTCAAAATTTCCCATAGACCAACTTTCGAATTGGACCAAACTGTAGTCAGGGAAGTTGAAGCTTATCACATTTGGCGCACAGAGAAACAAACCACACACCATTTGGTTCACTGGTTCGCGAGATATGGTGCAATGCCGCTGTCGGCATGCCCCTGGCGTGCTCACCACTGGCATCGGCGAGCCAGTGGCGCCGCCAGGTGTTCGTCGCCTGAGCACGGCCCCCCAGCCGCTCCCCCGTGCCTCCCCGGCCACCTCCACCTCCCCCAGGCCACTCCACCTCCTCCCCGACGCCGGCAACGCCCCCGCCGCAACCTTCCAAGCACGCCACTGTCGACGCCACCGTGCCGCACCCCCTGCCTTCCCGTGCCCCCCTTGCTCCACACCGCCTCCTCAACCTCCTGCCAGCACGCGTCGCTCCCCAAGCCTCCTCCACAAGCGTCGGAGAAGCTCCACGACGCGCCGCCCGGAGCAGTGGCACCCCTGCCGTGCACATCATCGACGCCACTGCCCTCCCATGTCTCCCCTCTTCCGCCTGTGTGCTCGTAAATGCCCTAGGACGCCCGCAGCCGCCACCAGTGCCACGACGCGCCGCTCAGCACAGCAATGGCGAGCAGTGCCGCCCACCACCGGAGCACCGATAATTGGCGCCACTTCGATTCGCTATATATAGCCCTCCCCGGCCACCGTAGACCCCCATCCCACCTCCCTCGAGCTCCCTAGCCTCCCCCACCGCAGTAGCCAAGCCCCTAGATCACCGGAGCGCCAGATTCGAGCTCGACGCCGCCGCATGGCCCTCACTCGATTTCGTCGCCGTAGAAGCTCCCCTGCTCGATTCCCTCCACCCACAGCCCCACTAGACCATGGAGAGCCCGTAGCCACCCTCGCCGGAGCAAGCCGTGGCCGGAATCGTCGAATCCATCGTCGACAGATCGCCGGAGCCGCTGCCATGGAAGCTCCGTCCATGCTAGGCCTCCCCAGCAAGCGCAAGTTCGCCGACGAGCTGCGCAACGCCTCCCCGAGCCCTCCCGCACCATCTCCCTCGCCTCCCCTGCCCCCTAGCCTCCAGGAGACCTCGCCGGTGAGTTCGCCGGCGATGAACAATGCAGTTTTTCTTTTTTTCCAGAGAATAACGTTTCGAAGCACTGTGCACAGTGGGACCCACCTGTCAGGTTTTTAAACATTTAGGGTTTTTCTATTTTCTGTTTTAAATAAATGGCAGAACTTTAAAAGCCCATATCTCTCTCAAAAATTATCAAAAAAATATGAATCTTTTTTTGATAGCTTTGTTTTCAAAATGTCTGTCTAATGACATCAAAAGAATTTCATTTGGAGTTCATTTGCTTGATCGTTTATTCGATGCCGTAGGAAGGGCTTTTAATGCAATTTCATTCTTTAAATAGATTCAAACTTCTCCAACGAAGTTGAAGTTGAACCCGAACCCTACCCCACTGCTGAAGGCAAGCCGTTAACCCGATCTCAAGCTCGGTCGAACTTTAGAAAATTTGCTTGACTGTCTGAATCGATATCTGTTGCATCTCATATGCCATGTTGCATTTAAATATTGCCGCACTTATATTTATATCTGTGGATCATCGCAACACTCTTTTATTTTGTCGAACGAGAAGGCGCTTGCCAGCGGAATTGCTGCCACAGTCATCCGGTTGACGTTTCTTTTATTTTGTCAAACGAGAAGGCGCTTGCCAGCGGAATCGCGGCCACAGTCATCCGGTTGACATTTCTTTTATTGTTGTCAAACGAGAAGGCGCTTGCCAGCGGAATCGCTGCCACAGTCATCCGGTTGACGTTTCTTTTATTTTGTCGAACGAGAAGGCGCTTGCCAGCGGAATCGCTGCCACAGTCATCCGGTTGACGTTTCTTTTATTTTGTCGAACGAGAAGGCGCTTGCCAGCGGAATAGCTGCCACAGTCATCTGGTTGACGTTTCTTTTATTTTGTCGAACGAGAAGGCGCTGGTCGGCGGGTTCGCCGCCGTAGTCTTCCGGTTGACGTTTTATTTTGCTATGCTTGGACTTTGGTACATGCAGGTGGATATGCTTATTTACTGCTGATATTATTATGTGGTTACCTTATGTTACTTTGTTAATGTTGATGTCTGTTATCAAACAAAATGACTAAGAAGATAATCACCTCCCTCGACTAGATTGAGTCACATAGTTCCACTCACCAAACACAACCAGCACAACCATGCGTCGTTCATATGGGCGGACCATGGCCGGGTATTTTATCAGCCTCCTTTGATGCCACCCTTTTTGGCAAGTCTAGTCGGTTACCAGAGTTGGTCGGGGCTAGTCTTGCGAAGGTTCCGGAGCTAGGCGTCGCTCATGGGTTGGGGACGTGCCGGATTCACTTCTGCATAAGGCATAGAGTTATGTCGGTGGCTATACAGGGAGTGTCTTGGTAGAGTAAACGACTGTGGAAGTATGGGTTTGTACTGTCCGCCATGGTTGGTTTTAGTACTTCGGTACCGGTGGTACAAGCTTAGACTTCAGCGTGTGGATCAAAGTTGCAACCTCTCGAGAGTGTAAATCTGGATGTCTAGCCTTGTCCCTGGGTTATGGGACGTTGTTTGGGTCAAGTCACGCTATGAGTCAGTCCTGTCGAATTTGGAGAAATAATGGAATTGAAACCCAATCTTAAAGCCAGAGTTGGCTAGAGATAAGCCAGAGTTGGCTAGAAATAAGCCAGAGTTGGCTGAGAGGCTTGAAAGCCTAGATGTGGTTGCAAACTGTTGAATGAGAAACGTGATCTCATTCTAGAAACATGAAACTCCCCTACAAAGGTAAGTAGGTAAGTTATGTCCAACCGTTAAGCTTGGACTCGCACTTTAAACTCGAACTTATGCCATGCTACTTTGAACTTATGCCATGCCATATAGGTAGACCTTGTTTGTTTTTGGGCTAATGACTTGCGAGTACATTCCATGTACTTACCTGGCTTTTCATGTGGCCAGACCCTGCTGCCCCGTCGCTGAGTACCCGCTGTACGAGAACTAGGAACCGTATTCCAGGCAGAACCCTGTGGAATAAAGCCCGCCGTTGCCACGCTACTGTCTACGTATCCGCTGCCATTCTCTGATCGAGGCTCATCCTTAGAAGAATAATGTACATACTGTTGTGTGCGCCTGTTGCGCGACCACCGAAGCCTCACCCTTGTTGTAATGTTGTACCCTTTGGAACCATAATAGTATTTGGTTATGTCTTTGTGTATCAAGTTATCATATATCCAGTGTTTCTGGGACTGGTATATGGGGTAACTCGATCATCTGGATCGGGGTGCCACAGAGCTTGGTATCAGAGCCTAACTGCCTGTAGGATACCCTAGTTCTACGGACGACTTAGTATAGAACTTTTACGTTGCCTGCTTTTTGACTGTTTCTCTACTTGTTTGTGTTTTAACGTTAACGCTCACCCTTTTTGGCTTCTGTCCCTGATACAGATGACGACCGAGTTTTTCGCAGAAACTTCCGCCGTGATCGTTCCCGGTTTTCCGCAGTTTCTCCGTGAAGTTTGGGAACACCTCTACCCAAGCTCACCTCCTCCGATCTACCGCGTGTTCTACCACCGTCTCAACGGGTCCGCTACCGTGTTCACCGCCACCGTCCACTTGCGCCCCGAAACGGTGTCCAACGAGATCGTCCACGACATCACTTCCGGTGTCACTACTCAGGTGACCCGAGCTATCCAGGAGGCTGCAGCAGATGCCATCATCTTCCTCCGCACGTACGACCCCGTCATGAGGCAGTGTACCCGCTACGTCTACTTTCCGAGGTTGGACTTGGAAAATGGGGATGTTCTTTTTCCCAGCCCAGGTGACCCCCGCTCAGCTCTCACCGCTCTCCTTCAGTACACCAACCTTCTCCACCAGTATCTCCACGTTACTCTTGCCCAGCTTGCCTCACTTCGCGCCAACGTGGCTATGGCCGAGATGACCCGAGCAGCTGGAGCTAGATCCTATCGCCACCTACCTCGCTCTCTCACCTTCGCCCGCAGCTCCCTTGACCAGATCCGGAGAGCACTTGTTCCCACTCCTTTTCCCCGCGCCCCGCCGCCATCTTTTCGCGCTCCCAGCAGCACCCCTCGCCACTCCTCACGTTTCGTCCCCTTTCGTACCTCCGGGGCACGAACTCAGTATCGTCGCGTCCGTGCCGACACACCCCCTCGCTCTGGAGACTCCGGAGATGACCGCGCTTCACCCGACTACAGCACCGCGAGGGAGGACATCGACACCATTCCACCAGCGACGCCCCTCGAGATGGAGTTCTAGACGCTCAGAGATCGCATCGCCTAGTGTATCTTACCTTTCCGCTTTATCGTACGCTCGAATAATGTAGTGGTAGATTCGTATCTCGCTTTATGTATCGTGTAGCTTGTATCTTTTATCCTGCATCCAGTGTAACTTGGCGAGTAGCTAGAACCGTGTAACCCCGCCAACCGTTGTATAACACCATGCTTGTTGTCTTTGCCAACCCTTGGTCACATTTGGTTTTTCTTGGATGCCACTCTTTTCCCATGTGTTGCCAAACCTGGTTTCCATTTGGTTTTTCTTGGATGTTACACTTCCCCAAGTGAATGCTCATGGTACCCGCCCCCACGTTCAACCGTTCAGGATGAGGCCCAATAATGGTGCAAGTGGTAGTCAAGGAACACCAGTTCGTCGCTCCGCACGACAAGCTGGCGAAGATCCTGCGCCACCTCAGTCACCTCCTCCACCGCCAGTTCAGGAACCAAGTCCGAGTCAAATTATGATGATGATGGATGAGCGCCATAGCCAGCACTTGACACAGATCATGAGGGAGTTTGGAACCTATATGCAAGCCCAAAATGCTCCACGCCCAGGTCACTCCAAGCTACAAGATTTCCAGCGCACCCAGCCACCCAAGTTCTCTTTTGCTGATGACCCGCTTGAAGCCGATGATTGGCTCCGCACCATTGAAAAGAAGCTAGAGCTTGCTCGCGTTGACGAGCTGGACAAAGTACTCTTCTCCACCCACTATCTTGAAGGCCCTGCCAATGTTTGGTGGGACAACCAGAAGACTGCAAGAGGAGATGGACCCCCAGCAACCTGGACAGAATTTCAAGAAGCCTTCCGCAAGGCATACATACCCTCCAGTCTCATAAAGATGAAGCAACAAGAATTCTTGGCACTCACCCAAGGTAACCAGTCTATCAGCGAGTACCTCACCAAGTTCAACAATCTCGCCCGTTATGCCCCCGACGACACCAACACTGAAGAAAAGAAGAAGGACAGATTTCTCCAGGGAATGCACCAGGCAATCAAGACCCAGCTCAGTGTACTGCAGTTCCAAGATTTCCAGGCCATGATCAACACAGCGCTGATCTCAGAGAAGGAGCACCGTACTATTTACGACTCCCACAAGAGAAAGTTTGAGCCCCGCAAGAACCACCAAGAAGGGACTTCTTCCAAGCCCCGTACCTGGCAGCCCAGCAACCCGACCCCAAACCCCCAGACCACTGGGAATCAGCCCAAGAAAGATGGATACCCTCGTGAAGGATTTTACCACCAGCGCCCCATTGCGGATGACGCAAAACGGGGGAACGCCTGCTTCAAGTGTGGCAAGGCAGGACACTATATCAGGGAGTGTCCCCTCAACAACAACCCCGGCAACAACAGCAACTTCAACAACAACCACCCTGCCAGTGCAGTCAAGGCTCCTCAAGTTGCCCGCGTCCACCACATGTCGACCGAAGAAGCCTATGAAGCCACGAATGCAGCGCTCGGTACGTGTACAGAACCGCGCTGATTTTATTCAATTTTGGAGCTTCCCACCCGTTCAACTCGAAGAATTATACCTAGTCAGCAAGCAACCCGAATCTCGGGGGCGAGATTCAATTTAAGGGGGGAAGGTCTGTAACATCCTGAAATTTGGCCTTTCAAAAATTTTCTTTCAAAAACTCATTCTTGTGATTTGGAATTAAAATTTCCCTCGGTTTGGCAACCCTTTTAAAAATTCTCGACCATTTACGAAACCTTGTCCAAGTTTGGGATCTTATGTTTTGAATTCTCTCCCACTTGGTAAACATGTTGCTGGCTCATTTCACCCAAAAATGTTATTTCTATATTTTCCTTATTTTAATTACCAAAATTCCTTTATTGTGACTTTACAAAGGAAGTACCCTAAATATCTTTCCTAAAATTCTGCAAAAATTAGGGGATGACCCCTGGGAAATATATAGCCCAAATATGCAAAAACATTTGATACCTTGTTTACAAAATTATGAAGTAATTCCCCACTTTAGTTTCTGCCCATTTTCTTCTTTATTTTCAAAGTGCAAAGCAAATGTTTTCTTCCTGGTGATCCAAGACCCTAGACACAACCCCAAGGAGTACACACACCTCAGGGAATTTTATGGAACCATTTCCATTTCATTTCCTTCATCAAAACCATTTTCCCCCTTTTGACCAGTATTGTTTTTTCAAAATTTCCCATAGACCAACTTTCGAATTGGACCAAACTGTAGTCAGGGAAGTTGAAGCTTATCACATTTGGCGCACAGAGAAACAAACCACACACCATTTGGTTCACTGGTTCGCGAGATATGGCGCAATGCCGCTGTCGGCATGCCCCTGGCGTGCTCACCACTGGCATCGGCGAGCCAGTGGCGCCGCCAGGTGTTCGTCGCCTGAGCACGGCCCCCCAGCCGCTCCCCCGTGCCTCCCCGGCCACCTCCACCTCCCCCAGGCCACTCCACCTCCTCCCCGACTCCGGCAACGCCCCCGCCGCAACCTTCCAAGCACGCCACTGTCGCCGCCAGCTGTCGATGCCACCGTGCCGCACCCCCTGCCTTCCCGTGCCCCCTTGCTCCACACCGCCTCCTCAACCTCCTGCCAGCACGCGTCGCTCCCCAAGCCTCCTCCACAAGCGTCGCAGAAGCTCCACGACGCGCCGCCCGGAGCAGTGGCACCCCTGCCGTGCACAGCTTCGACGCCACTGCCCTCCCATGCCTCCCCTCTTCCGCCTGTGTGCTCGTAAATGCCCTAGGACGCCCGCAGCCGCCACCAGCGCCACGACGCGCTGTTCAGCATAGCAATGGCGAGCAGTGCCGCCCACCACCGGAGCACCGATAATTGGCGCCACTTCGATTCGCTATATATAGCCCTCCCCGGCCACCGTAGACCCTCATCCCACCTCCCTCGAGCTCCCTAGCCTCCCCCACCGCAGTAGCCAAGCCCCTAGATCACCGGAGCGCCGGATTCGAGCTCGACGCCGCCGCACGGCCCTCACTCGATTTCGTCGCCGTAGAAGCTCCCCTGCTCGATTCCCTCCACCCACAGCCCCACTAGACCATGGAGAGCCCGTAGCCACCCTCACCGGAGCAAGCCGTGGCCGGAATCGTCGAATCCATCGTCGACAGATCGCCGGAGCCGCTGCCGTGGAAGCTCCGTCCATGCTAGGCCTCCCCAGCAAGCGCAAGTTCGCCGACGAGCTGCGCAACGCCTCCCCGAGCCCTCCCGCACCATCTCCCTCGCCTCCGCTGCCCCCTAGCCACCAGGAGACCTCGCCGGTGAGTTCGCCGGCGATGAACAGTGCGGTTTTTCTTTTTTTCCAGAGAATAACGTTTTGAAACACTGTGCACAGTGGGACCCACCTGTCAGGTTTTTAAACATTTAGGGTTTTTCTATTTTCTGTTTTAAATAAATGGCAGAACTTTAAAAGCCCATATCTCTCTCAAAAATTATCAAAAAAATATGAATCTTTTTTTGATAGCTTTGTTTTCAAAATGTCTGTCTAATGACATCAAAAGAATTTCATTTGGAGTTCATTTGCTTGATCGTTTATTCGATGCCGTAGGAAGGGTTTTTAATGCAATTTCATTCTTTAAATAGATTTAAACTTCTCCAACGAAGTTGAAGTTGAACCCGAACCCTACCCCACTGCTGAAGGCAAGCCGTTAACCCGATCTCAAGCTCGGTCGAACTTTAGAAAATTTGCTTGACTGCCTGAATCGATATCTGTTGCATCTCATATGCCATGGTGCATTTAAATATTGCCACACATATATTTATATCTATGGATCATCGCAACACTCTTTTATTTTGTCGAACGAGAAGGCGCTTGCCAGCGGAATCGTTGCCATAGTCATCCGGTTGACGTTTCTTTTATTTTGTCAAACGAGAAGGCGCTTGCCAGCGGAATCGCTGCCACAGTCATCCAGTTGACATTTCTTTTATTGTTGTCAAACGAGAAGGCGCTTGCCAGCGGAATCGCTGCCACAGTCATCCGGTTGACGTTTCTTTTATTTTGTCGAACGAGAAGGCGCTTGCCAGCGGAATCGCTGCCACAGTCATCCGGTTGACGTTTCTTTTATTTTGTCGAACGAGAAGGCGCTTGCCAGCGGAATCGCTGCCACAGTCATCCGGTTGACGTTTCTTTTATTTTGTCGAACGAGAAGGCGCTGGTCGGCGAGTTCGCCGCCGTAGTCTTCCGGTTGACGTTTTATTTTGCTATGCTTGGACTTTGGTACATGCTGGTGGATATGCTTATTTACTGCTGATATTATTATGTGTTTACCTTGTGTTACTTTGTTAATGTTGATGTCTGTGATCAAACAAAATGACTAAGAAGATAATCACCTCCCTCGACTAGATTGAATCACATAGTGCCACTCACCAAACACAACCATGCGTCGTTCATATGGGCGGACCATGGCCGGATATTTTATCAGCCTCCTTTGATGCCACCCTTTTTGGCAAGTCTAGTCGGTTACCAGAGTTGGTCGGGGCTAGTGTTGCGAAGGTTCCGGAGCTAGGCGTCGCTCATGGTTGGGGACGTGCCGGATTCACTTCTGCATAAGGCATAGAGTTATGTCGGTGGCTATACAGGGAGTGTCTTGGTAGAGTAAACGACTGTGGAAGTATGGGTTTGTACTGTCCGCCATGGTTGGTTTTAGTACTTCAGTACCGGTGGTACAAGCTTAGACTTCAGCGTGTGGATAAAAGTTGCAACCTCTCGAGAGTGTAAATCTAGATGTCTAGCCTTGTCCCTGGGTTATGGGACGTTGTTTGGGTCAAGTCATGCTATGAGTCAGTCCTGTCGAATATGGAGAAATGATGGAATTGAAACCCAACCTTAAAGCCAGAGTTGGCTAGAGATAAGCCAGTGTTGGCTAGAAATAAGCCCGAGTTGGCTGAGAGGCTTGAAAGCCTAGATGTGGTTACAAACTGTTGAATGAGAAACGTGATCTCATTCTAGAAACTTGAAACTCCCCTACAAAGGTAAGTAGGTAAGTTATGTCCAACCGTTAAGCTTGGACTCGCACTTTTAAACTCGAACTTATGCCATGCCATATAGGTAGACCTTGTTTGTTTTTGGCTAATGACTTGCGAGTACATTCCATGTACTTACCTGGCTTTTCATGTGGCCAGACCCTGCTGCCCCCGTCGCTGAGTACCCGCTGTACGAGAACTAGGAACCGTATTCCAGGCAGAACCCTGTGGAATAAAGCCCGCCGTTGCCACGCTACTGTCTACGCATCCGCTGCCATTCTCTGATCGAGGCTCATCCTTAGAAGAATAATGTACATACTGTTGTGTGCGCCTGTTGCGCGACCACCGAAGCCTCACCCTTGTTGTAATGTTGTACCCTTTGGAACCATAATAGTATTTGGTTATGTCTTTGTGTATCAAGTTGTCATATATTCAGTGTTTCTGGGACTGGTATATGGGGTAACTCGATCATCTGGATCGGGTGCCACAGAGCTTGATGTGAGATCCTGGCTCAGGGCTCAATAGGATTGATAGGATACTCATGTCAACAAGTTGCAACTTCTTTTCCGGAAGCTTATCTGGAAAGAACTCCGAGGTTAAGCGTGCTTGGCCCGGAGCACTCCAAGGATGGGTGACCGACCGGAACTCATTCCCGGGTGCGCACGAGTGAGGACAAAGTGCGCAGAAAAGACTAGTGTTGATCTGTGGTGCCAGTCTAGAGATCCTAGAGATCTGCCAGGGTGACAGGCCCGACCCGGGGGTGGGTCGGGGTGTTACATTTGGTATCAGAGCCGACCCTCGCGGTAACTCGGGCGTGTGCGGGTCAGTGGGTGGACATGTGGAGCATGTGCCGGCACTGGGCGCACAGACGGGTGTCAAGGGGGGAAGTTCCTGGACTGGGGGCTGACCGACGAGGGCGTCAGTCTTCTAAGGGGGAAGGATGTGAGATCCTGGCTTAGGGCTCAATAGGATTGATAGGATACTCATGTCAACAATTTGCAACTTCTTTTCCGGAAGCTCATCTGGAAAGAACTCCGAGGTTAAGCGTGCTTGGCCCGGAGCACTCCAAGGATGGGTGACCGACCGGGAACTCGTTCCCGGGTGCGCACGAGTGAGGACAAAGTGCGCAGAAAAGACTAGTGTTGATCTGTGGGGCCAGTCTAGAGATCCTAGAGATCTGCCAGGGGTGACAGGCCCGACCCGGGGGTGGGTCGGGGTGTTACAGTATCTAAAAGATTACATAGTCCTAGATCCAGTCGTCCTAAGCATAGTGTTCCTATTATGAGTCTCACCACCTCGTGGACTTGTACAAGCCCTCAGAACGGCTGTCTCCTGCCTTCTGCTCTGTGCATCAAACTATCCGGGACGCGTATCAGAGCATGCCCGTACGCCACCAGAGGCCTGACTTACAAAAAAAACGGGTGAAGAAGAAGAAGAATAGGGAGCAGCTCGAGATGTGTTAGCTACCTGTAGCAGGGAAAAGAAGGAATGTTACAACACCGCTTATACCGTAACGTGGTGTCTCTCAAAACTACACTGTTAATAAATCACATGCCTCATCCGTCCCAATTCGCATGTCTCGATACAGGTTTGCAGCCGCCTAAGTAGACACCTCATAACCAGCCTGGCATTGCACACACATACACAAAGGAACCAGCCAACAGGCACGTTCATGTAACCTTGGCCCAAGACAGAGTCTTACATAATTTCCTTACAACCGCATCAACTTCACTTATACACAGGCGGGGTCAGTCACCCTCAATGGACGGAGCACTGGAAGGCTTCCTGAACGGACGACTCGACTCTGTAGACCATCGTTGCCATCTTCTTTTTTTTAGCGCACCGTCGTCATAGCTGAAGGAAGCGATGTCACCTAAACTCCACATATCCAGAGGGAAGCCTACCGATAGCAACGGCGGCACATGCATCGTTCGACCGGTATACCAGCGAACACATTGACACAGAGACCGTGCCCACGTTCCTTGAACCAAAAAATAACCATTTCATTTCGTAGGATCTGGGCATCCCCGACAACAGTTGCCCAGTTCGTACTAATGACCGCACGCCCGTCATGCTCGCCCATCGATATCTTGACTTGACGAGAACCTTCATATTCCTCGTTAGTAACACGCAAAAATCTTTCTTTGCGTAGATACTGTTTGAGGAATTTCTGACTGTAATCCATTGAGAAGTACTGAAAACAAAAGTAATAAACGATCAGCTTACGGTGAGTTGATTGGTGAAATGAGGTATAAAAAAATGCCAAAAACATCACCATCTTAGGGTTCCTCCCCTCGACTGCAGAAGGGTGACTTGGCAGACATAGAAAGGTATATCGGGTTTTTTTAGATACTTGTTTCTTGAGAAATTTGAGCCTTCTCACTGATAAACCCATATGATTGCCGTAACAGACATATCTCTCGAAATCTTTGTTTCCCTGATTAAAAGGACCTACGTGAAAGAAAATTAGATCTCAGAGAGCAGCACATTTGTGCATATATGAATGCAATTTTCACAGCCCAGGATCAAATTTACCCCTTGTCGTAACAATGCGTAGGCCCTCTTCATCGCTATAACTCTCAGACTCATAATCGGAATCAGACCCAGAGTCAGGATCAGATTCTCTACTGAAGCAAGATTTTATCAATGCCTTCATCACGATGAGTGTCATCAGCAACGCTGTTGTGTTCCTCACCACTGCAAAACTCCGCGTTCTCTGCTTTCACTGGCACTGGAACCTGGTGCCGGGACAAAAAATAAGCAGAGGGAGCATGAACACCTGAACTATCAACAAACAGAACAACGTGTATTTACAAAAACAGATGGACGAACAACCCTACACTCATTGGCCTGGATGAACACTGACAAACAGGCGTCGGAGCCAACTATATTCACCGTAAACAGGCTATCAGAGGCAAGCGGGATACATATCCACCCGTAACTGGTTTCTGCCATTAACGGCCGTCCATTAGAGCCGTAAACAGGTGTCAAGGACACCACCGCTGGTGAAACAATGTTAGAAATTTGCTTCATAACAAGCAAACGAAGAATGCAGCGAATAATCCCACAGCACCATGAGCTTTGTAGAAGAAATTCCGTACAATTGTGCTGCGTCAGATTTAACAACTGGCTAGAGGAGCACACTAATCACAAAGAACAATTCATTGCCACATACACTCAGATCAAGCGTATACGTGCAGCACAGGCCTCGAGTATTGCCAACACATAGGAGAAGAAGACCGTGGAGACGGACCAGACAGAAGCACAAGCACTGTTTAAGCATGAACCAAGATAGCAAAAACACAACATCTAAGATATGAATCCGGAAAAACCCCAAATCTACCCAAAATAGCGAAACGGGTGCTGTATTAAATCTCAACCGATCGAAATCCTGACGGGAACATATAAGCTATACGTGCCAAATACCGTAAGCTTGAAACATACATACCAGACTGACCACACTACAAGCGGAAAAAACAAAGTATAGATACACGTTGTCCCGAAAAAACATGTACATCTACCGCGCAAATTCTACAGATCTACGATGCATGTAGCTAAGTCATATGAAGGATAGATATCATCGTACCGCCGTTGATGAAGCTAGCCCTGGAAGGCGAGACGGCACAACACGCCCGGTCATCTCAGAAAGGCCTATAAAGGTCCTCCCCATCTAGGTAGGCAAAAGATGCCAGGTCCTCTCCTTATACCGAAGATGGTCACTACGGTGTTATCGATGTGCCAGTGGAAGAGAGGCCGCCGATAGCGAGAGAGAAGCGGAGTGAGACCGGGAGCGAGCGAACGAGCCAGTGATAGGACCGAGAGAAAAACAAGGAACGGTGAGCCAAATAAATGGCGCGTGTTCCCAAAGAAACGTTGCGTCTCCCGCACATTGGGCCACGAGCCGCACCTGCGTAACCTTTTCTAAGAAACAATACATATACATAATTATACATCAAGACCCGAGGAACAAAAACAGCGAATGCAAATGCACAGTCTATTCAACGCGTCAACTTTTAAGTGTACCACGTCATACTCGTTGAACTGGCGCACAACAAGTCGGGCAACGCACAGCGCTAACAACGATGAAAGACAACGACCCGCCTTACCACAGACATACGATAAGATCATAGCAGAAGACGTAGCTAGTATGGATACATGCTAGTCATTATAGCCTACACGATAAACGACTAAAACAAGTAAAGATCCCCTACAGATAAGATTCGCGCTTACACCCCGGGAACTCCACCACCCACGGACCACGCGTAGCCTGTACAGCGAGCATCCATGGAACGCCTAACGCCTACAAAAAATATAAGATCACAGGGCGCCCTACCACAGATAGCCAGCAAGACCGCAGAACAAATAACTCGCCGAACAAACACTGAACTGGCCAAAAAATGCACGTATGTCTGGGAAGATATGACGTGTCTTTGCGATATAATTTTGACAGTCGCATAAAGTAGCATATTACCATTCCTCTATTTGTAGATTCTACAACAGCCGATCAACTCGCCTCAACTCCTAAGGATCTGATCGGGCTAGTGAACCGTTGATTGCTCCCTTCTTCCCCCTAGATCCATGCGTGTGAGCATGCGCCTCGTAAGAGAAGATGTCGCGCTGAAACTAAATGATACATCGTTTGGCAGCTAACGCAGACCTGGTATATGCCTTTTAACACGAGAAGCCGGATAATTAGCCAGTTGCGGCGGGAAAATGGGTGTCATATGTGACTTCTCCGCGGTCGCACGCGTCATCCATGACTCGTCATATGTTTTTTTAGGGGATGAACTGAACCATGGTGCCACGATAAAAAAGGGCAACCGCAACCATTACGCCTATTGGGCCGTAAATGGACCAGATTAGTCGTGTAAGAGACGGTTGTTCCCTCTCCTTATTTTTTGTTCACTATTCACCATAAACTGGGCTGTTGCCCGTAGCGCGGCAGCTCCGCCACGTCCAACCGCTCTTAGCCGTGGCCTGAAATTTTCCCATGTCCTCGCTGTTCCTTCCGAGATATACTGCACGGTTTTCATTTCGTTCGTCTACAACCGCATCGACGCTCTCGTCTCTACCATGGAACAGAGTGGCAGCGGCAACTTGGAGAACATCGCTTGCGAGATTGCACCTGGTCTATACGATAGATTCACGGAGAACCCTGACATCCTGGCAATCGCCAGACTCTCGCGCGGTGTTCCTAGCACGAGGCACGCTCTCGCGGAGGACCCAAGGTTTCCTTTCGAGTTTCCTTGTCTGCTGCACTCCAATCGTTACGAATGGCCTGAAGACCGCGACGAACAGGTAACATGCATTCGTATGTTCATCAGTTTTCGCTATTTTAGAGATGGTTTTCTACTCTGTTCGCCGCCTAAAAACCCTCTAAACTCATCTAGGGTATCAACTCGGAGGCGATGCCGCTAGACGCACCGTTCGTACGCGCTTCTGTGCCATGTGGCCAAACTGGCCTAGGGCAGAAGCACTGAGTTGGTGGAAACGGTGAATGGGTCGCAATTGTTCAGGACCTGACTCGCTGGTGTTTCTTGAATGTGTACACTAATGTTCAAATCGAATTACCTTCTATTCAGAATGTAGGAATTCACTATCACAACAACCCGTTTGTGTACCACTACGATATGGCACGCATTAGGCTGAACAAGATCCAGATCGCTGCTCGGCCTCAGCTCGTAGGCAACAAGTGGAAGTACGATCTTATAGCTGTACGTGTTTGACAAGTACATCACTATTATGCGCGGTGGAAGGGACGTGGACTGGAGGATACTTCGCAATGAGTTTCTCGCTCCAGCAAGATACATTGATGCCATAATGGACGTGCAAGGGATATACGCCGTTACTGAACCGAAAGGCGACGTGCTTGTTTGGGAACCGACTGTCTGGGGTGAGTATATTCCTATCCAAAACAGTTCATATGTCATTACACTTGCTAAACACTGACGGCGCATACATGTTATCTAGTTAAGTATCGGTAGTCAATTGGTTTACAAAATAGTGTCAAAAAATACAGACTGTGTCGTACTATTCATGGTCCAGTTCAGCTCCGTCCACTAGTAGAGAACAAGGCAACAGTACCGGTCTTATTTGGCCTTTAGTACCGGTTGTGCAACCGGTACTAAAAGGTCGAGACTAAAGGGGTACCCCTTTAGAGACTAAAGGGGTACCCCTTTAGTACCGGTTGTATATACAACCGTGCTAAAGGCCCTCCACGTGACCGAACCTGCGCGCGCGCAGCTGAGCACCTTTAGTACCGGTTGGTAAGGTTCCTGTTTTTTTGCCCCCCCCTTATTTTTTCAGGGGGGTTAGGTTTTCGGTTTTTTTCTTTTCGCTTATTTTTCAGGGTTTAGGGTTTCTGTTTTTTTCCTTTTCGCTCATTTTTCAGGGTTTCGGAGGAGATCACGTATAAAGTACTCACTACACATATAAAGTACTCATTACACATATAAAGTACTCTCGTTACATATAAAGTACTCATAATTACAATGGAGATCACCGCTAGCTAGTACATGCATGGAGGGAGTCTATTAATCGACATAGTGGAATTCACCGAATTCATCTACGACATGCGTCACAATGAATCCCGCCAATTCCTCCGCAATAGCTTTTACGCGGTTTTTTGGTAGGAGCTGGTTCCGCTTCCTTGCCATCTTTAAAAGAAGGAGATCAAATCAGTTATGATCGAAACTAAACATGATTGATGGTAGCAAAATAAAAGTTGTGTATGATGTTTACGTACCTCTCGATTTTTATACTATTGACTCTCTCATTGACCCTCATGTGAATAAACTCGCAAACGTAGTATCCACATAGTTCCGTCCCCTGTGGTTGTCGCAGACACCACTATACAAGAATTTAATTTAATCAAATAATAATCAAGAGAATGATAATGGTATTAGAAAGATACACAGACCTAGATACGTAGTAGTACTTACGTTGTTAGCCTTGAACTGCAGCTTAGGTTTCCATTCACCGCGTTCTTCCGCGATGAACTTTTTCCAAACCCTGCCCGGAAAAGAAAATGAATTGAGGAGTTATTACTTATACTTTTGATATCCGGAAATGAACGAAAGAGGCCGATATAGTGCGATTGAAATTACCTCTTGAGCATTAGACGCACGCTTTTGTACTCATCTTGATCTCTCCTTAATGAGTCCCAGACTTCAACTTCTCCTTCCTCGAGTCTAATGATTAGCAGAATGAAGTGGTACCTGCGCACATTTATATACGCAGGTATTCAGAACTCATCAATTACACTTAATATCGGGAAAGCAAAATAAAATGTGTACAAGACAGTAACACTCACCCGAAGTTGTAAGGAAAAAGTATTTCCTTTTTGGAACTTTGTCGCTTAAAAAGCGTTAGCAAAAAGTCCTCTGTGTCCTCGGGATGGTCAGCTATGGTCTTGACATGAACTTTATCCGGGTCAATGAACCCAATGTCCCAGATTCCTCCCATTCGGCATTCACGAATCTTCATTCTGCATAATAGCGTACAAAATAATGTTGTGAGGATAATTACAAGCAATGAACGAGCTTAACTATAAATAATTAAATTACACGAATAAATTACTTACAGACAATAGCAGCTGATGATAGATTTGTCGAGAGCAAGTTGATTGTACATCTGAAAAAGTTCGGAGAACTCAACCTGCACACCATATTGTCGGAAGTAGTGTTGTTCCTTAACTCCCGCCATGAGACACATTTTCCCTTCTTTTGCGGCGGCCATGTACCAGTTATGCAATTTATATAACTGTGTTGTTAGAGCACTCGGATTTTCGACCAGAGGCAGCCCGAGTTCAAATTTATATTGAATTGTTATCTGCGCTATGGGGTAACCTGTGTCGCCAATGACAACTTCTCCATGCTCGATTTCCCGAGCTTCAGAAGGCACAATGAGCGGGGCGATCGATTGTGCTTCTTGTTCTCCGAGCTGGGCAACTCTTTTCCCGCACGCTTTTTCTTGCTCCATCTGTGAGGAAAGTACCTTGTCAATACCTCGCTCATAGTCTGAAAGGGGCGGTGGTGGAGGGTCATATAGGTTGTCAACGGTGTGATCTTTTACCTCAGTTGGTATAGTCTTCAGAAGTTCCTTTATGGGGTCCAGTCTTGCCTCCAGTCTTTCCTTTTTTTCTGTTCAAAAAAGGCTCTCGCCTCTTCACGTGTGCTCACTTCTAATTCCTCCTGAGTCATCTCGCCAGCTAACTTCTCAGGAGCCTTGACTTCCTTGGGTTTTTTTGCACGTTTCTTGACAGGGGACGACGTGAACAGCTTCCGCTTTGTCAAACTACTAGTGGGCGCAGCAGTCGGCTGACGGGACGGCGCGGGCGATGGACTCGCGGTGGGCTCCCAATCGTCGGGGGAGGAGGGTGGACTTTGCTGTGGTGAATTTCTAACCGGAGGAGTCGGTGGCCTTGGCGCCGAGTCTGGAAACTTGATATATTTCTTCTTCCATAGAACGATACCAAGTTCGACTTCTCCCAATGTCTTCTCGCCTTCAGCTCCGGGAATGTCAAGATGCATTGAGTTGAATCCCGACATAACTTTCGTGACCCCGACACGAGCAAATCCAGCCGGAATCTCACCAAAATGGAAGGTTGATCCAAGTTGATGTGGTAAAGCATAGCCATTCGCCACCGGAAAACTAATGTTCTTCATTGGCGCATGTAACTCACAATTTGTCTTCTCCGTGATATCATCCACGGGGTAGCGCGCCGCCGACGGTTCATCAACTGGTTCATCAACTGCAGGATCTTGTAGCTGCGTGGAACCCACGCTGCTTTTCCGCTGAGATGGGCAGACATCGACTGCATGATCTTCTACTCGCGGCTGAGATTCCCTTTGCTGGGTAATTAAGGCCAGTTGCTCCTTCACATCCTGCATCTGGCGTTCTAATGCAGTAAACCTCTCCGCCTCCCTCTTCTTACCTCTGCAATGTTTTCTATAAGTTGCAGCGTCCTCCGGAAACCCTTCAAGAAAACCAACCCCCCTCCTCTGCCTCGACATCGTCCCCAGTGTTCTTTATTCCCGAGGGCGAGTGAAAGCTCGTCGTCCTCTCTATCGGGAACATATTTTCCCTGTCGGACTAGTTCTATTGCGTCAACTAGTTTTTTGGTGACTCTTGTAATTCTTTTCTTCCATTTTCCCTGTGCAACAATCAGCCCTGTGTCTGGGTCCAACACTGCCCCATGCGCGAACAACCATAACTTGGACCTGTCGGGCCAGTCATCTGTCTGTGGAATGATCCCTTTTTGACGCAGCTCGTTTTCATAGGCTTCCCACTTAGGCACGGCAGTCTTGTAGCCACCTGAGCCCAAACGATGGAAATATTTCTTCTTCTTAGCATTCAACTTATTTTGTTTCGATCGGGCCACAGCGACGGCCGATTTCTTATACGCCACAAATTCAGGCCAGTCATCTTTTAGCTTCTCTAGATGTCCAGTGAAATCTGGAGTTTTTTTCTCATATTTTCTCCACAATGATTTCTTCCAGTTGTTGAATTGCTCGGCCATCTTGCTAAGAGTCCACTCCTTGACTTTATCCTTCCTCCTCTGTGGGAGATCTGCCGGTAGGCTGAAAGAACCCAATATCGACTCCCAAAGGGTTTCTTTAATTCTGTCCTCGACATATTTTGCGCCAATGTTTTTTTTCTTCGGCTCATTCCATTCTGCAACGGTGATCGGGACCATGTCCCTTACAAGAAATCCGCATTGAGCTATATATTTAGTGGAGATTCCATCGGGTTTCTCCGGTTTGCCTTTTATGCTAACTTCGATGATCGACAACTTTGCACCATCCGGCAGCTTTAACCCTTGGGCCGGGCCTCGTTTACGGATTGACGTAGATCCAGAGGGCTGAAAGAAAAATGTTTCGTTAATAAGTGCGCATATAAATCAATTAATGCATCTAGCTAGTGATCAACAAGACTTAATATATACCTTGCCGGAGTTCTCTACGGAGTTTTCTAACGGCACTTCTTCTTCGTCGTCGTCTCTGAAGTTTTGTAACTCAAGTCCCTCACCGGAGTCGTTCAAGCATTTCGCGCTGAAATCTTCGCCGTCTTCTTCGTCGGAATCTTCTCCATCAGAATTGGGTCCAAGGGTCTTATCAAATATAAGTGCTTGAAAGCGTTCTTCTTTCTCCAAGTCTCGGATGAAGTCCGGGGCGTCGATGATGGGGGCATCGTCCTCCATAGCTCAATGTCACTGCAAATTTGTAATTCATAGCAAACAACTTTAAATTTCTTATACACAATAATATTGCAACTAAAAATAACATTGCTTTGATAAATTTCCAAACTTTGCTAAAATTTCTTATACACTAATAAAATAACTTTGCTAGTAAAATAACAATATTGCAACTAAAATGACTTAGCAAAATTTTCAAAATTGCTAACTTTCAAAAATTGCTAAGTTTCAAAATTGCTAAGTTTCAAAATTGCTAACTTTCAAAAATGCTAACTTTCAAAATTGGTACACTAAAAATTGATAACCTCAACAATAATAATTAAGCTAAACAAAATGACTTCAAACTTAGAATTTATACACATATTCACATATTTACTAAAATAATAAAATGACAATTCACATATTTACTTAAAATTTTCTAAATAAATTTACTAAAATTCACACTAATAAAATGACTTTACTAAAATTTGCTACGCTAATTTGCTACACTAATAAAATAAATCCAATAAAATTTCCTAATCATGTATGAGCACTAAAATGACTCCACTAAAATTTTCAAAATTGCTAACTTTCAAAAATTGCTAAGTTTCAAAATTGCTAAGTTTCAAAATTGCTAACTTTCAAAAATGCTAACTTTCAAAATTGCTAGAATACTAAAAATGACTTCAAACCTATAATTTATACACATATTCACATATTCACATATTTACTAGAATAATAAAAATGGCAATTCACATATTTACTAGAATAATAAAAACTAGCAGGGTCACCCGCGCATTTTCGCGGCTAGATATTGTACGGCGTGTACGCATATTTTTTTTTAAATATTTGTATTAAATTTGAGATCTATGTGTTGTTACGTAGACATTTGTAATAATTTTCTCACCGCAAGTTACTTAATCTCGTATTAAGTGTACTCGACTATGTCTCTCCTATACATTAGACAAAATTAATGTTCATAGAAATATGATTTGCCTCTTCATCCAAGAATATACCTTTTGCCTTTCTTGGTGTACCCTGTTTTTGTTATTGTGATTTATATCAACAAACCCCACTAAATGGAAATGTGCACCTTAAGTCTATTCCTCCCGACCTCACTACTTTCTCATACCAAAATGGTATGAAAGCCATCGTCCCTAGTGCATGCATACAATCTTGGATTCTTTATAGTGTATCACATTTTGGTCGTTCTGAATTATGTTAGTGATACCTACAATAGGCCTAGACTATTTTAATCACAACTGTTTGTTTTCCCGGCTGCCGAATCCAGACATATTATACTCAGAGACATGTTATATTCAAATTTGTCCTCTGTCACTATATACCTCTCATGAATTTTTATTTGCATGACAACCACAATTTGTCCTCTGGTTTCATATATTAATACAGTTGGACTCCTAAGTCATACGACTAATTTGCGTAAAACAACTATTCAGAAAATAGGCTATTCCTTGAATTTTATCTGTGATTCTATCGAACAAAAGTAACAAACTTTTGTTTCATTGTCATTTTGATTTTCATACAGGAAATAAGTTTTTCATTTTTACTATTATGATGAATCTCCAAAGTAGACTTTCCCGAGTTTGTTAAACTAATAAAGTGCTGTAAAATTTGATTATCATCTACGCCGGTATAACTTGCGTCCATCGATCAGTGATGCAAATAATCAGTTTAATCTGTCAAACGTGCGAATTTCACATTGATTATATATGCTAGAAATGTGTCTATCAATGTCAAGGCAATGGTAGTAGCTTCATTATTTTTCCAGCTCCATGACCACCATAATATTTTGTACACACCTTCACACGTGAAGGTATACAGGGTGATAAAGAGCGATTTCCTACAACTAATAGAATTTACCTGGTTCGAACATGCAACAAAAAGCAATTTATCAAACGTGCATAGACATCGAAACCATAACTTAAGTCTTGACATTGTAGTACTTCTAATCTGCACGTCCTGTAATCTGATGTATAAGAAAGTATAACTTCCATGGATAGCTATTTCGTAGAGGGAAAATATCAATAGTTAATGGGTAGGATGTCTTACCGGAGGTATAAAATTTTAACCTGATGCAAGACATAAGGCGCTTGATTAGCAGAGTATAATCTGGGCGTTGGCTTCCCTAGCAGAGAACTGAGGATCAGCAAAAACAAATCTGTCTTGGTTAGATTGCAATCACATGATACCTGCATGCTATCACATGAAGCTAAATTTCTACCAAGAAAGATGAACGAAGATATATTAATCAGGATATTACAATGGAGATACTTTCTGTCTAATTTTCCCTGGTCTAGTTTGCCAAGTAGGAAAAGTAGACATATCAGAGAAAGTGGCGTCCCAATCGATTAGGCAATTCGCTGTTTTTGGTGCCGTTGCTGGCCTGGTTGTTGCCGCCGCCCGCCATGGACAGGAGTTAGAGAAAGTGGAGAGGCCATGCAGTAGGATTGATAGGAAGCACAGGTTAGGTCCGCGTAGGTCGCCATTGTGTCCGCTCCTCCTGCCAGGCCGCTAGGATCGTGCTGCTTCTCCGTTGGCGACGCATCGTCTAGAATATCGTCGGAGCCGTGCAGCTCGCGGTTGTTGCCGCTCCTGCTGGCAGCCCGCTTGGACCGTGTTGCACCTCCATTGCCGCGGCCAAGGATCTCGTTGGAGCCTTGCAGCTCGTCGTTGTTGCCTTTCCCGCCGACAGCCCACTTGGATCATGTTGCACCTCCATTGGCATAGCCTAGGGTTAGAAACCTGTAGAGAGCCGAAAAACATTAGTGTTGGTATCTTGAAGGTCGATTTTTACGACGTGCGCATTGACACGGGCCAGGACTCCATGCGTCAATGGCGAGGCTTGAAACTCTAACTAACTTTGTCAAGAAAGATCCGTATGGAAAAATCAGCTATCAAGCTCGTTTTCCTTTTGCGGACGACAGTCCGCTCGCTTCACGATGTTGATTTTTCTCGTTCATTAGCGCCAGCAAATACTACCGCTGGCATCGCCATTAGAGATGTCCCGCCGTCTATCTGGCTACCATGCACTACCGTTGTATTCCTTCTTAATTTCCGAAGGTCCTTGCTGACCTTTTGATTTGATTGTTCGTGAGAAAACTGCAAGTTAGGATGAGAAGATCTAAACACACATGAAGATTGCAGCCAGCTATTACCTGGGATTTTGCCAGCAATTACATGGAGAAAACTGCACGTCGTGGAACACTTGCAAGCTATATGGTGTTTTGCCAGATATTCCTGCGAGGTCGGCGCGTGCTGTATGCATCGCCATCATGTTCTCGATTCTTGCAAGCTTCCGATCAGCTGCGCCTGCGCGTCATGGCGTCGTCGCGTTTGTTCGAACTCTCAATCGATGGACGGCTGGTCTCCTTGCAGATAAATCTTCCTACAATGGAAATCGATCAGGCAGTGGTTTCGTATCTTCTTATTTGCAGATCGTACCAGACATGCATTAATCAATCATAGTCCATCTTCTATACGTCTCCTTTCCAGATTATAAAAGATCAATTATTCTATGTAGTACGTGCCGTGGATGATGGTGACATCCTCTAGCCGTGTGCAGCCTAAACTTTACGTGTGTTGCCTAGTTACGTGATCCGTTTCCTGCCTTACATGTTTTAAATCTCTACCGTCTGTAAATCTTAGTTTTGAGGTGACAAATCTCCACCGTTAATTGCTTGTTGTTTTAATAATACTAGCAAAAATGCCCGTGCGTTGCAACGGGTTGATTTTTGTTAAATACTTTTTAGGCCGTGTAGACAAAGAGTGAATTGCCGCACGTTAAACCTGGAGTCCACTTAACCTCTAAACCAAAAGAGCTTTTTAGTGAACAGAAGAGAACTACAGATATCAAATCTCACCTTGGTTTATCAGACTTGGTGAAGTGCTTGTTTGCATCTTGTTCTCCTCGTGTCCGTGCGAGAGTTTAGGGGAGAAGGCGAGGTGGCCAAAGTTGACTCCCGGACCCATGACGGTGGGACTCCCTTGGCAGCCCAGAGCATATCATCGGCGTGCCGAGAGGCAGCAGTGGCAATGTGTCTGGTGACGGTTGAAACAGGTGGCCGGGTGCTCAGGGTGACGGAAACGTACCAGTAAGCCAAGCTCGGTGCTGCGTCCTTCGGTACAGCGACAGCGACGGAGGCTGTGCTGTCGGCGCAGGTCGGCAAGGAAGTGCATCGCCCACGCAGGCTGATCAAATATCTGGCTGTCTCTCGGGTAGAACGCGGAGCAGACGGCCTCGAGCGCCTCCACATTGCTTCTTACACCTTTGTACGACCAATTACAGAAGAGGTCTCAGAACTCGTAGGTCGTAGCAAATGGTGAATCTTCAGACTACACATAAGCACCAGGACCACCACCAGTTGAGTGATTTAGCCTGACGATCATTGTTCACTGTATAGCTAACCATTACTTGCACCTTTGCACGACCAATCCATGTTATGCGAAAGAACACTGTACATGTTTTAGCAGGTGATCAGACTGCTCGCTAGGCTTCATAGCATAGCTCCCGATTTCATGTCTTAAATTGCAGCACATACAACCGTCAGATACACCGGAGACTAAAACGACGCCAGCCGTACCCGGCCAGCGATCAGACAGAACCATAACCAAATAAGGAGCCCCGCCACATCCCTGCGATGCGAGCACACACCGGCCGAGCAAGGGCGCAGGCCCGGAGCTAGCACGGCGAAATCCTCCAGCGTCATCATCGACTTGTTGGTCTCGACGGACCAGATCGCGGCGAGCTGGAAAATCGTGACCTCGTTGCGCTCCACCTGTCAGGCGGTCGCGAGAACGGCGCGCAGGATCCCAACCCTACGACGGGCACCCAACGTGTGGCGTTGATTGGCAGGAGAGACGGCAGGAATCGCGTCGAAACTCGAATCCGAAGGTCGCCGGCGAGAGGATCCGCCTCAACGCCGATGTAAAGGAGAGGGAGGGGCTGGCTTCACGCGTCAATTCATTGCTACAGTTGGAGGCGTCGCCATGTGAAGATCACGCCGACATCTTATTTTGCATCGTGGAGACCAAACAAACTCGCGTTGTATTTTGTTTCTCTGGAACACTGCCCGTATGTTTATAGTACGCGATGACTCGGTTGAGTCCTTGTACCATGCCATATGGAGGGAGTATTCGAGCAGGACTCGATCGAGTCGCACGTGTATGCGCTCAGCGATGCAACCTGGTCGGCTGGTCGGAAGTGATCCTATTTTGACGGGGTCGGAAGTGATTCTGAAAGGGCGACATAAACTTTCGACATCGCGATTCCACGACAATGAACCGTTTTTTGACTTATGGGTGGCATTGTGGGTAATTATTTCGAAATTTGGTGGCAATTTTAATGACGTACCACAAGAAACCTTACTTCCTTTATTATTAGGTATAGATAATAGATGACAAAATGCAAAAATTTCTATGACTAACAAAATGACAAAACAGTAATAAACAGTAATGAAAAACAGTAATAACAAAATGAAAAAAAAACTTACCGGAGATATCTCCAAGGCGACGATGGCGCGCGGTGGTGGAGGCCGAGGCGCGGTGGTGGAGGCCGGCGCCGGAGCAGCGCGGGAGGCGACGTAGCGCGGTGGTGGAGGGGTGGCCGGAGCAGGGGCGCGCCGTGGAGGCCGGCGCAGAGGCGGCGGAGGGCGCCGGAGCAGGGGCGGTGGAGGGCGGCAGCAGGGGCACGCGGAGGGAGCGGAGCAGTGGCCGTACGCGACAGGGGAGGCCGGAGTCCACCGGAGCAGGGGCAGGTGACGGCGGGGGCGCTACGGCGACAGAGGGCTTCGCCGGAGTCGTCGATCGATCGAGGAGCGAGAGGCATCGCGCGGCAGAGGGCTTCGTCGATTTGGGGATCAAGCGTCGATCCCCTGCACTTAACTGCAGCCAACAGGTCTTTAGTACCGGTTGTACTGCTCTACAACCGGTACTAAAGGGTCTTTAGTACCGGTTGTAGAGTACAACCGGTACTAAAGTTCAATTTTGGGCCGCGCAAAAATTCGCGCGCGAAGCCCAACCCTTTAGTACCGGTTGTATTTTACAACCGGTACTAATGGGCCTTTTATTTGTTTTTTATTTTCTGTTTTTTCTATTTGGTTTCTGTTTTGTTTTTTCTATTTGGTTTCTGTTTTGTTTTTTTCTCTAGTTTCTTTTTATTTTATATCTATGTATATATAAAGACCTCCAGGGCAGCGCTAGGGGAAGACACGTGGCTAGGGCAGCGTTGGGGGAGGACACGTGGCTCCGCAAAGCCCGACTTTAGTCCCGGTTGGTGAAGCACACGGATCGTTTGTTTCTTTCAAGCGCTTGTGAGACGTTGGATCAGGGGTGAGCCCGACTTTAGTCCCGGTTGGTGTTACCAACCGGGACTAAAGAAGCACACGGATCGTGTGTTTCTTTCAAGCGCTTGTGAGACGTTGTATCAGGGGTGTGTTTCTTTTGAGGGATTGTGAGCTGTTGGATCAGCAGTATCACGACCAATTTGTGAGCCACATGACCCGGTTGGTGTTACCAACCGGGACTAAAGAAGCACACGTACCCTATATATAGCCCACCTCCTGGACATGTTCAGCACTCAGTGTCTACTCATTGTAGTTCATTTTGGCAGCACACGGGTAGCAGAGAGCAAGATTTCTGAGAGGCAGGAGTTCCTAGAGCGGAGGCTGAAGGTGAACCCTCCCCTCGGTCGGATCCAAGCAGCGGCAAGACGCTCTGATGATTAGCAACTTCCGCAACACTTGTTGCAAATCATCAGAGACGTCTTGCCGCTGTTTGGATCGAAGGCCGATTTGCCGTCTCACGACCACGCGATGATTTGCCGATTTGCCGGTCAGAGTGGCCACTGGAGAAGGTAGGCAGGGGAAACCGTATGTTTTGTTCTATCACTTGGAAATGCTAAAGATCTTGGAGAATGCAGAGATTGTGTTGGTAAAACTGCAGCTGATTGACATAGTGTTTAGATCTCTCTTCTGAGTTTTCAGGACATAGTTACATAAAAGGTTTAATACATTATTACACATCAGCAACAACATCCCTATCTAGTGTTCACTTTTTCTTCTTGTGTGTCCCTTTCTTCTGATTGCGCCGTAGCCATGGACATTCTTCATCATTTAACACGATGCTTGGGTCAGTTTTCACTTTGAAGGGCGGAATTTCATCAAACTTATTGTAATCTTCTGACATGTCTGTCTTGTCCTCCACTCCCACGATGTTTCTTTTTCCTGAAAGAACTATGTGGCGCTTTGGCTCATCGTATGATGTACCGGCTTGCTTATCTTTTCTTTTTTTCGGTCTGGAAGACATGTCCTTCACATAGAAAACCTGAGCCACATCATTGGCTAGGACGAATGGCTCGGTGCGGTACGCAAGATTCTTGAGATCCACTGTAGTCATTCCGTACCGCCGGTCTATCTCTACCCCGCTTGACAGGTTGACCCATTTGCACTGAAACAAAGGGATCTTAAAAGAAGGTCCATAGTCAAGTTCCCATATCTGCTGTATGCAACCATAATATGTGTCCTTTGTCCCATCGTCGTTTGTTGCATCAAAGCGGACACCACTGTTTTGGTTAGTGCTCTTTTTGTCTTGGGTTTCCGTGTAAAATGTATTCCCATTTATCTCGTACCCTTGGAAAGTCAATATAGTCGAAGATGGTGACTTGGCCAACAAGTATAGCTCTTGTCCAACAGTGTGTTATTAATGAGATGTGTACGCAACCAACTGCCGAAAGTATCCACGTGTTTCCCTTTAATCCAGAAGTTAGTCTCCTCCGGGTATTGGGAGCGTAAAATATCCATGTGTTTCACGATATACGGAGCCACCAATCTGGAATTTTGTAGAACTGTGTAGTGTGCTTGAGTGAAAGAATGCCCGTCCATACATGTTGTTGCTTTCTTTCCTAGCGTGCCTTTTCCACGCAGTCTCCCCTCATGGCGCGATTGAGGAACACCGATCGGCTTAAGATCAGGAATAAAGTCAACACAAAACTCAATGACCTCCTCTGTTCCATAGCCCTTGGACATGCTTCCTTCTGGCCTAGCACGGTTATGAACGTATTTCTTTAAGACTCCCATGAACCTCTCAAAGGGGAACATGTTGTGTAGAAATACAGGACCGAGAATGGAAATCTCTTCGACGAGGTGAACTATGAGGTGCGTCATAATATTGAAGAAGGACGGTGGAAACACCAACTCGAAGCTGACAAGACATTGGACCACACCCGTCTGTAAACTTGGTAGAGTTGCTGGATCGATTACCTTCTGAGAAATTGCATTCAGGAATGCACATAGCTTCACAATGGGTACTCGAACGTTTTCCGGTAGAAGCCCCCTCAATGCAACCGGAAGTAATTGTGTCATAATCACGTGGCAGTCATGAGACTTCAGGTTTTGGAACTTTTTCTCTGCCATGTTTATTATTCCCTTTATATTCGACGAGTAGCCAGACGGGACCTTGATACTGCTCAGGACTTGAAAAAAGATCTCCTTCTCTTCTTTGGTAAGAGCGTAGCTGGCAGTACCTTGGTACTTCTCTGGATTCAGGTTGTCTCGTTCGTGCGTACTTTGCTGGTCCTGCCGTGCATCCGATGTATCTTTCGTCTTCCCATACACGCCTAAGAAGTTTAGCAGGTTCACGCAAAGATTTTTCGTCACGTGCATCACGTCGATTGCAGAGCGAACCTCTAGGATTTTCCAATAGGGTAAATCCCAAAATATAGATTTCTTTTTCCACAAGGGTACGCGCTTGTTAGCGTCTTTTGGAACATTTAGACTGCCAGGACCCTTTCCAAATATTACTTCCAAATCCTTGACCATGCCATATATAACATCACCATCAGGGCGTGTAGGCTTCGTTCGGTTATCTGCCTCACCTTTGAAATGCTTGCCTGGCTTTCTTACGGGATGCCTGTTTGGAAGAAATCGACGATGACCAAGGTACACATTCTTGTTACCTAAATATATACTGTCAGTCTTATCTAAACAGTGCGTGCATGCATTGTATCCCTTGTTTGACTGTCCTGAAATGTTACTAAGAGCAGGCCAATCATTGATGGTTACAAACAGCAACGCTCGTAGGCCAAATTCCTCCTGTTTGTACTCATCCCACACACGTACGCCTTCGTCAGACCACAACTGTAAAAGTTCGTCAACTAATGGCCTCAGATACACATCAATGTCGTTGCCGGGTTGCTTCGGGCCTTGGATAAGCACTGGCATCATAATATACTTTTGCTTCATGCACAACCAAGGAGGAAGGTTATAGATACATAGAGTCACGGGCCAGGTGCTATGACTGCTGCTCTGCTCCCCAAACGGATTCAAGCCATCTGTACTTAGACCAAACCTTAAGTTCCTTGCGTCAGCTGCAAATTCCCCAAACGCACTGTCGATGTTTCTCCACTGAGACCCATCAGCGGGGTGTCTCAGCATCTCGTCTTCCTTACGGTCTTCTTTGTGCCATCGCAACAACTTGGCATGCTCTTTGTTTCGGAACAAACGTTTCAACCGTGGTATTATAGGAGCATACCACATCACCTTCGCGGGAACCCTCTTCCTGGGGCTCGGCTCGCCCTCAACATCACCTGGGTCATCTCGCCCGATCTTATACCGCAATGCACCGCATATCGGGCATGCATTCAAATTCTCGTACTTCTCACCGCGGTAGAGGATGCAGTCATTGATGCATGCATGTATCTTCTCCACCTCTAATCCTAGAGGGCAGACAATCTTCTTTGCTTCGTATGTATTGTGCGGCAATTCATTATTCCTTGGAAGACTCTTCTTAAATATTTGTAGCAACTCCTGAAATGCCTTGTCAGATATTCCATTCTTTGCCTTCCACTGCAGCAATTCCAGGGTGGTACCCAGCTTTTTCTGGCCATCTTCACAATTTGGGTACAACAATTTTTTGTGATCCTCTAACATGCGCTCCAACTTCGACCACTCGTTTTCACTTCCGCACTTCATCTGTTCATCAAGAATGACCCGACGAAGATCATCATCATCGGACTGATCAACAATGACCTCGAGCTCAACTTCGTCTTCCCCCATTGTAGTATCACCGTGTTCAGAGAACACAGGATAGTTGTCATCATCCTCTTCTTCAGGGTCTTCCATTATAACCCTCTTTCTCCATGCTTGGTCCAACAAAAATAATTGGGCATGAAGCCTTGTCGCAACAAGTGGGAGTGTATGGTTCTTACGCTCGGGTAATTCCTCGTATTCCGACATTCATCACATGGACAAATCATAAAACCATTCTTCAGCTTGTTTAACTTAACCACATCGAGAAAACGATGCATGCCATCAATGAACTCGGGACAGCGTCGATCACCGTACATCCATTCTCGGCTCATCTGCATTACATAAATACATCAAAAACCATTACACCAGCTAAATAATGAATAGAGATACGTGACCAAATTAATTTATACAAGTTCATCACATTAAAATCAAAGTAGAGTAGTGCCCAAATGTAATACATAGTTCTCACGAAACATACATCAATCGAAACTAACATACAACTATCTAAAGAATTTAAATCCAACAACAAATGCGATCAGAATCGCAACCAAGGTAACTATTGAACCAACAGCATAATGATACCAAGCCTCTTGACTAATGGCATATTTTCTAATCTTTTTAAGCTTGGCGCGCATTGCATCCATCTTCCTCTCGTGAGCAGCGACGACGTCGGCAAGCTCGACCCCGTGAGCATCAACGATGTCGGCAATCTTCAAGTCCAATTCCATCTTCTCTTCTAGGCATTGGAGACGAAGATCTTCACTTATCTTCAATTTTGCTCTCAAATCGTCGTTTTCTTTTTTAAAATACTCGACAATAGGGTCGGCCGGAATTTCCGGTTCAACTACCTCCTAAATAAAAATATATCTACGTCAAGTTGGTCGGCATGATTGTTATAAACACGAAACAAAATAAATAGTTAAAAAGATATACCACATCCGAATCATAGACCGGACGAGGGCCGACGGGGACGGATATCAAAACCATGACACTATACATATATAAAAAAACATAAGAAAATTATACAAGAAATAATTATGCATTTAAATCATATAACTAACAATTTTTAAAATAAAAGATAAAAAAGAGGCTCACCGAGGTGGTGTCGGTGACGGAGCGGCGCGGGCGATCGACGGCGGTGAGGAAGGGGACACTATATAAAACCACAAATTATACTTTAATTTGAGCTCAAAATGCATATAAAACAAATGAAATCCCTAACTTAGGCATTTCATCAAACACCTTGCAAGCACCACCAAAATCAAACTTGCTAAACTTGCACGAAAATGAGCTAAACTTGAAATGCCGGAAGAGAAGATGAAGAAGTTGCTAACCCTTGTATAGGGTGCCACCAATCTTGACAAATGTTGGAGAAAAAAGCGGTGAACTAGAGCTTGGGAGAGAGGATAAATGGAGTTGGGTCGAGTTGCTTCAAATGGAGCTGGCTCGGGTGAAAGAAGCACATATAGGCAGGACCCTTTAGTACCGGTTGGTATTAGAAACCGGTACTAAAGGGGCCTTTAGTACCGGTTTCTAATACCAACCGGTACTAAAGGGTCGCGCAGCTGGCTCACAAACACAGCCGGTGCTAATGCCCCCTTGTGCAACCGGTACTAAAGGGGGGCGCACCAAAGCCTCCTTTTCTACTAGTGGTCCCTAGATACCGTATTGCTAGATATTGCATCCAACGGCAAAAGGGAGCACATTTTAGTTATACGTAATCCAGTACCTTACAATGAATTGGAACATAAAATATAGACTATATCTTAAGGTAGCAGTCAGTACTTACGTGTCAGACAGTACGAAGGGTCTGATGTATCATACATGTTTTCACGATAACAGGTACAGATGCAGCTCCACGTCTCATCACACCTCCCACGATCCCGGGACTCCCGGACGCTCCGCTAAGCGGTGATGAAGATGGTCCGCGTTGCTGGTTCTTAGCTATGGGGCACGGCGGAGATATTATCTAGGTTCATATCAGGAGTGAAGGAAGCCCCAAAGGCGACCCACTATATCACATGACAAGGGACCTACTAACCTATCCTTCCCTCCAATGTTACGTGTTCGCAAGGGACGGATACGGACGTGACCCCCTCTGTGCAAACTGGGCCAAGCAAGAGGATCTGCAGGGAAACTCTTTATTTGTTGGCATCAACTATCCATTTATGATACATGTTCCTGAGAGGGTCGGCGTCAGTGCTGCCCATGCACTGCCGGTGCTAAAGAAAGACTGCGTATTTGCTACTCACACACGCTGTAACTAGTATGCTAAACCAAATCCTGATTGGTACGTATCGCATGGCACACAACGCTGGACCTGCCATTGGATCATCCTTTAACTACGCTGAACCAGATTGGGGTGAGGCCGTTGAGACACCCATGTGGATTCCTGTTCTTCCACAAGGTTGGATGACCGGCTAGCTTAATCAGCTGCTACCACCAACGACGACGTCTCTAGCCAGTTTACCTCTGTTTGTTTTCCTCACAGTGTTGTTATCTTGAACTCACCCTAGACCAAAGACTACTCTATTGTGAGATTTCACTACAAATTGTTGTTGTCCTCGCTGCTGTAATAACGGATTTCAGATATGTATCTTTTAGTGGATAATTTTCAATTTTCATCATACGTTCTACGCGACGCTTAACATCTAGCCCTATCCACTCGTCAAGCGAATCGTAATAACCAAACTATCATCAAACATAGCCTGGTTAAACGTGCTGACGCAAACGACGTCCTAAGTAGACAGACATGCCGTGTAGATCGTCGAAGCTTACCCCAGGCAGACGACAAAACCAAACAAGCCAGAGCATCGAGTACCAATAAACTCTGAAGCAGAAGAGGCTTAAGGCTGACATTAGCTGGAGTTACACCGCCTAGTCGCACCTCACGTTGGAAACTCGCTGACGCAATAGGGCATCCGACAAAGACACGCTATAGATTAAGCTACCGACGAGCCATCCCAAGGCACGAGTCTTCATTGCACCTGTATCAGAATCTCCCATAGCCAGATATAGGCTTTACACATCCAAATACAGGCCGCAGAAACTAAATCAGATAATACCGACATGCTGTGTAGATCGTCGAAGCTTACCCTAGGCATACCAATAAACCCTGAAGCAGAAGAGGCTCAAAGCTGACATTAGCCGGAGCTACACCGCCTAGTCGCACCTCACGTTGGAAACTCGCTGACGCAATAGGGCATCCGACAAAGACGCGCTATAGATTAAGATACCGACGAGCCATCCCAAGGCGCGAGTCTTCATCGCACCTGTATCAGAATCTCCCACAGCCAATATATAGGCGTTACACATCCAAATACAGGCCACAGAAACTAAATCAGATAATACCAGTTATTAGAACGAGAAACAAAAATAAGACGTCAACTATTACAGAGCTTACAAAAAACCACAAAGTTCAGATCAACATTAAGCACCCCGTGCGAGAAGATCAGTCAGCGGAAAACCATGTACGAGAGAGACAGGGCCCACCACGACGTGTGCTGGACACCGTGCAAACAGCTGACTGGTTTGTGCAGAACAAGAAAAAGCAGGCTGCTATTCTATATGAAAAAGTTCCTCCTGTCGGGAACTACCCCGCCTAACTCGCACCTCATACTGGAAACTCTCTGTCGCATTCTCGCTGATCCTCGTCTATTCACACACAACGCCTTGGAGAGCGTTTTCTCTATGTCTATAGCCAAGTGACCCCCAAGCCAATCCATATGCCGACCAACAAGCCGGCCAGGAAAAAAAAGGAAGTCAAGCACCATAAAAAACAAAACCACCCAAGAAGACTGAAGCAAAAAAAAAAAATGCTGAAAAGCAAACAGCACAACGCACCGCCCAAACAACGATGGCACGGCAAGAAAACACAAAACCCGCGAAAGAATAGTATCGACATAAAGAGACCTATACCAAAGGTGTTCTGTACAAAAAGAACAAAAGCAGTGCTCTCAAAAATCCATCCCTGAATCACATGATGAGCACTGATTCAGTTCTTCTTGCAGAGAACACCACAAGTGCAGACCCTTCACGACCTATCAACGCGTTGACAACATAGACCATAGCCAGTATACAGAGAACAAAAACGCAAACGAACGACCAGCACAAAAAAAGAACACCCAGACAAAAAACAATGGGCACACAAGTAACACCGGTAAGAAGAAGCAAAGTTCGCCACGGTACAAGCACAACCGAGAAGAAGCAGCATCGGAGTCTACCGACAACGCCATTGAATGGAACCAGCGTTTCCGAGAAGAGATCAGTCAACGGGGAACTGTGCACGAGAGAGCCAGGTCCCACCAGGCCGTGCGCTAGATACCATATAAACAGACGACTGAGTTGTGTACAACAAAAAAAGGAGTTTGTTATTCTAGACAAAAAGTTCCGTCAGGCAGTAACTATTCCGCCTACTCGCACCTCATGCTGCAAACTCCATGACGCACCCTCATTGATCCTCTTTGGTTCACACAGAACGTTTTCCTCACGTCTATAGCTAGGTGGCCATCCGCTGACTAAAAGGCGGAACCAAAAAAAAAAAAAGAACACAACGTCAAGAACCATAAAAATTAAAACACGCGAGAAGACCGAAGCAAAACAAAGGAAAGACGCAGAAAAGCAAACAGCGCAACGCACCACCTAATAGACAAGGCAGGCGCGGCAAGAGAACACAAAACTTGCGGAAGAATAGCACCAACACAAAGAGACTTACACTATAGGTATTCTGTACAAAAAGAACAAAAGCAGTGCTCCCAGAGATTCATTACTGGATCACGTGATGGGCACTGATTCGGTTCTTCTTGTAGAGAACACCACAAGTGCAGGCGCCTCACGCTCTAGCAACGCGTCTGCCGAGGAAAAGAGGAATGGAGCCTACCGACAATGCTAACGAACGAGCAACACAATGCACAGACTAAAAAAAGAAACACCGAGACAAAAAAACAATGGGAAAATAGATAACTCCGTCAGGAAGAAGCAAAGATCGGCACAGTAGATCCACGACCGAGGAGGAGCAGCACCGGAATCTACCGGCAACGTCATCGGAGGGCAACCAGATAAATGGCCACCGAGACAGGCACCGGGTAGAGCAAACATCAGGGGAAAAACGAAGCGAACGAAGGTAAGCACAAGCAAGACGTGATGTATATATAGAGAAGGAGAAAAGCAGGCCGAACGAAAAATACGAAAGAAGCAACGAACACGCAAAGACGCGTGGCTAAAACGCAACGCCAGCATCACACCCACGAGGCGAACCGCACGGGCGCCAGCCGCATAAACAGTCCCACAAACAAAAAAACAACGAGAACGAGTGAACACGTGCCAACCAAGGGCACACGCCCAAACAAATACAGTCGCAGCGCAAATGAGAATACACGCGGAAGGCCGGGAAGAAGAGTTCGCCTATCACGGCAAACATGGGCGGCAAAGGAACAAGCCTGCACTGCAAGACAGAACAGAGAAAGAAAAAAACAGTAGACAACTGGCAACAACGACCGGCTAAAGCACCTGAATTGCTAAAAATGCTTAAAAAAAGGGGGGGGGGGGAAGGGATGCCCAAAAAAAATGAGGAGGGGGACAGTAACCGTGGCCATGCAGTTCCAAGATCCCACCACCGTAGACAACCGCAATCACTTCGTGTTCGTCCTCAAGACCCTGTGACCACGCCGTCTTCCACCACACATCTCTTCCCCACCATCAGAGTCAATAGTCCCATGCTAATGGAGAAAGGCGAAAATAGCAAACGGCCCAGGGAGGACTCCATCTATGGTGTACTTGCATCTGGTCCGTTTGGAAACATCACTTCTCGAACGGACATCCTCACAGCTGGTCGAATCGCGCGCGGTCTAACGGAATTGCGTCCTACAATTGAAGAAGAGGGTATCCTCTCTTCGGGTCCCCATGCTTGCTATGAACCGAGTCTCCACAGGAGTGGTCTGATTTACGCAACGAACTGGTATTTCATTACCCTCATCGAACTTACTTATACCAATACATGCATTCACCTGTATCTCACTGTCTTCACCGATCTCCCTTACGGAAGAGGGCAGAAACATAATTCGATCAGCACACCTGCCTTGTTGCTAATATGATGTGCCCATAGCCTTCAATGCCGTTACTTGTCCTCACAATCTAACGTACTTTTGATCAGGGCATTGATGCTAAACTGATGCCACTGGACGGACCGGAAGAAAAAGCCTTTATTGCAGTCGGATGTATAGGCCGCGCAAACAAACACTGGGCTGGCTCTAGGGATGAATGGATAGCGTTTGTCCGAGACGGTTCACGCTGGTACCTGTTCAACGTCTACACCAACGATGAAATCCGAGTACCAATGATCCGCGACGTTGGAATCTATCCCAACGACCCGTTCAGGTACCACTGCAATATGATGAACATGGAACTTCTGAAGATCCAGATTGTCCAAAAACCATACAAGGCTGCAAGCGGCGCCTGGAACTATTTCCTCGTGGCAGTGTTCGATAAGACGATCGCTATCATGCGTGGCGGAATTGACAGTCACTGGAAAATCCTCAACACCGCTGGCCTTGCACCGTCAAGATACGTGGATGCAATTCAAGACATTGTCACATCCCAAATTTTGAAACCAAGAAAAACTTAGTTTTACAAGACCCAAAATTCAGAACCAACAAAAACTTTTTGAAATATTTCCCTAATGGTTGTATTTTCCTTCCTATTGCTCTGTTTGACTTGATGTAACTTGATGTTTAAGTTGTTTGACTAGTAAATATTAACCTAACAACCCAACCTAAGTAAAAATATATTTAACTTTGGTGATCATGTTATGACAATAAAATATTCCATATATCTTTTCCATTTTATTTCTGGCTAAAGTTCATTTCAATGATACTTGGTTTAGCAACAACCAAAACTAATACCATTATTTGGGAAAGTAAAAGTATTTCCAAAATTATGTGTTTCCAAAATTATGGAGATCTATATGCTATCTTCTACCTATTTTTCAACCTTGGTATTTTGCAGGTGTATACAACTCCCATTTTATAAACTCTTATTTTCACTCCATTTGAAAATAACACTAGTGGGAAATATATTACCCCACATATTTCCTTTCTCAAATCTTTTTGAAAACTATTAAGTTATGAGTGGAGATATTTCCTAAACATCATCTTGTCATAATTAGGAGTGGTCACTTTTCCCCAAGATAGCATTGTGGAAATGGTGGTATGAGTAATTCTTGTGGTTTGAATTGTGTGGTCTTGGTTGTGATGTTGATCTTGTTGTGTTTGTTGCTTGTGTGGATAATTCCTCAGTTGTGCTTAGCACTAAAATAAAACACACCTGACAACAAATTTGGTATGTGACTTAAATCTAAAACAAACTCCTCAAATTATTCAACAAATGGAAATTAGGATCATGAGTTAAAGAAATTATCTTAATAAATTATTTTCCCTACTTAACTCTCCATCTCCTTCAAACAAATACTTTCTCTATGAAAATAAAAGAATTATGTGAAGTTAATATATTTGTCAAGGAAGTTCCAAGAATTCAAAACAATACCTCTCACTTGTTTTTGAAATACTAAATGAGTATCAAATTGGTTTTACCCAAAAATAACATATGTAAACCCTATGAACAAATATGGTTCAAAACATTTTATATTGCAACCCCAATTTTTGTGGAGTTTCTACATGTTATGGGGAGGCTACATGAATATTTTCAGAATTTTTGAAATAGTTTAAAGGCCTCAATTAAATCCCTAAAATGCTACTGGTTTTAAAAGGAAACAAAAGAAACAGAAAAAGGAGGAAGTGCAGGGTGTCGTGGGGTAGATAACACGCAGATGTTACACGAGGTAACTTGAGATTGAGGGCCAGGCGTCTCTGGTGTTCAGGAGATGGTCTAGCTCTACGGGGGAGAAGATATTTTTTACCCAGGTTCAGGTCCCCTCGGTGGAGGATCCCTACGTCCTGCTATAAATCACTATATGATAACAGATACACATGGTGTGCCAATGGCGATCGCGGGTTTGGATGATTCCGGCGTGGGAGCTCTCTCTCTGGAGCTCTCTCTGTTTTGTCTATCTTATTCCGCCTATCTCTTTTCTCTCGAATCTGTCTATCTATGACTAGGAGCCTGCTTATATAGATGGCCATGTCTCCTAGTCGTACAAGGTAAAAAATGGGTTATACCCGAAATAAGAGTCCTAGTCTAGGTCCTTCGTGATCTCCATGTCTTGAGTCTCCAACTTGTACAAGGATTCCGGGTCTTCCTGAATCTTCCTTCTATAACATCTTTCGAGACCCCTCCTGGTGCCAGGTTGTCCTGAAACCGGGTCTGCCTCCTGAAACCGGGTCTGCTTCCTGGCCGGGTCTGACTCCTGAAACCGGGTCTGCCTCCTGGAACCGGGTCTGCTGATGACGTGAAACACACGTTCGTTGGGAGACCCCAAGAGGAAGGTATGATGTAGTCAGCAGCAAGTTTTCCCTCAGAAAGAAACCAAGGTTATCGAACCAGTAGGAGCAGCAACTCTTCAGAAGGTTGTCAACGGCGCCAGAAAAATAGCTGTCGCAGGGAGTCTGGACTGTTGACGTGGAATCTGCACACAACACAATCAAACTACTTTGCCCCAACGAAACAGTGAGGTTGTCAATCTCACTGGCTTGCTGAAAACAAAGGATTAAACGTATGGTGTGGAAAATGAGTATTAAATTGCAGAGAATGAAAAAGGAACAGTTTGCAGTTTGTGGTTGTTTAATCAGTGTAAAAGAATGGACCGGGGTCCACAGTTCACTAGTGGTGTCTCTCCATAAAAGATAACTAACATGTTGGGTGAACAAATTACAGCTGGGCAATTGACGAATAGTGAGCGCATGACAATGCATATACATGACATGTTGACTACTATGATATTTAATTGGGCATTACGACATAATACATAGACGTTATCCAACAGCATCTATGACTAATAATCCACCGCCGGGTTGTCATCCGAGTCCCCCGTTGGTATTAAGTTGCAAGCAACGGATAATTGCATTAAGTAAAGTGCGTAATGTAAACAAACACATATGCCGTGGACATAGCATCGTTAGGTTATCCCTAGTGGCAACAGCACATCCACAACCTTAGAACTTTCTGTCACTGTCCCAGGTTAAACGGAGACATGAACCCACTATCTAGCATAAATACTCTCTCTTGGAGTTACAAGCATCTACTTGGCCAAAGCATCTACGAGTAACGGAAAGCATGCAAGATCTTAAATAACATATAAGATAGATTGATAATCAACTTGACATAATATTCAATATTCATCGGATCCCAGCAAACACAACATGTAGCATTACAATAATATGATCTTGATCATGTAGGGCAGCTCACAAGATCTAAACATGATGGCACAAAGTGGAGAGACAACCATCTAGCTACTGCTATGGACCCGTAGTCCAAGGATGAACTACTCACGCATCACTCCGGAGGCAGGCATGGCGATGTAGAAGCCTCCGGTGACGATTCCCCTCTCCGGCAGGGTGCCGGGAAGAGGTTCTGAACCCTCCCGAGCTAGGGTTGACGACGGCGGCGTCTCTGGAACTTTTCGTGGATATTTGCTCAGGTACTTAGGGTTTTCGCGTCGGGGGGAATAAGTAGGCGAAAGGGCGGCGGCTGCGGACCCCCGAGGGGCCCACACCACCCAGGGCGCGGCAGAGGGGGGCCCGCGCCCTGGCGTGTGGGGCCCTGGTGGCCCTCCTCTGCTGCTCCTTCGCTCCGTCAGGCGTGTTCTGGAAAAATAGGCACCCCGTGTAGTTTCGTCCAATTCCGAGAATATTTCCAGACTAGCTTTTCTGGAATACAAAAACAGCAGAAAACAGGAACTGGCACTTCGGCATCTTGTTAATAGGTTAGTCCCAAAAAATGTATAAAAGTGATATAAAGTAGATGCAAAACATGTAGCAATTGGTATAAAACAAGCATGGAACATCAAAAATTATAGATACGTTTGAGACGTATCAGCATCCCCAAGCTTAGTTCCTACTCGTCCTCGAGTAGGTAAACGATAAAAACAATAATTTTTGAGGTGACATGCTACTATCATAATCTTGATCATATAATATTGCAAGGCACATGTAAATGAATGAAGTGATCCAAGTCAATGGTCTATAATTTGCTACAAATAGATAATGAGTAAACAATGAATCACACAAGCTAAACGTTTTCATGAATAGTACTTTCGAGACAAGCATCAAACAGTTTTGCATAAGTGTTAACTCATAAAGCAATAGTTTCTAATAAAAGGTATTTAATCAACACAAAGGAAGAATTTAGTTTCAGCATTTGCTTCAACTTTCAACATATTTATCTCATGGATATTGTCAACACAAAGTAGTATAACAAGTCCAATACATTGCATATAACGCATGTTGTAACAAAGTTGACACTAGTGTTTGCTTGTGGAAGACAGAAAGAATAGGAAAACTGACTCAACATAAAAGTAAAAGAAAGGCCCTTCGCAGAGGGAAGCAGGGATTAAATCATGTGCTAGAGCTTTTAGGTTTTTGAAAGCATATAGAGATTGCATAAAATATTTGATACTCCTCCCAACCTTGCTAACACAAGCCATGGCTAACCGAATCCTCGGGTGCCTTCCATCAATCACATACCATGGAGGAGTATCTATTTTTGAGAGGTGTTTGTTAATTGTCAACGAATGGTAGCGGGTGAGAACAGTATTCTACCTGTCGAACGGACTTTTAAGAGCGGCTCCCATGAAGGACGTTATTTCTACCAGCAAGGCAGATCATCCCTCTTTCTCTTTGGTTTACACACATTCAGGTATTTCACTGTTTGTCATTGCTTACTGATGAATCAGGGCAAAAGTGTGAAGAGAATTAATTGGTTAAAGTTGTAATTAATTGGGACTGGGCACCCCGTTGCCAGCTCTTTTTGCAAGTTATTGGATAAGCGGATGTATATGCCACTAGTCCAGGTGTAAAAGTCCACTCGACAAATAGAATAAAGAATAACCACACTAATTCCTCATGAGCTAGTAAACATTGACACAAAAAGGGAATAATAACATTTTGAATAATTTAAAGGTAGCACATGAAAAATTTACTTGGAGTGGCAAGGAAATACCACATATAGGTAGTTATGGTGGACACAAATGGCATGGATTTTGGCTCAAGGATTTGGATGCACGAGAAGCATTCCCTCTCAGTACAGAGTTTAGGCTAGCAAGGTTATGTAAGCAAACAAGAATATCAACCCGTACACCAAGTTTTATATGACAAACATATTGCAAACGTTATAAGACTTCATACCGTCTTCCTTGTTAACCAAACCCTGTTATTAGAAAATATCTAGACCTTAGAGGTACCACCGATGCAAACCAAATTTTCAACAAGCTTTACGGTAGTTCTTCACTAATAGGCTTAACTCATGTGATGCACAATTTAATCATGATCTACTTGTTAACTCAAAACAATTGACAAGCATCAAGTTATCCATTTTAGTGATCTACAAGATTAAGCAAGTTTTTCCTTATACCAATTACCACATGCAACATTTTCTGAACCAACCAAACACCAATCAATTTATTTCATCAACTCTCCAAACAAATATAAGTGAAGCAAGAGAGTACTTTCTACAAAAGAAAGCTAATAGCTCTGACAAGAGATACATGAAAACAAGAGCTAAAAGCTGAACAGCGCTAGATATGAATACTCAACAAATATAAGTGAAGAATAGGAGTATTCTCATGAAAAAGCGGAGCGTGTCTCTCTCCCAATCAAGAATGCTAGGGTCCAGTCAAGCTTTATTGAAAATAAAATGCAATACTGAAAATAAAAACACACAGACGCTCCAAGAAAAGCACATATGATGTGAAAGAATTAAAATATAGTTTCACTAGAGATGACCTGATAATTTTGACGATGAAGAAGGGGATGCCTTGGGCATCCCCAAGCTTAGACGCTTGAGTCTTCTTGAAATATGCTGGGGAGATCCATGGGAGCCTCCCCAAGCTTAAGCTCTTCACTCTTCTTGATCCTATTATATCATCCTTCTCTCTTGACCCTTGAAAACTTCCGTCACACCAAACTCAAAGTAGATCTCATTAGAGGGTTAGTGCATAATCAAAAATTCACATGTTCTATAAAGACGCAATATGATTTGTTACTTTAAACATTAGCTACAGCCACTGATGTTATGTGAAGCTCTTCCACCCAAAAAAGAATTTCACTCAACACTAGTAAAAGAGAGAATGCAAAAATAAAAAGGCATAATCTGTCTAAAACAGAACAGTCCGCAAAGACGAATTTTTTCGAGGCACTTACGACGCTCAGATCGAGAAACTCTGAACTAATGAAAGTTTCAGACATTCATAAAGATTACGCACAAAAATTTCAGATTTTTAACAATCTGGTGATTTTAGGAATTTCGTACAGTGAACAGCAAAAATCTGTTTCTGCGCAGCAATCAAAATTAAGCATCATCTTATCATTAGAGGCTACTCTTGGCACAACAATGCGAGAAAATAAAGATACAAAGGAGTTGCTACAGAAGTAAACAACCCTTGACTCAATAAAAGAAAAATTGCAGAAAAATAAAATGGGTTGCCTCCCATAAGCGCTTTTCTTTAACGCCTTTTAGCTAGGCACAAAGCATGCATCAAGTATTACCAAGTGAAGAAGCATCAACATTCTTACGCTTAGCTCTCTTACCTTTACCTTTATCTTTAGGAAATACTTGGTTACACATAGGTGAAGAGGCGAAATTCATAGTGCCTTGGCCCACATCTATTATTGCTCCAAAGCGTTTCAACAGGACCTTCCAAGCGTAATTTGTCCTACTCCTGCACATTCAATGACAAGATAATCAATAGATATTGTTATCCCTAAGAGTTTTGTAAATACTCCTTCGCTACTCCCCTTGGTAATTTAATAGTATTATCACCCAAAGTTATACAATCTTCGCATTTGGAAAGCTCCCAAAGATTTAAGGAATCATAAATATTCTTGGGCATTAAACAGAATTCAGACATAATATCACAGCGAGAATGAAAAGTTTCACCATTTATAACAACTTTTACTGAGGGAATCCATCCCGATGGTTCAAAATTTACTGGCACATTATCATAATGTTCACGAATCTGATTATACCCTTCTTTAGACCAGATATGTTCGTTTCAAGAGCGTTAAGTCTATCACTTATGCTTGTCAAAGCCAAATCAATTTTAGTGATTGGGGGCTAGAAATTGTAATCAATTTTTTTATAGCATTAAAAGCTTGATCCCCATCATAACGAAGGAAATCTCCTCCTACCACAGCATCTAAAGCATATCTGTAGCAAAGAACAAGACCAAAATAAAAGCTACTAAGAAGCAGGCTTAAAGTCATTTTAGGTTCAGTTTTAGCATAGGACTCAGATATTCTAGACCAAGCATCTTTAAAACTCTCCTCACTCCCTTGCTTGAAAGTGAAGATCTCTTCTTCAGGTGACATTACTACTGGAACAGGGCTAGACATGATGACTAACAGAAAACAAAACTGAAAATAAACTAAATGCAAGTAACTAATTTTTTTGTGTTTTTGATAATTGAAAGCAAACAAGATAAAATAAAATAAACTAAGCAAGACAAAAACAAAGTAAAGAGATTGGAAGCGTGAAACTCCCCTTGCAGAAGACTGCTGTCTCCCCGGCAACGGCGCCAGAAAAATAGCTTGATGACGTGAAACACACGTTCGTTGGGAGACCCCAAGAGGAAGGTATGATGTAGTCAGCAGCAAGTTTTCCCTCAGAAAGAAACCAAGGTTATCGAACCAGTAGGAGCAGCAACTCTTCAGAAGGTTGTCAACGGCGCCAGAAAAATAGCTGTCGCAGGGAGTCTGGACTGTTGACGTGGAATCTGCACACAACACAATCAAACTACTTTGCCCCAACGAAACAGTGAGGTTGTCAATCTCACTGGCTTGCTGAAAACAAAGGATTAAACGTATGGTGTGGAAAATGAGTATTAAATTGCAGAGAATGAAAAAGGAACAGTTTGCAGTTTGTGGTTGTTTAATCAGTGTAAAAGAATGGACCGGGGTCCACAGTTCACTAGTGGTGTCTCTCCATAAAAGATAACTAACATGTTGGGTGAACAAATTACAGCTGGGCAATTGACGAATAGTGAGCGCATGACAATGCATATACATGACATGTTGACTACTATGATATTTAATTGGGCATTACGACATAATACATAGATCGTTATCCAACAGCATCTATGACTAATAATCCACCGCCGGGTTGTCATCCGAGTCCCCCGTTGGTATTAAGTTGCAAGCAACGGATAATTGCATTAAGTAAAGTGCGTAATGTAAACAAACACATATGCCGTGGACATAGCATCGTTAGGTTATCCCTAGTGGCAACAGCACATCCACAACCTTAGAACTTTCTGTCACTGTCCCAGGTTAAACGGAGACATGAACCCACTATCTAGCATAAATACTCTCTCTTGGAGTTACAAGCATCTACTTGGCCAAAGCATCTACGAGTAACGGAAAGCATGCAAGATCTTAAATAACATATAAGATAGATTGATAATCAACTTGACATAATATTCAATATTCATCGGATCCCAGCAAACACAACATGTAGCATTACAATAATATGATCTTGATCATGTAGGGCAGCTCACAAGATCTAAACATGATGGCACAAAGTGGAGAGACAACCATCTAGCTACTGGAGGCAGGCATCACTCCGGAGGCAGGCATGGCGATGTAGAAGCCTCCGGTGACGATTCCCCTCTCCGGCAGGGTGCCGGGAAGAGGTTCTGAACCCTCCCGAGCTAGGGTTGACGACGGCGGCGTCTCTGGAACTTTTCGTGGATATTTGCTCAGGTACTTAGGGTTTTCGCGTCGGGGGGAATAAGTAGGCGAAAGGGCGGCGGCTGCGGACCCCGAGGGGCCCACACCACCCAGGGCGCGGCAGAGGGGGGCCGCGCCCTGTGGCGTGTGGGGCCCTGGTGGCCCTCCTCTGCTGCTCCTTCGCTCCGTCAGGCGTGTTCTGGAAAAATAGGCACCCCGTGTAGTTTCGTCCAATTCCGAGAATATTTCCAGACTAGCTTTTCTGGAATACAAAAACAGCAGAAAACAGGAACTGGCACTTCGGCATCTTGTTAATAGGTTAGTCCCAAAAAATGTATAAAAGTGATATAAAGTAGATGCAAAACATGTAGCAATTGGTATAAAACAAGCATGGAACATCAAAAATTATAGATACGTTTGAGACGTATCATCTGCCTCCTGGCCAGGTCTGCCTCTTGGCCGGGTCTGACTGCTGGCCCACGTGTAACCCAGCCCATGTGGGGTGTGAGGTAACCTAGCCAGGCCTCCTGCCTGACGGGTTACGCTTCGCTCTTCATGGGCATACCGGGTTATGATTCCCCCAACAGTAGCCCCCAAGTTTAACTTGGATACGGGTTTGGCTTGCTCTCTTTGATGTTTTTTGTCACTGCTCTTCATACCTTGGTATAGCCGCCAACACGATCATCCTGGTTAAACTCTGAAAATAAGATAAATAGAATAAAGGGAAAAATAACCGGGTTACACTTGGTAAGCCATCTCATTTTGGAGGTCCATTTTATGACCAAACTTTTTCGTCCTGGGTTCATTTGCCTCTAGGTTTTATCTCAAGAACATCCCGCAAATTCTGCCAGGAATATTCCCACACTTTCTTTATGAATCCTTTGACCCAGTTTTTTGATAGAGCCTTCTCATACGGAGACTGTGCTGAAGGGTGCTCCAGATTTCTATGTTCCGGACTTGATGAAGCCTACTCACACGGAGGCTATCTTTCAAGACCCGGATTTTGAAGACCCAGCGCAAATACCTCCAGCTTTACCGGTTCTCAAGAATATTAATCTCGATTTTTCTCGTGTATATAACCTGTAGCCCCCCAAGCTCCGAGTTTATCACCTCGCGATAACTTGGTGCTTGATGAATGAATATAACACTTCGAACCGTGTAGCCCCCAAGTGCCGGGTTGTATGCCTGCAGCGACCTGGGACTTCTTCATCACTTCGAATTTTTTTAAGCTTCAGACTGAGTAGCCCCCAAGTGCCAGGTTGCGTACCTGCACCAACCTAGGACTCACGCTTTTATCTTTGTAACCTCGTAAAATTTGAAATACTGTTGTCCCCAAGCATCAGTTCATTCATCCGTACCATTTCGGAACTCATTTCGAAGAATTCCTGTCTTTCAGCTTCAAATACCACGAGCCGGAGAGATCATATCGCTGGTGAAGCCGGCAATGGACACAAACACTGATGACCCGGCCTTGTTGGGCGAAGCCGGCCGTGGTCACTCCCTTTCGTAAGCCGGTTGCTCTTCTTTTTTTTTTATTGCTGGAGATCTGAGGACTTTTGATCAACTTGCATGAGTATTGGTACCATCCTACTTGTATTTCTCCTTCTCTTTTTATTTTTTACATGACACGCTTTGAATGCATGCATGCACGTTCACGTGACCAGGCAGCAACTGTTTTTCCTCTTGAATCTTGAGCTAGCTTCATACGATCTTGCATGTGGCCCTAGGATCTTGACTCGGCTGGGGCTGATGTGCCTCTGTTTGCATTCACGAACACGGTCAAAGTGGCAGCTGCCATATTATTTTCCCGACTCCAAAACACATGCATGTTCCAGCTTTCACGTTGATGTGATGGTTTTGCTGATGGTCGCAAAGCCGGCCTGCTGCCGGCAGCCGGGTTAATGATCCTGGCGAGGCCGTCAATAAGAATTTCCATGCATACTTTACGTAAGCTGACTGTTGTCTTTTTCTTTTTTACTGAATGTAATAACTTGATAGATCATCTGGCTTGTATTGTTTCCTCTTATTTTTTCTCTCGCGCATAACATGCATGCATTCATGCATGTTTACGTGACCAGCAGAATTTTTTTTCTTGGCCCTTGAGCCGGCCATCTTCATACGAACTGGTGCTGCTGATTAAATCAACTAGTATACCCTTTTTGATCCGGCCGGTGGCGTTGCTGATAAATTAAACTGATCGCATCTTCAACACCCTTTTACTTGTTGCAGGCTACGTGCAAGGAAAAGCTAGACCGGATTGTCCTCTATAGCTAGCTGCTCACATGAAACTCATCCAGCGTTGTAACAAGATATAGGAAATAAAATAATTATAGACTTTCCAGATGTGATACCTTGATCCACGGGAGTGTAGCGCCCGATATAATATACTTTCTTCAGTCGCCAAGCTGCTGCAATCATGGAGGTGAAAACTTCCTTCTACTTTATTTGCTGGAGACAAAATCGCGCAGTCTTGCTGCTCTTGGCATGATACTTTTCTGACTTCCCATATATCAATTTTGATGACCTGGCTTTTGATACCGGTTTATATATTAAACCTGCAAATATTTTTTTCCCTGTACAAGAAGCAATATCACTTAACCCGATGGGCTTGTAATAAATTAGTAACTTATGAAATATTTATGCTGATGGTGTACGTGCACCCTGAGGTTTGCTTTTTTGATGAACGTGATATGTCGTTCTGCAAATCTCTTTGGTTTAGATGACCCTTTTGGTTTCTATAAACTGTAAGCCGGCTTTCGCATGGATCTTCTGTTGCGACCTCTCTGTTAAAGACAGGGTCAGTCAAGTTCCAGTGGGCCTCATGACTGACTGAATTTACAGGCACGCAATCAGGCCATATAATTGCGTTTCACATCGAGCTTAAGTTTAGATAACCAAGAATAATAGTGGCTCTAAAATTGGCCGGGTCATGAGATTGCAGCTGTACCTTCAAGGGTAATCAGCCCCCATGACCAAAGTGGCTTATATGCCGGGTCTTGAGTTTGTAACTGCGCTATTCAAGCGATCAGCCCCCAAGAACCAATACTTACAATGTTGCGAAGCACTCCTGGGCACACTAACCGAAGTTGTGAAACACTCCTGGGCACGCTAACAATTTGCAAATAGTTGAAGCTGGGAGATGTTTCATGGATTTTCCTCCGGTAGGATCCATGTTTTCAACCCAACAATCGATAGCTCAAAATAGGGGAATTCGGAATTTAGGACTCATCCCTCTGAATAATAAATATTTGACACGCTCTTGGCATTGATGATGCATAAGCCGGAGTACGGCGATTGAGCCGGAATGATGATAATGAATAAGCCGTGACCGCGATGAAGCCGGAGCACGACGATGACACTTTAATGACAACCTTGTTATTAAGAAATCCATTGCAATCAGTAGATAGCTCGACTTTTAAGAAATCCATTTGCGAGTGATAGATATCTCGACTTTTAAGAAATCCATTGCGAGCAATAAATAGCTCGACTTTTAAGAAATTCATTGCGAGCGATAAATAGCTTGACTTTTAAGAAATCCATTGCGAGCGATAAATAGCTTGACTTTGATAAATCCATTTGCGAGCGATAGATAGCCCGACTTCTCAAGAAATCCATTGCAAACTATAGATAGCTCGACCTTAAAAAGTGTCCTGTAATCTTTTGGATGATCTTTGTAATTTCCTTATAAACCAAATACTTAGCTCATGGGATTAACTCAAAGGAGTCAGATTTAATTGACTGCATAAATAAAATATGAAATATAAATATTAATCGACTTATCTCGTTTTGTTTTCCTGCGTTCATGACGCAGCGTGAATGCGCGGATCTTCACGCCGCGACGAGGCTGCCGTGCACTGCTCCTATTATGTTTTCTTTCGTTGTAGAAGCCGGCCCGCGGCGCCGTGGCGGGTCACCGATGGTCGTCCAAAGTCGTACCTCGGCCGGGTTCACTGGTTGCCATGCTTGCTTGGCATGCATGCCTTTAGTGATGGATTAAAATCAACAACGTTTCTCTTTCTCTCTTCTTTTGTAGGCCTGGAAACTGTGCCGCACATGGGTTGGTTAAACCACGTGATTTCTAGTACCGCTCGGTCTGATTGCACTCTTTTCTTCTCTAGCTTTCTTGCGATCACAGGATACGTCCTCCTTTGCATGGCGGGTATGAGGCCTGGCCACTTTGATTTTGGCTTCCAACGATCCGTGTTAGTACTAGCATGGACATCCACCTCTTTCATTGTTTAATGCAATCTGGGAGACCGGGTCACATGGATGCAGCCCAAAAATCGACTCAAACTTATCCCTTGCCTTGTCGCAGACAAGACCTCGTGCACACAGTCATGCTTCTCCTATGCTGCGCCCTTTTCCTTCAAGATTTCATTATATGAGTGAGCCGGTAAATTTTCTAGTCCCATCTCTTGCTATACCATGACTTGCGATTTGCGTTTTTCCTTTTGGGCCCTCCGTTGCCGGCTCTCTAGTTCGTCCCAGGCCGGCTTTTCGGCCAGCTTCTCTCGCTCTCCCAGCGCCAGCTTTCCATGGCGGGTCTGCAGGTGGTGATCATACCGGCGAAAAGATTGATCTGGTTGAGTTGATCCGATTTTTTCTATCCTTGGCCGCTTTCTTTCCATGGCTCACGTACTGAGTAGCAAGCTAGCTATTCCAAACTTCTTTTCTCCTTGATTTTTTAAATCAGCTTCTTGAGCCGCGCACGAGTCAACCACGACACCTTTTTCCTTTCTTCCATGCGCTGTTGTATGACGACCGGAACTCGGAGTCCAGATCAAACTCGGCCACGCGCAAGCTCGCCGGCGACGCGTGACCCGGTCGCGTGCGACGCGTAATCTCACCGGCAAAGCCGGAACCGGCCGCGTGACACTCAGGCCATCACGTTTGTAGGCCGGCTGATAGACTTTTTTTGTCGCCAAAACGCGCTTGCAGTACAAGCCGGGCTAGCTGGGGACCCGGGCGTTCTGCTTTTTTTTTTTCTTTTTCTTCGTGAGACCCTGAGCCGCTTTTGCTTATCCTTGATTCGATCACTTCGAGCTGCTTGAGCTGTGCACTTTCTCCTTGGTATTTGCTTCATCGATCCGTGTGCACGCCATCGTGATTTTGCTTCGCGTATGCCATCCGGATCTGCTATTGCCGGCTTCCCTTGATCTGATTCCTCCATGGCCGGCTCCTCTTTGGCCAGCTTTTCTATTTCTTCCAGCGAATTTGCTTCCGAGTTTCACCCAAAATCATGGACGATCCGACCTTCTTACGGGTTGCTGATGATCTCACCGACGGCGATTTTCTCCATCCCTCGCAGCGCTTCTCCCTTGATGAGAACACCCTTGGACGCAGACCCCACGGTGGGCGCCAACTGTCGTGTGGTAGATAACACGACAGATGTTACACGAGGTAACTTGAGATTGAGGGCCAGGCGACTCTGGTGTTCAGGAGATGGTCTAGCCCTACGGGGGAGAAGATATTTTTTACCCAGGTTCAGGTCCCCTCGGTGGAGGATCCCTACGTCCTGCTATAAATCACTATATGATAACAGATTACATGGTGCTCCAATGGCGATCGCCGGGTTTGGATGATTCCGGCGTGGGAGCTCTCTCTCTGGAGCTCTCTCTGTTTTGTCTATCTTATTCCGCCTATCTCTTTTCTCTCGAATCTGTCTATCTATGACCTAGGAGCCTGCTTATATAGATGGCCAGGTCTCCTAGTCGTACAAGGTAAAAACTGGGTTATACCCGAAATAAGAGTCCTAGTCTAGATCCTTCGTGATCTCCAAGTCTTGAGTCTCCAACTAGTACAAGGATTCCGGGTCTTCCAGAATCTTCCTTCTATAACATCTTTCGAGACCCCTCCTGGTGCTAGGTTGTGCTGAAACCGGGTCTGCCTCCTGAAACCGGGCCTGCCTCCTGGCCGGGTCTGACTCCTGAAACCGGGTCTGCCTCCTGGCCGGGTCTGACTCCTGAAACCGGGTCTGCCTCCTGGAACCGGGTCTGCCTCCTGGCCGGGTCTGCCTCTTGGCCGGGTCTGACAGCTGGCCCAAGTGTAACCCAGCCCATGTGGGGTGTGAGGTAACCTAGCCAGGCCTCCTGCCTGACGGGTTACGCTTCGCTCTTCATGGGCATACCGGGTTATGATTCCCCCAACAAATGTTGAGTCTTCACCAAGCGAAGCGCAATCAAGAAAGGTGGTCCACTTGAGAAGATCAAGATCGCCATCATCTAGTCAAGTGGAATGCGCAAGGCAAAGGTATGATCTTGATAGAGTTTCTATTTTACCGGTCTCATGTTGTTAGTCGGGAGACCGGGTTATTGGATAGACACCGTACTATCAAGAGGGGCTCTCGATTGAGCTTTAGCGTATCAGTTGGAGAGAGCTCAAACCTTTGCATATTTGCCTTCATCATCTTAATTGGTTCTTATTTGGTTTTTCTCCTAGTTGGGTTTTGGTGCTTGTCGTGATCTTCATGACAAGCCCAAGTTCTCCGAAAACGGATTTCGTATGGAAAACTTGTTGCGTTTTCGGGTTGGAAATATTATCGGTCCACCTTCGAGATAGGGTCCACACCTTCCCATGTGTGGTATCCCCTCTATATTTGTGACCCTTAATATTTCCAACAGAATTGGATTCACCTGTTTTGGAGTTCGAACGAGAAAGTTATTGCATTTCAGGTTTTGCTGTTTCTGTCTGTTTTGCTCAAGCAGGGGAATCGGATTATCCGATCAACCTTGATTCGGATTATCCGATTCTCAAGTTTTGCTCGAATTCTGCTAAGGACTTTAATAGCATTACTTACTAGAGTTTTCCGGATTATCCGATCAACCTTGATTCGGATTATCCGATTCTCAAGTTTCTCTCGAATTCTGCTAAGGACTTTAAAAGCAACCAGTTCTGGGGAGTACTGAAGTTTTCCGGAATATCCGATATAGGTCTACCCGGATTATCCGGCTGTGCCAGATTATCCGATACTTTGTGTTTCGGACTATCCGATCCAGTCGGATTATCCGATCATGACTTATATCGGAATATCCGATTTTCCTGGCTGCAACGGCTCTTTTTCTGGCCCCTCCCCCTACCTCCAGCCTTCCAGTTTTGCTGAGCACGAATTTGACCCCCATTGTTGACCTTCTTGAGCTTACCTATATCTCAATCCCTCCATGATTCTTGCCTCCATTTAGTGGGAAAAGAGAGAGGAGATCTAGATCTATTGTTCCACCAATCAATCTCTCCTCTAAGTGAGGGGAAGCTTTTGGATCTAGATCTTGGAGTTCCATTTGTTGTTCTTCTTGTTCTTCCTCTCTTCTCCCCCCAAAGCATTAGTTGCTTTGGTGGGATTTGGGAGTGAAGGATTTTGACACTTCTGTGTTCTTGCCCATTGCATCGGTTGCATCGGTTTGAGTTCTCCACGGTGATACGTGGAAATCGAAGTTGAGAAGCTTGTTACTCTTGGGTACTTGGGGTGCCCTAGAGCTTGTCCTCTTGGGTACTTGGAGTGCCCTAGACGGTCCTTGTTGATCTCGGAGTTTTGGTGGCTCGCGGGATAGTTGGGAGCCTCCAATTAAGTTGTGGAGTCGTGCCCCAACCTTGTGATTCTTGTGGCTTTGGGAGCCGCGGGAATTCGGTGAGAGCCTCCAATTAAGTTGTGGAGTGTGCCTCATCCTTGTACGGGTTCGGTGACCACCCTCAAGTGTCCCATAGTGGCTCGTGGCACTCTACATTGGTAGAGGCACGAAGGAGATTACGGTGTGCCATTTGACGGCTATTCGGGATCACTTTGTGACTCCGCACCGCTCCAACGGAGACGTAGCTTCCATTGGGAAGTGAACTTCGGGATAAATCATCGTCTCCAAGTGCCTCGGTATTTCTATACCCGAGCTTCTTACTTATGCTATTTACTTTGTGATAGCCATCGAGCTTGAAGTAATATATCTTGCTATCACATATTGTTATCTTGTTTAGCATAAGTTGTTGGTGCACATAGGTAAACCTAGCTTGTTTAGGTTTCGTGCTTGATAAATTAAACGCTAGTTTTATTCCGCATTTATTCAAGCCTAAACCATAAAGAATTTTAATCGCCTATTCACCCCCCCTCTAGGCGACATCCGTGTCCTTTCAATTGGTATCAGAGCGGGTTCTCTCGTTTTTGGCTTCACCGCCTCGAGAGTAAAGATGTCGTCTAGTGAACTAGTGCACAATGCTTCTTTTATATTAGATGGCACAAATTATGATGTTTGGAAAATTCGCATGCTTGATATTCTTCGGGTCATTGACCCATACATAGAGCGAATTCTAGATAGGGGTTATTCTCCTCCAAGGAATCCCAAAAGATTATCTTTAATGGATGAGAATAATTCCTATCTAGATGCTCAAGCTTCTAATGTGATTTTCAATGCTTTGAGCGATGTAGTTATTATGTCGGTCTCTCCTTTTCGGAATGCTCATGAGCTTTGGACCAAGCTTCAAGATAAATATGATGTGTCCAAGAATTGTGGAGATGATTGTTGTCCCTCCACTTCCGGCCGTGATGAGTTCTCAACTTCTTCTACTTCACCTACATGTGGCAAGCCACAAAGTAATGCAATGGTGAGTAGTGATAGATATTGCAATAATGATAGTAAGCTTATTGTTGATGATACTTCACCTCTATCTTATTGCAATGATTTATCTTTGGACTTAAACGCATCTAGAACCAAAAATGATCTACATGCTTGTGTTGATAGTCCTTGCATATCATGTACAAATTGCTTGACTAATCCTCGTGATGATATGCTCTCTATGTCTTGTTCCCTTGATAAAAATACTTCTATTTCCTCTAGTATTTGTTTGGCTAACAATGTAGAGGAAACCGAACACTCCATGGAACAAGACATGGACTTGAATGGTGCTTCAAGTTTTGCTTCATCATCATCAACCACTTCACACTTTTGCCTTATGGCAAGGGGATCAACGGTAATTTCTACCTTGACTCCCAATATATCTCAAAATGAGAATGATGTTGATAATGAAGAAGATGATAATGATGCTTCCCTTATTGAGAAGGGTAAAATGGTTCTTCATGCTATTGCTAAGAATAAAGATGCTCATGCTAAATTCATAGAAATCTTGACTATTGCTATTGAGAGCAATAAACTTATTGATGAGCATGAAGACACAATTGAGAAAATGCAAAGCCGCGAATATAAATACGCGGAAGAGATCGCCGATCTCAAGGAAGCTCTTGAAGAAGAACAAACCACCAAGGAGTCTCTTGAGGAAACTTATGCTCTCGAACTTTCTAGAGTAAAGGGATCCTATGATAGTTCTCTTAAAGTGGCTAATGACTTCAAAGTAACAAATGGTAAGCTTATAGATGCACATGCCAAACTCCTTGAGAATTTTGAGCACCTAGAAAATGGCTCTAGGGTCGTTAAGGGTGAGCTCATCAAACTCACCGAGTCTCATGCGCAACTTAAAGCTTCTCACTCAAAGAGCTTGCCAAGTTACTTCTCCTATTGCATAAATAATGATGCTTGTGCTACTAACTCTATCTCTTGTGAAGCATCCATATTAACGGAGAATGTTGAGCTAAGGGCTCAACTTGCATTGCTATCTAGCAAATATGGGAAATTGGAAGAAAGCCATGAAAGCTCTCGAGCTCTCATGAGGATCTTCTAGTCTCCTATGATAAGCTAAAGTTAGCTCATGAGGCTATTATTAAAGGTAACATCTTGTGAGCCTCATGTGGACAATGGCACAACTCTACTCAAAATGCTTTATTGCCATGTGCTAGTCCTAGTAATTCATCCACTCATAATATTGCTACATCTTGTGATGAATTACTTTCCATGCCTTGTTGCTCTAACAATGAAGCTTCAACTTCCTCTAGTGTTTTTGTTGATACTAACCATGTAGAGGAATTAAAAGAGCTCAAGGCCCAAGTCACTTCTTTGAAGAAAGACTTGGAAAAGCGTCATGATGGGAAGCCCACACTTGACAACATGTTGAGTGTGCAAAGACGCCCCAATGACAAGAGTGGACTTGGATTCAACTCCAATAACAAGAACAAGTCCAAGTATAACAAGAAAAAGAAGGGCCATGAACAAGTCAAGAATTTGGCCAAGATTGTTTGCTTCAAGTGCAAGTTGAAGGGCACCATGTTAGATCTTGCCCTTTGAAGAAGTCTCTTAGTGAGAAGCAACAAGGGAAGATGCCTCAAGTTCAAACTAAAGTTCCCCAAGTCGAAGAACGGCCTCTTCCCAAGAAGAATCAAGCTATTCCTTCTCAAGTTGAGACTTCAACAAAGAAGAAAGGAGGAAGCAAATGTTGCTACTTATGCCGTGAGAAGGGTCACTTTGCTTCTTCATGCACTAGTGGTACCTTATCCAACCCTATCATAATTGATAATGTTTATTCTCTTAGGAAGGATAAGGTTGGCAATGTGTTTGCCAAATATGTTGGTACTCAAAGTGGTGTCAAGAAAAGAACCATTTGGGTTGCCAAGCCTATTGTGACTAACCTCTTAGGACCCAACTTGGTTGGGGACCAACAAGCTAAAACTTGATCAATAGGTGTTGTGGAGGGCATTGGAGACTTGGCTACATCATGAAGAATTAAGGGATCTTCATCAATTATATTCTCTCAAGCCAAGTCATTTGGATTATATTGTTCTATAACATATCCAATGTTTCTCCTTGCGGTAACTTGTATTTAAATCATATATACATTGAAAGTTGCTTGCACCCTTGCATGTGTTTGGTTTTGTACCTTGCTAGTGTTTGTATATGTTGTGCTCTCTACTTACTTATCTTGAGCAATCAAGTATGTGTATGTTGGTTTGCACACCATGTATGTGTGAGTTTGTGTTGAGCCTTTTGTATCAACTTGCTTATATCTTAATTGGCTCTTTTTGAGAGATTAATGGACTATCCCATTTTGGGGGAGTGATATGCTTGCGCACTTCACAATCCTAAAAATGTATATACATGAGTACTACCACTTAGTGTTGATATATCAATTTTATCTAGTCTCTATATGGTATGTCCTTCTCATGAGAAATTCAAATTCTATAATGTTCATTAATCATCTCTAGTTGGGTTTTACTTGCCTCTTGTGGAGAATGAATGGATTATCACATTATGGGGGAGTAATAAGCTATGTGCATATTACAAACCTAGACAATGTGAACATGTGAGGTATTGCCACCTAGAATTGATATTGTTAATTATCTTATTCCTTTGTGGCATGTTTCTCAAACAAGTTCCCATTTGCTTAAATGTTTTTACTTACTCACACTTTGGATCTTGTTTGTGATGAATGTTCTTGGTAAGGTTTTCCTCTAATATGTTCTCATATATCTCTTTGGAAACCGATTGCTTCAAAGCACTCTTTGTAGTTGCTTTGCATTATCGCGTGAATATTTGAAGCTATCAAGAACATTTATCTACATAAGCATCGCGCTTAAATCTTATCCTTCACCATGTGCTTATTGGTTGTGAAGATGATCTTGAATATCAATCCAATACACCACTAAGAAATTTCTACATATACTCCATGACAATTGATAGTCATAATTGTGGTGAAATTTGTAGATCATCTTCATATTGGCTCTTGATTTTATTGCCTTATTTCTTGCCAAAAATTAATTTGTTTAACTCCATTGTCTTCCTTACCTCTTGTGGATCATTTTGCTTTACTCAAACTTTCCTAGTGTTTTATTTGGTGTAGGAGAGGCATTGATCCCATCATTGTGCACCTTGCATTCAAAGGCTACTTATAGATAATGCACTATTCTTGGGTGAGCTATCCTATATTGAGTACAACTTATATTTTCATTAGTATTGGATCTTATTGCTTTTTCTTGATATATGACTAGTGTTTGAATAGATATTTGAGAGCGATGATTCCATGTGTGTGCATTGTGTATTCAAATACAAGATCATAAAATAATGCACTTTTGTTGGGAGAGCTATCATGTATCTTTTTAAACACTATTTATATTCTATTTGTATTTGATCCTTTCCATTGGTCTTTGATCCCGATGACATGTCTCATGGAAGACAAACCTTTTTGGCTTGGTACTTTGTACCATCATGAAAAGTGTAGAGGGTGTGGTTTATTTGTTGGAACCCCGCTCTTTCTTTTTGAGAGTTTGTCCCAATTGGCATCTCTCTTTGGGAGTGGGTTATATCATTCGTTGATTAACATCTCTCTCTCTTTTGGTATCTCTTTTGGAAATTTGATATCTAGTCCTTTTATATATTGATTAATTGGTATCTTATTTTCTTTTTGATATCTTTATCCAATTGGTATCTTATCAATTATGTGTTGATTTGCTTTTAGTTTCAATTGGCTTCTCTAAATCAATTTTTGATTTGGATCTTTGATATAATTTGGACCCTCTTTGATCTCTTAATATTTGTCCAAATTGTATCTCCCTTTGGTTATTGAAGGTCATAGGCATGCATATCTACTACATGTTTATTTTATGGCATGCTTTCCTTCTTTGTGCCAATATATAGGGGAAACTCCACGGAATCCTAAATCGGCTAAGATGTGCATGAAATTCAATTTCATATCTATATGCACATATTTATGTGGAGTTCCTTCTATGTATTGTAGTTTGACTAACTACTTGGACCCAATTAGTTTGGGAACAATTTTACTTGAATGTGTTTTAGGTACATGGAGATGCATTGGATGCTTGTCTCATTTACAATGAAAGTATCTTCACCACATGCTTATTGGAGCCAAGCGAGGATGGTTGATGAAATTTTATCTACTACATCAACCCAATGTCATCTCGGTAACAAGTATTCACCCTCATGCATACTTTTCTAGCATCCAACCTTGTGTAGGTTGCATCATGGCATGAAAAGTATTTATTTGCTTTTGTTGTAGCTATTGCAAATTCAATGTAGCTCTTATGATACTTGTTGCTTTCCTCAACGCGTCCCAACTATCTCCTTTCCCTTAGTGATATTTGTGATGCTTGTGTTGAGGTTGAATTTGAAGTTCATTATTATACAATATGAGAATATTGAGCTATGGGCTATGATCCTAAACAAACATCATATGTGTATATTTTATGACTATGTTTCTTTTCCTTAGTAACTAATTTTATGTGTACATGTTTCTTTGTGGATATGTACACTTAGAAACTTATATACATGAGAGAAATTACATCTTTACTCGATATCCTAATTCTTCGGTGTCACCTCTTTTACTCCGTTTTTGATTCTTTGGCGTGACTCCGAAAAGAATTTGATTTATGAGTGCATATCCTATTTTATCACATCTTGGTGCTCTCATCTTGGTGAATATCTTGCTTGTCTTACAAGCCAATAATCTTCACCATGGGATATGTCACAAGCTTTGTTTTTCATTTGCATCTTATTGAGCTTGTGAATTCATTTGTTTTTGTGTTTAGAGGATACCGGAGGAGTGAGGATTCCATGTTTGTACACCTTGTATTCAAATACAATAATTCTAAATTGTGTACAAATATTGGGGAGCTCCTCTATTTCTTTAAAACACTCTTTTGCTCAAATCATAATATCTTGTGTTTATTTGGTTAGTTGGATCTTTTTGATTGCTTACTTTTTATTTGGAGAATTGTAAAAAGTTTTCCATATCATTCTTTTGCAATCTTTGGATCCTCAATATAGTTTGTGCTCTCTCCAACTATTCGTCATTGGATATGTGTATTTGATTTCACTCATATTTTGAGAAATGCACACTTATGGGGGAGCTCATACTATATTGACCTTCTAAGATTTTTCGCCCATTTTGGAAATGGATGCCAATGGGGGAGAAGTTTTATAGGGTTTAAGGGAATTTGGTGTTATGCTTTTGTTTTGTTCATAAGCATTTACCTTTCATGCTCATGCATCCATGCTTGTTGATTTGCATGGTTGCTTAATTCATTATATAAACCCTTGTAAAAGAGATTGTCATCAATTACCAAAATGGGGGAGATTGAAAGGGCATGGCGCCCCCATGTGTGGTTTTGGTAATTAATGACAATCCCTATGGACTAATGGTTGCATTGAGTTTTACTTGTAGTGTTTGTCCATAGACCATGCTTGAACTCCATATGTTGGATTCAAGGTTGATGCCATAAATATATTGATATAATGAAGTATTTGGCATCAAGATCATCGAGTTGAGCATATTGCAAGTATGTCTTGAAGAAAAGGATTATGTGATCATTCATGGTTATCTTCAAGACATCATCTATTCAAAAGAGAATAAAAGATACATGGTTGATCAAGATATTGATCAACACACAAAGCTACAAAATGTACCAAGTGGGATCATGTATCTCTTGGTATGGTAAGCAATTGTCCATATAGCTTTGTGAACTAACCCATGATATGTGTGTAGCATTTCTATGTGTGGTTAGGTATCTTTCTATGCGCTTACATCAAATGAAGATTTCATATAGCCCATGAACGATGACGTCAAGTGGTGATCGTCATCAATGTTGAGAAGCGCAAGTTCAAGAGGAGCATCTCGAAGAAATCCTAGGCTTGAAGCTTGCTATCCATTTGGAGATAATGGTCATGTGAAGATATGCTGATAAGAGGCTCTCCCATAGTGGAGTATGGGGGAGCAATGTTTGAGTCTTCACCAAGCGAAGCGCAATCAAGAAAGGTGGTCCACTTGAGAAGATCAAGATCGCCATCATCTAGTCAAGTGGAATGCGCACGGCAAAGGTATGATCTTGATAGGGTTTCTATTTTACCGGTCTCATGTTGTTAGTCGGGAGATCGGGTTATTGGATAGACAACGTACTATCAAGAGGGGCTCTCGATTGAGCTTTAGCGTATCAGTTGGAGAGAGCTCAAACTTTTGCATATTTGCCTTCATCATCTTTCTTGGTTCTTATTTGGTTTTTCTCCTACTTGGGTTTTGGTGCTTGTCGTGATCTTCATGACAAGCCCAAGTTCTCCGAAAACGGATTTCGTATGGAAAACTTGTTGTGTTTTCGGGTTGGAAATATTATCGGTCCACCTTCGAGATAGGGTCCACACCTTCCCATGTGTTGTATCCCCTCTTTGTGACCCTTAATATTTCCAACAGAATTGGATTCACCTGTTTTGGAGTTTGAACGAGAAAGTTATTGCATTTCAGGTTTTGCTGTTTCTGTCTGTTTTGCTCAAGCAGGGGAATCGGATTATCCGATCAAGTTTGATTCGGATTATCCAATTCTCAAGTTTTGCTCGAATTCGGCTAAGGACTTTAATAGCATTACTTACTGGAGTTTTCCGGATTATCCGATCAACCTTGATTCGGATTATCCGATTCTCAAGTTTCTCTCGAATTCTGCTAAGGACTTTAAAAGCAACCAGTTCTGGGGAGTACTGAAGTTTTCCGGAATATCCGATATAGGTCTACCCGGATTATCCGGCTGTGCCAGATTATCCGATACTTTGTGTTTCGGACTATCCGATCCAGTTGGATTATCCGATCATGACTTATATCGGAATATCCGATTTTCCTGGCTGCAACGGCTCTTTTGCTGGGAGGGGTATAAATACCCCTCCACCTACCTCCAGCCTTCCAGTTTTGCTGAGCACGAATTTGACCCCCATTGTTGACCTTCTTGAGCTTAGCTATCTCTCAATCCCTCCATGATTCTTGCCTCCATTTAGTGGGAAAAGAGAGAGGAGATCTAGATCTATTGTTCCACCAATCCATCTCTTCTCTAAGTGAGGGGAAGCCTTTGGATCTAGATCTTGGAGTTCCATTTGTTGAGTTCTTCCTTGTTCTTCCTCTCTTCTCCCCCCACAAGCATTAGTTGCATTTGGTGGGATTTGGGAGTGAAGGATTTGACCACCTCTAGTGGTCTTGCCTTCATTGCATCGGTTGCATCGGTTTGAGTTCTCCACGGTGATACGTGGAAATCGAAGTTGAGAAGCTTGTTACTCTTGGGTACTTGGGGTGCCCTAGAGCTTGTCCTCTTGGGTACTTGGAGTGCCCTAGACGGTCCTTGTTGATCTCGGAGTTTTGGTGGCTCGCGGGATAGTTGGTAGCCTCCAATTAAGTTGTGGAGTCGTGCCCCAACCTTGTGATTCTTGTGGCTTTGGGAGCCGCGGGATTACGGTGAGAGCCTCCAATTAAGTTGTGGAGTGTGCCTCATCCTTGTACGGGTTCGGTGACCACCCTCAAGTGTCCCACAGTGGCTCGTGGCACTCTACATTGGTAGAGGCACGAAGGAGATTACGGTGTGCCATTTGACGGCTATTCGGAGATCACTTTGTGACTCCGCACCGCTCCAACGGAAACGTAGCTTCCATTGGGAAGTGAACTTCGGGATAAATCATCGTCTCCAAGTGCCTCGGTATTTCTATACCCGAGCTTCTTACTTATGCTATTTACTTTGTGATAGCCTTCGATCTAGAAGTAATATATCTTGCTATCACATATTTGCTTATCTTGTTTAGCATAAGTTGTTGGTGCACATAGGTAAACCTAGCTTGTTTAGGTTTCGTGCTTGATAAATTAAACGCTAGTTTTATTCCGCATTTATTCAAGCCTAAACCGTAAAAGAATTTTAATCGCCTATTCACCCCCCCTCTAGGCGACATCCGTGTCATTTCACTTCGGCTTGAGAATCCTGCTGTTTCTTCGCTGCCTCGGTGGTGGCCGACAAGCTATTCACCAGAGCATCAATCTGGCCTTGCAACTTGCTCATCTCTGAAGCATGAGCCATGACCAGCTCGTCCATGTCCTTGGCATGATCCTTCTTTAGCTTCAGGATTTCGTTCGCCAAATCTGCAGCTTCATTGATGTAAGCTTGTAGGTCAGGAGAACTCATGAGTATCTCTTGAGCGTGATCTAATAATTCTACACATATAAAAACAAACCGGCTAAAAGAGTAGTCGGCTCACTATGCAAAGATGGATGAGAAGAAGGCAAAGAGCATTTACCGGCGTCTTTTTTACGTGCTTCTTCCAAGCTCGCAATAACGACATTCTTCTCTTCCACCACCTCCTTGAGGAGGCGGCACTCTTTGTTCTTCTTTGATCGGGCGCCCATTAACTCAGCGTTCTGGGTTAACAGAGTCTGATACACAAAGCCAAAGGGTCAGTTAGGTCAAAAAATCATCAAGTCAAAGAACGCTCAGCCGGCTAAAAAAAGGCGGCAATTATTTCAGCCACCTAAGCGCTCGAGGGCTACGACTGTGTATGATAGCAAGTTTTACCTCGATCTAACCCTCCAGCTGGACGTGGAAGTTGTCCATGTGTGTGTACCAGTTGTTGGTGCCATCACGCATGGTCCTCAACGTTAGCCGGATGTCCCGCACCCTGTTGCCAATTGGCCCCGTGCCAGAGGAGCCGCCGGGGCTCTCCCCTACCTCATCCGCCGCCTCCATCTTCATACTCATCAGGAGGGCGGCATCATTAGCCGTAGCTTCAGCCGTAGGAGGTGGTACCGGGGTAGGAGCCGCTTTCTTGCCATCCGCCTTCACCGCAGCCATCTCCGAGGCGCCAGTTTGGTGCTCGGAAGGCGGCATATGTTTGTCGGTGTCAAAGGTTCCCGGACAAAGAGTCACGGGGACGCGTCCAACAGGAGTAGCAGGCGCGGTTACGGGGGAGGGGCGAGGCAGCCTGGCACTGTTGGCGGCCGACTTAACGTTGGTCCGCAACTTTAGCGGACCAGTCCTTGTACTGTATCAGCAAGTAAGCCCTCAAAGATTGACAATCAATATGATGAACCGATTAGTTGAGGTCTGGAAAGGCGGAATATACCTACTTTGGGGGATAACTGTCCCCAGATTATGATCCTCATCGTCAACATGGACGATGGACTTCTTCTTCTTCTCGGCCTCTTTGGTGGAGAGGCTGGCAATCTTGCGCTTCTTGCTTTTGGTGGGAGTCGGCTCGTAATAGTCCGGAGCCAGCTCCGCTTCCGTCAGAGAACTCAATTGAAGATAAAAAGGTATCGCCAGGTTAGCAGGAATAAAGGCGAAAGCCAAGCAAGTTGATGAAGCAGATTAAGATAAAGTCTTGCCTCGGGGGCTGGGTTGTCATGTGTGTACATGGCAACACCCTCGGTTGTCTTTAGGAAGCCGGGCTGAATCAGCTGCCGCTGCCTGTAAAGCATCACTGCCTCGTTGACAGTGGTGCTGCTTGAGCCAAATGTCTCTGCCTTGTCGCCGGAGAATTCACACATCTTCAAGGGAAAATGCCGCAGTGGCATCATTTGCCTTGACAGCCAGCAGACAATGGTATCCACCCCATCTAGCAATGGAGGGGCCGACGTCTTGGACAGGAACTCTATCCGCCTAGCAACTAGGCGGAGCTCCTTCGGCAGCACGGCCGCCGCCTTCTCAGTCCAGCAAGGCCGGTGGCTTGGCGGACCGTTGACCAAAGGCGGGATGCCCACCTCCTTCGTGGGAGCGGCAATGTCCTTACAGTAGAAGAACAAGCTTGACCAGTTCTTCACTGACTCAATGTATGGTATATTTGGATACCAAGGTCTACCTTGCCGGCAGTTGAAAGTCACACTGCCACAAGTAGCCAGCTGGTCGCCAACAGTTTGCCGACGGGCAATGAAGCAATATTTGAAGAAATCTAAGCTAGGCCTAATACCTAGATAGCCCTCAAATAGCGCTTGGAAGCCGGCCAAAACTAAAATGCTGTTGGGCGCTTTGTTGTGCGGTTGCAGCCCATAGTGCTCTAGCACGACAGAGAAGAAGGCGGCACGGTCATACCTCGGAGGACGTGCGATGCCAGAATCACCCTTTCACCATCTCGGGGCTGGGGGATGACATCACCTTCCGAGGACCGCCAGTGATGTGGGCCTACCCTCCGGATACCCCACTATGAGGATACCTGGTGCACGTACGGGACAAGGACTCGATTGAAGGCCCACCAAGGGATCTGGACCGACGCAGGACTCGGAGGTCCACGAGGAAGGAGTGCTCCCCAAGACAATCGTAGGATAGGTCGCTTTAGACTTTCCATACCTATAATCCTGGTCGGTTACGATCTCCCGAGACCCAGCCTCCTATATAAAGGCTGGGAGGGTCGCCGATCAAGGACACGCAATACCTTAGCCATCAAAACCATAGCGAGATTGACATCTCGAGAGGAACCCTTGTAGCTCCATTGTTCACATCCATCAATAAACAGACAAGCAGGACGTAGGGGTGTTACCTCCACACGAAGGCCCTGAACCTGGGTAAACCTTGCTTGTCAGCCGTAGGAACCACTAGCTCCACCAAATCTCTCTCCCGAAACAACCCTAGATGCCTAACCATGGGATTTGCCGAGGACGAACCTTGACAATTGGCGCCGTCTGTGGGAACGAGTGGCGCTGGATCCACGGTTTCGCCGGCTCCATCTGCATCAGCCACCGGCAGCCCGCCGGTAACCATCGATATCACGGGAGCTATCCGCTTCGGCTCCTTCGACTTCGACCCGAACTCGCCGGGTCCGGAACCGGCACATTCGAATATGCAATTAGGTGAAAACATGGACTTTTGTTCTTCAGATCTTAATGCTCTAACCAATCAGGAACATCCTTCGTGGCGGACTCGCATCGATCTGCTACACCCGCATCACAATCGGCTGGATCTGCACCCGCCTCTCCATCGGTCGGTTTGGAGTCCGCCACGACGTCATCACCCGCGGTATCGATGGCAATGTCCACATCGCCCACGTTGTCATCGACACCCCCATCACCGGCGACTGAGCGCCTCATGCGTGAACTATACGAAGAAGCCGAAGCTTTTAGCGCGGCAAACAAAGAACGCATCGCCAGCACACCCTGGCTCATCAGACGAAGTCGACATGGAGGTCGAGTCCACCCGCATCGACAACAACAATGATCACAGCATGGTTGACTACTACCTCATCCCTACGGGCACCTTCGTCGACGACGGCGAAAAGAGCAAAACTTTGCACGATGCCCCTGTCCAAGTCTGCATGGTGTACACGGGAGGCAACAACGGAACGACGCCAGGCGCATCAACGAGCGGTGGAAATCGCTCGGAGCAAATAAACTACCCTATGACTTGCACCATGCCAGACGGCAGCACAATTATCATCACAAAGGAGCAAGCTGTCAGAGCGATCAAAGCCATACACGAGTGCACCATGATGCCTGACGATTCAACACCCGACGAACTCGTGGCGCACAAATACATCTTCTGGCAAGAAATCTTAAGGCTAAAAAGCTTAAAGGCAGCACTCGACGAACACAAGAAAGCAGCCAGCGCATCGAGTGCACGACGACGAGCTCTGTCAGCTGTTCACTCCTCAGGTGGAACACAGCACCACTCGCGATCAAGGCTAGCACATATGACAGAAGCTGACAGAGCGGCGCTGACTCGCAACCTGGACGTGTCATTCATGACGCATGACGAAAACGGGATCCCCATCCCCAAAACTGCTCAGGCGCTCTCACATCGGTAGCTGCTTACTTGAGAGCCACACAACCGCCGGAGGGTGACCCCAACGCAGCTCTGCATCGACAATAGATCAGATCGTTCAACTGGGCGGGTGGAGCACTCGTCACGATCGACGAACGCCTTGAGGGAAGCAGATCCCGTCATGGCATCCGCGACCGTATGGTAACCATCCGTGAAAACCGAGACCGGTCAGGACGCGATCGCCATGGCACCCGACAATTTGAGTCAAGCGGTGACCTCCGCAACGTCATCACACAGCGCCGAGTCAGCAAAAGCAGGAGCAGACGATCCACGCGATCCCCAAGCAGCGAGTCATACTCCGACGAGGATTGGGAGCTTGTCGGGTCAATTTGTTTCACCCGACGGATCCGCGAGTCCAAGATGCCCGAAAGATTCAAACTTACGTCCGAAACACCCAAGTTCGATGGTAGCCAAGAACCATCGTCCTGGCTGGAAGACTACAAGACGACGGTCTCCTGTCAGCGAGGCTCCACAACAACAGCAATGCAGTATATCCAGCTCATGCTATCAGGGACTGCGCGGGATTGGCTGAAAAGTTTACCCGAAGGATCATACGACTCCTGGGATAAATTCCAGGGGGACTTCATCAAGAACTTTCTCACAACATGCGACTACCCAGCGACGGTCACAGAGCTGCAAGCATGCAAGCAGCGATCAGACGAGTCGCTGCGGGATTACATCAGACGATGGACAACCATGCGAAATTCCGTGGGAATAGTATCGGAGGACCTCGCAATCGACGCATTCACCCGCGGAGTCGCCAGGCGCGACCTACGGGAGGCACTAGGACGTGAAAAACCAAAATCCATCGCGTAGCTCATGAAGACAGCCAATGAATGGGCAGACAGAGAAGACCTGGTGCGGGAGCACCATGAGTCACCATGCGGTAACGGCGACCACAGCAGCTGGAACCGTCGAGATGGTCGCGACAAGAGACGCAAGCGCAAATCTCACCACTACGACGACACGGACGGAGCCGAACTCGTGGCGGCTGGCTATGCTGACACCCGCGACCGCGACGGGGGTAACCGTAGTTCGAGTCGTCAAGATATCCGTCCCAGAGGTCGTCCAGATGATCACCGTGACTTCGGGCAGCGTGGAGAAGGATACCGCAGACAAGAGTGGCGCAAGCGCCGGGATGACTCACCCGAAGGCACGGGTGGCCAGGAGTTGGAGGAAGAGTGCAGATTTCACATGTTCAAAAGCCAAGATGGCAAACTCCACTCCAGCCACCTGGTAAAAGACTGCAGGAAGTTCACAAGGATGGCAAACGACTACGTCAAACGCTTGCAAATGGCACCTGGAGTGGCCGCAAAAGGAGGAGCTCCAATTTCAACCCTCCTCCACCCGCGCCGCCAGCAGGCCCAACCACGCACGTGGTAGGTGCGATACATCACCAGGCACACATAGAAGCTCCAACAAGCTCAGCGGATCGATACCCTGAGCCTCACTGGCAGATGCACATGATATAGAAGGGGCGTCCCTCCAACAGAGAGCAGAAGTTGATCACTTGCCAGGTGAACATGGCCGTCATGGCACCCCCAGCGGTGCCCGAATACCTCAAGGGGTCCGAAACCAGCATCACGTTCTCCCGTGAAGATCACCCTCCAGCTGTGGTGCGGCCAGGGCACGCTGCCCTCGTACTCGATGCTCAAATCGGCGGCTATGCTATGACCAAGGTCTTCATGGACGGAGGAAGCGGACTCAACATCATCTTCGCCGACACTCTGCGCAAGATGAATCGCTCAGTCGAGAATCTGCCCGAGTCAGACACAACCTTCCATGGCATAGTCCCAGGCAAAGCAGTTTTACCAATGGGCACAATACAACTTCCCGTTATCTTTGGTGAGCCGAGTAACTTTCGAACAGAGAAGATTGATTTCGAGGTCGTGGACTGGAAGTCACAATATCATGCTATCCTTGGGCGCCCGACATTTGCACGATTCATGGCAGTACCGCACTATGCCTATCTCATGCTCAAGATGCCAGGACCCAGGGGAATTATCACGGTGAAAGGCAACTTCCAGCGCTCAGACAACTGCGACAGAGAGTTCAGCAAAATCTCAGAGATGTTCGGGATGCAGGAACAATTACAGGCACTCTCCATCAACAACGACCGCACTCTGTTTCCTGAAGACAAGAAACAAGCAACCGACGCTGCATTCAACATCACAAACGACACAAGGTGGCACCAAGTGCACCCGACTGACCCCTCTAGGACAGTCAACGTGTCGTCAAGCCTAACTCCCGCATAGGAAGGCGTGCTCGTCAAATTCCTCCGTGAGAACTAGGAAATCTTTGCCTGGTGTCCAGCTGACATGCCAGGTATTCCCAGGGAATTTGCCGAGCACTCCCTCCAACTCTTCCCAGATGCACGACCTGTAAAGCAAACAATGCGCCGTTTCTCAGAGCCGAAACGCGACGCTATCAGAAAACAAGTCGATAGACTATTGGATGCAAAGTTTATTCGAGAAATCAAAAAATCAGATTGGGTAGCTAACCCCGTTCTGGTTCCAAAGAACTCAAAAATCCTTCGGATGTGCGTCGATTTCACCTCAATCAACAAATGCTGTCTAAAGGACCACTTCCCCTTGCCACGAATCGACCAGATCGTCGACTCGACGGCAGTATGCGAGCGCTTATCCTTTTTGGATGCCTACTCTGGCTACACCCAAATAAGGATGAAAGAAGAAGACGAAGACAAGACTGCCTTCATCACACGTTACGGTGTCTACTGCTACACAACTATGCCCTTCGGGCTCAAGAATGCGGGTGCCACATACCAGCGCATGATGCAAAATTGCCTCAAAAAGCAAATTGGACGCAACGTCCAAGTCTACGTTGACGACATCGTCATCAAAACCAAAAAAGAGAGCACACTCCTCGACGACCTGCGCGAAACATTCGCCAACCTCAACAAGTACAAGATTAAGCTCAATCCAAAGAAGTGCATCTTTGGCGTGCCAGCCGGACAACTCTTGGGGTATCTTGTCTCTGCCCGAGGCATCGAAGCGGACCCGGAGAAGATACAAGCTATCCTCACGATGAAACCCCCAACAAAATTGCGAGAGATCCAGCGACTGGCGGGCCGAGTCGCCGCACTCAGCCGCTTCATCAGCAAACTCGGTGAGAAGGCACTCCCGTTCTATCAACTGATGAAGAAAACAGATACTTTCGAGTGGACGTCGGAAGCACAAGCAGCCTTCGACGACCTTAAACGCGTGCTCACGAACCCCCCGATCTTGGTGGCTCCACAAAAGCGTGAGCCACTGTACTTATACGTCGCTGCCACAAACATGGTCATCAGCACAGTTCTCGTCGTCGAGCCCATGGAAGAAGGGCGCACTCACCTCGTGCAAATACCGGTATACTACCTAAGCGAGGTGCTCATATATCAAAACAGCGGTACCCGCACTATCAGAAGTTGGCCTACGCCGTGTTCATGTCTTCGCGCAAAGTTACTCATTACTTCGCAGAACACCCAACAACGGTGGTCAGTTGCAGCCGGGCTAAGCGACATTCTCACTAACCCGGATGCGACAGGAAGAGTCGCCAAATGGGTCATCGAGTTAGGGCCTCGAGACATCAAGTATGAGCACTCGAAAGCAATCAAAGCACAAGTCCTACCAGACTTAACAACAGAGTGGACCGAGGCTCAGCTGCCGGGCATCCCAGACACATCCAATTCTTGGACCATGTACTTCGATAGCTCGAAGAAGAACAAAGGTGCGGGGGCAGGAGTCATCCTCATCTCGCCCAAAGGTGACAAACTCAAGTACGTCTTGCAGATGGACTTCCCCAAACCATCCAACAACGAGGCACAATACGAAGCCCTACTGCATGGCATGCGGATGGCAAAGGCGTGTGGCTGCACTCGACTCATGATCTATGGCGACTCGAACTTGGTGGTGCAGCAAATTATGAAGGCTTGTGATGCTACGGCAGAAAACATGATTGCATATCGTGAGCTATACAACACCAAGGAGGGCAACTTCGACGGATGCGAGTTGCGCCATATCGGGCGCGAGAGCAATGAAGAAGCGGACGCTCTCGCCAATCTTGGATCCACAAAAGCGAAGGTGCCGCCCGGTGTTTTCCTGGAGAAAATCAAACACAGATCCATCAAGACCAAGCAAAAAGTGACGCCTCAAACTTCGACTGCTCCGGATGAAGCAAAGAACCTCACACCCAGCACAGAGGATCCGCCAGTCGAAGTACTACTAATCGAGCCAACATGGACACATCGCTTCCTAGCATATCTGAAGCACGGCGAGCTCCCAGAGGATGTGGCGGAAGCACAACGAGTGACCCGACGCGCCAAGGCATACAACATCATCAACGGCGAACTGTACAAGCGCAGCATATCGGGGACCCTCCAGAGGTGCATAGCGCACGAGGACAGCGAGGCCATACTTCGGGACATCCATGCAGGAACATGTGGACACCATGCAAGCAGTCGAGCTCTTGTCGCCAAAGCCTTTCGAGCAGGGTTCTACTGGCCCACAGCTCTACGAGATGCAGAAGACATAGTGAAGAAGTGCATCGGCTGCCAGAAATTTGCAGCCAAGCCGCACGCACCAGCATCTGAACTGAAGACAATCCCGCTAGCTTGGCCCTTTGACCAGTGGGGACTCGACATGGTTGGGCCACTCAAGAAATCCTCCAAGGGAGGACACACCCACCTCTTGGTAGCAGTCGACAAATTCACCAAATGGATTGAAGCAGTACCCATCACAAGTTCGACTGCCGCAATAGCGGTCAACTTCATCAGGTCAATTATCTATCGTTTCGGAGTCCCGCAATAGCATCATCACCGACAATGGGACAAACTTCACGGCTGAGGAGTTCCGTGACTACTGCCAAGACCAGGGCATCAAGCTCAACTATGCGTCGGTTGCGCACCCACAATCAAACGGTCAGGTGGAGAAAGCCAATGGATTAGTGTGCAGCGGACTCAAGAAACGACTCTTGGTGCCACTCAGACGAGCGGCATGCACATGGGTCAAAGAACTACCATCCGTCGTCTGGAGCCTCCGTACCACTCCTAACAGGTCAACTCAGTACACACCATTTTTATGGTGTACGGCGCAGAAGCAGTCCTGCCGTTCGACATCCTATTCGACGTGCCCAGGGTAACGGCCTACGAGGAAGAGGAAGCGGATGAAGCACTCACAGACGACGTCGACACGCTGGATGAAGCTCGCGACATCGCACTCGCCAGAACAGCTGTCTACCAGCAGAGCCTTCGGAACTACCATAGCCAACGACTGCGCACCAGGTCTTTCGTGGTGGGAGATCTGGTCCTTCGACTGAAGCAGAAGAAGGTGCACAAGCTCGCTTCCCCGTGGGAGGGACCCTTCATCATCACAGAAGTCATCGACGGAGGCGCGTATCGTCTGAAGCACGCGAAGACGGGAGAACTATCTCATAATCCTTGGAACGTCGCGCACCTGCGTCATTTTTATGCATAGGCTAGACGCAAACATGTAATTGCGCTTAAGTGTCAAAGAGGCAACAGGTTTCAGACGTGCTCTTTTCCTTACCAGGGTACCTAAGGGGACTGGAAGATTTTTTATGAGGCGGCCTGTTGTCTTACATGAAATTGGAATATAAGCAATGTTCCTCTACTCCTCGCCTCATCTTTTATTCGTAGCATCTTAGGACGCACCCAAAGACTCGGGGGCTGGCTGCACAAAGCCGCATAACTTCAAAAAACTTCAACCATAATCAACAAACATAGGAGTTTTTGCCGTCTAAAAAACACTAAGAATTCACAATTTCAGCCGCACCCAAACGCTCGGGGGCTGTCTCATACAGAACGTCTCAATCTTGGCCGCACTCGAAGACTCGGTGGCTGCGCCTTATAAAATTCAAAACATTCGAAAGCACTCGAAGACTCGGGGGCTGTGCTGTTCGAACCAATCAAAATAGGGAAAACAGTCGCACGCTCGAGGGCTCGCCCCCACAGAAAAAACAGAAACTTGCCACCTTCATTATCTGTACATACTGCTACAACACAGCAAGGTTATAAGTTATAGACAGGAAAACTTAACCTACTCAGACTTCTCTTCCTTAAGCTCTACCCAGTTATCCTGTTCCTTCGAAACCTTGTGAATCATAACAAGGGCATCAACCCGTGTTGGGCCATAATGCTCCTGCATTGGCACAGGGCCACCACCAGGCACGGGCGGCGGCCCCGCATCAATCCTTTTGAAGTCTAGGTTTGGATGATGAGAGCGGATAAAGCCAAGCGCAATGTTGGCTCCACTAATAAGTTGCTCCTGAACAAACTTCTTGATGGCTTTGCCTTCGCGGAACTTCCTCAATAACGCAGCCAGACCCTGTGGTTGCTCGTTCATAGGAAATAGCGCCTCGTGCACTGATACATCTCAAACGTATCTATAATTTTTGATGTTCCATGTTGATATTATACCAATTGCTACATGTTTTACATACACTTCATAGCATTTTTATACATTTTCTGGGACTAACCTATTAACAAGATGCCACAGTGCCAGTTCCTGTTTTCTGCTGTTTTTGTATTCCAGAAAAGCTGTTAAGGAAATATCCTCGGAATTGGACGAAAATCAACGTACCCAATATTTCACCGACACGATCACGAAGTCCAAAGGGGAGACGAAGAAGAGCCACGAGGCGGCCACGCCATGCCTGGGCACTGGCCCACCTCTGGCCGCGCCCTAGGGTGGCGTGGGCCCCTCGGGTGCCTCCAGCCGCCGCCCTTTCGCCTATATAATCCTCCCGTCCAGAAAACACTAAACACCCGAGCCATATTCCACGAAAAGTTCCAGAGCCGCCGCCGTCGTCAACCCTATCTTGGGAGAGTTCTGAAGCTCTTCCCGGCACCCTGCCGGAGAGGGGAATCATCACCGGAGGGCTCTACATCGCCATGCCTGCCTACAGAGTGATGCGTGAGTAGTTCATCCTTGAATTATCAATCAATCTTTATATGTTATTTATGATCTTGCATGCTCTCCGTTACTAGTAGATGCTTTGGACAAGTAGATGCTTGTAACTACAAGACGGAGTATTTATGCTAGATAGTGGGTTCATGCCTCCAGTAATCTGGGCGAGTGACATCAACGTCTAAGGTTGTGGATGCGCTGTTGCCACTAGGGATAAAATAACCGATGCTTAGCTTAAGGGTGCGTCTGTTAAGTCTAATGCATTTGTTTACATTATGCACAATTCTTAATGCAATAATCTGTTGTTTGCAACTTAATACCAACGGGGGACACGGATGTTAACCTGGCGGTGGATTATTAGTCGTAGATGCAGTTGGATAACGGTCTATGTATTTTTTCGTAATGCTCAATTAAATCTCATAGTAATCATCTTGGCATATATATGCATTGTCATGCGCTCACTATTTTGTCAATTGCCCAGCTATAATTTGTCTACCACCATGTTAGTTATCTTTTATGGAGAGACACCACTAGTGAACTGTGGACCCTGGTCCATTCTTTTACACTGATAAAACCACCAACTGCAAACAATTGTTCTCTTTTACTTTCTGCAATTAAACACTGTTTCCACACCATACGTTTAATCCTTTGTTTTCAGGAAGCCAGGGAGATTGACAACCTTCCTGTTTCGTTGGGGCAAAGTAGTTTGATTGTGTTGTGAGCAGGTTCCACGTCAACAATCCACACATCTGGTACTGTTGGAGAGTGCTGCGCCAGACACCCTTCAACACGCCACTTTTCTGGAGCCATTGACAACCTTCTGAAGTGCTCCTACTCCTCCTGGATTCGATAACCTTGGTTTCATACTGAGGGAAAACTTGCTGCTACACTACATCATACCTTTCTCTTGGGGTCTCCCAACGAACGTGTGTTTTCACGTCATCAAGCAACTTTTTCTGGCGCCGTTGCCGGGGAGTTAGCAGACTTCTGCAAGGGGAGTCTCACGCTTCCAATCTCTTTACTTTGTTTTTGTCTTGTTTAGTTTATTTTTATTTTATCCTTTTTGCTTTTAAATATCAAAAACACAAAAAAATTAAATTCCTGCATTTAGTTTATTTCGGTTTGTTATTATGTCTAGTTGTTTAGTTGTTATCAATGGTTTCTCTCTTTGAAACAAAATCTTATTGGCTAAGTGGGTTCACGAAGGAACAACAAAATTATTATAAGGAATACCGCTTGTCTCAAAAAGGGAATATTTATGGGAACAAATATGTAGATTGAATTATTTTGCTAAAAACTTGTGCTCTACTTATGATGAATCCTACCGCTTTAATGAATCTTTATGTTGTAGAAGGCATAGACACCTCCCTTTCCAATGTGATTATAATGATAATGAAACCTTGGTTGCTTATGCTAAAGGAAACTATGACTTTGGTAATCTTGAACAAATTGAATAATTTTTTGTTTATAAGGGTGCCTATGAAATTGCTGGTTATATTCAAGATGATGATGCTCCTTGTAAAACTGAGAATTTTGCTATACTTGGTTATTACCTTGAATATTATAATGATAATCCTTACATCACTGAATTTCTCGAGAAGACTTATTCTCCAGAACAACTTGCTATCTTTCAGGAACCTGTGGGAGAAGAAATTGCTGAAACTGAAAGCTCATTGGATGAAAAAGAGGAAGAGAGTGATGAACAAAAGAAGGATCTACCTCCTAAAGATAGTAATTCTTTAACTCTTACATTATTTTATTGCCCCCCATGCCTACCTAAGGAGGAAGAATACTATACTGTTGAATGTCATGATTCTATTGAAATATCTCTTTTGATAAAATTGAAGTAACAAGCTCCTTGACTCAAGTAAATGAAATTGCAGAAAATAAAAATGTGCTCCCTAATGTTATATATGATAATTCTCTTGATGATGGTCCTATGTTGCCTAATGATATTAATTATACTACTATTGTCAAAAGTGGGTTTAATAACCCCACCGTTTTTTAGCTTAATAAAAATTCTGTGTCTGTAGATCATGAAAAGCATGCTTTATGTGATAGTTATATTGTTGAGTTTGTTCATGATGCTACTAAAAGTTATTATGAGAGAGGAAAATATGGTTGTAAAAGTTTTCAAGTCACTAAAACACCTCTCTTCATGTTGAAAGTTTTGAAGTTGCATTTGTTTCATCTTCTTATGCTAGTTGCTTTATGCTTCAATAAATTATTTCATTACAAGATTCCTTGCATAGGAAGTGGGTTAGACTTAAATGTGTTTGATATTTGCGTCTTGATTCTCTCTTTTGTTTTTTAATTCTTATTCTTATGAGAGCATCATTAAAATCTTCTAGCCTAGCTAAAAGGCATTAAAGAAAGCGCTTTTGGGAGGCAACCCATTATCTTTTGTTTTTAGTTTTTATTAGTCAAGGAACTTGTTTACTTCTGTAACAACTCATTTGTATCTTTTATTTATCGTATTGTTGTGCCAAGAAAAGTCTCTAATTATAAGATGATGCTAGATTTTGATTGCTGCGCAGAAACAGATTTTTTCTGTTCACTGTATGAAATTTCTAAATTCATAGAAAGTTGGTTTAAATCTGCAAATTTTTGTGCGTAATCCTGATATATGTACGCATCTTTCGTTAGTTCAAAGTTTTTCGATCTGAGAAACGTAAGTGCCCCGAAAAAAATCGTCTTTACGGACTGTTCTGCTTTAGACAGATTATGTCTTTTATTTTGCATTCTCTCTTTTACAAGCGTCAGGTGGAATTCTTTTTGGGTGGAAGAGCTTCACATAAGGCTAGTAACAGTAGTTAATGTTTAAAGTAATTAGTCATGTTTGTGTCCTTACAGAACATGTGAGTTTTTGTTGATGCAGTAACCCTCTAATGAGAATTACTTTGAGTTTGGTGTGGCGGAAGTTTTCAAGGGTCAAGAGAGAAGAGTGATATAATAGGATCAAGAAGAGTGAAGGGCTTAAGCTTGGGGAGCCTCCCATGGATCTCCCCAGCATATTTCAAGAAGACTCAAGCGTCTAAGATTGGGGATGCCCAAGGCATCTCCTTCTTCATCGGCAAAATTATCAGGTCATCTCTAGTGAAATTATATTTTAATTCTTTCACATCATATGTGCTATTCTTGGAGCATCTGTGTGCTTTTATTTTCAGTATGTTATTTTTATTTCTCTGATCACAACTTGTTGGATCCTTGCATTCTTGTTTGGGAGAGACACGCTCCGCTTTTTCATTTGAATACTCCTATTATTCACATATACTTGTTGAGTATTCCCATCTAGCGCTGTTAAGCTTTTAGCTCTTGTTTTCATGTATCTCTTGTCAGAGCTATTAGTTCTTTCAAAGAAAGTACTCTCTTGCTTCACTTATACCTGTTTGGAGAGTTGTTAAATAAGTTGATTGGTGTTTGGTTGGAACAGAAAATGTTGCATGTGGTAAATGGTATAATGGAAAAAACTTACATACTCCTGTAGATCACTATCTTGGTTAATTTGATACTTGTCAATTGTTTTGAGTTACCAAGTAGGTCATGTTTAAGCTTTTGCATCATGTAAGTAAAACCCATTAGTGGAGAACTACCGTAAAGCTTGTTGAAATTTGGTTTGCATAAGTGGTAATTCTAAGGTCTAGATATTTTTTAGTAAAAGGGTTTGGTTAACAAGGAAGACAGTGTGGAGTCTTATAATTTTTTCAATATGTTTGCCATATAATTCTTGGTGTAGCGGTTGATAGTCTGTGTTTGCTTAAATAACCTTGCTAGCCTAAACTCTGTACTGAGAGGGAATGCTTCTCGTGCATCCAAATCCTTGAGCCAAAATCCATGCCATCTGTGTCCACCATAACTACCTATATGTGGTATTTTCTTGCCACTCCAAGTAATTTTTTCATGTGCTACCTTTAAACTATTCAAAATTGTTACTATTCCCTTTTTGTGTCAATGTTAACCAAGCTCATGAGGACGTGGTTGATGTCATTATTTCACTTGTCAAACAGACTTTACCACCAGACTAGCGGCATATACATCCGCTTATCTATTAATTTTGCAAAAAGAGCTGGCAAAGGGATGCCCAGTCCCAATTAATTACAACTTTAACCGCTTAATCTCTTCACATTTTGTCAACTGATACTCAGTGAAACATCTGCATGTGTAAACAAAAGAGCAGAGGGATGATCTACCTTGCTGGTAGAAATAACGTCCTTCATGGGAGCCGCTCTTAAAAGTCTGGTTGGTAGGGGTAATATTGCACTTTCCACTACTGATTCGTTGACCAATTAACACACACCTCTCAAAACTAAATTTTTACTCTCTATATGCTTTCAAAAACTAAAAAGCTCTAGCACATGATTTAATCTCTGCTTCCCTCTGTGAAGGGCCTTTCTCTTACTTTTCTGTTGAGTCAGTTTTCCTACTTCTTTCTATCTCCACAAGCAAACACTAGTGTCAACTTTGGTACAACATTTGTTATATGCTATATATTGAACCTATTATATTGCTTTGTATTGACAATATCCATGAGATAAATATGTTGAAGTTGAAGCAAATACTGAAATTTAAATCTTCCTTTGTATTGGTTAAATACCTTTTACTTAGAATCTATTGCTTCTTGAGTTAACTCTTATGTAAACTTGTGGATGCAATGTCTCCAAAGTACTATTCATGAAAAGTTTTGCTCATATGATTCAGTTGTTTACTCATTATTTATTTGGTAGCAAACTATAGACCATTGACTTGGATCACTTCATTCATTCATATGTGCTTTACAATATATTTGATCAAGATTATGATGGTAGCATGTCACTTCAAAAATTATTATGGTTTTATCGCTTACCAACTCGAGGACGAGTAGGAACTAAGCTTGGGGATGCTTGATAAGTCTCAAACGTATCTATAATTTTTGATGTTCCATGTTGATATTATACCAATTGCTACATGTTTTACATACACTTCATAGCATTTTTATACATTTTCTGGTACTAACCTATTAACAAGATGCCACAGTGCCAGTTCCTGTTTTCTGCTGTTTTTGTATTCCAGAAAAGCTGTTAAGGAAATATCCTCGGAATTGGACGAAAATCAACGTACCCCAATATTTCACCGACACGATCACGAAGTACAAAGGGGAGACGAAGAAGGGCCACGAGGCGGCCACGCCATGCCTGGGCGCGGGCCCACCTCTGGTCGCGCCCTAGGGTGGCGTGGGCCCCTCGGGTGCCTCCAGCCGCCGCCCTTTCGCCTATATAATCCTCCCGTCCAAAACCCTAAACACCCGAGCCATATTCCACGAAAAGTTCCAGAGCCCCCGACGTCATCAACCCTTGCTCGGGAGGGTTCTGAAGCTCTTCCCGGTACCCTGCCGGAGAGGGGAATCATCACCGGAGGGCTCTACATCGCCATGCCTGCCTCCGGAGTGATGCGTGAGTAGTTCATCCTTGGACTACGGGTCCATAGCAGTAGCTAGATGGATGTCTCTCCACTTTGTGCTATCATGTTTATATCTTGTGAGCGGCCTATCATTATCAAGATCATCTTATTGTAATACTACATGTTGTGTTTGCTGGGATCCGATGAATAATGATACTATGATCAAGTTGATTATCAATCAATGTTTATATGTTATTTATGATCTTGCATGCTCTCCGTTACTAGTAGATGCTTTGGCCAAGTAGATGCTTGTAACTCCAAGAGGGAGTATTTATGCTAGATAGTGGGTTCATGCCTCCAGTAATTTGGGCGAGTGACAGCAACGTCTAAGCTTGTGGATGTGCTGTTGCCACTAGGGATAAAATAACCGATGCTTAGCTTAAGGGTGCGTCTGTTAAGTCTAATGCATTTGTTTACATTATGCACAATTCTTAATGCAATAATCTGTTGTTTGCAACTTAATACCAACGGGGGACACAGATGTTAACCTGGCGGTGGATTATTAGTCATAGATGCAGTTGGATAACGGTCTATGTATTTTGTTGTAATGCCCAATTAAATCTCATAGTTATCATCTTGTCATATATATGCATTGTCATGCGCTCACTATTTTGTCAATTGCCCAGCTGTAATTTGTTTACCACCATGTTAGTTATCTTTTATGGAGAGACACCACTAGTGAACTGTGGACCCGGTCCATTCTTTTACACTAATAAAACCACCAACTGCAAACAATTGTTCTCTTTTACTTTCTGCAATTAAACACTGTTTTCCATACCATACGTTTAATCCTTTGTTTTCAGCAAGCCAAGGAGATTGACAACCTTCCTGTTTCATTAGGGCAAAGTAGTTTGATTGTGTTGTGAGTAGGTTCCATGTCAACAATCCACACATCAGGTACTGTTGGAGAGTGCTGCGCCAGACACCCTTCAACACGCCAATTTCTGGAGCTGTTGACAACCTTCTGAAGTGCTCCTACTCCTCCTGGATTCGATAACCTTGGTTTCATACTGAGGGAAAACTTGCTGCTGCACTACATCATATCTTCCTCTTGGGGTCTCCCAACGAACGTGTGTTTTCACGTCATCATGCACTCGAGCTAGGGCCAACCGGAAGGAGTCGATATAAATCGCAGTGTGCCAAGCACGTTCCAAGACCTTCGCTAACACGCTACCCCTCGCCCTATCCGACCAGAACGGGTGAGTCGAATAGAATGAGTTATTGGCATAACTGTCCAGTCGGTCGCGAAGGCGCACCTCTTCGGCAGGCTCGTCAAAGCAAGCACCTGGGCACAAAGCAACAGTTTCAGTCGCACAACTAAATACAAACACTGCAGTTGTTGGGAGTCTCGAGTGAACTTACATTCCAGTTGCAGATTTACTTTATCCAGCTCCGCAAGCAAAAAGTTCTCTCACTCGGCAGCCAGAGAAGGCTTCGATTGTAGATCAGCCAATTCGGCCTTCGTATCCTTCAACTCCTGCTCTGTCTTAGAAAGCTTCAGTTGAAGGAACTCGATAAGCTTCTGATCATTCACACTGCGGGTGCCCGACTGCGAAACCCGAAGTGGTCCCAGATGGTGCACCATGCGCTCCAGACTACAGAAAACAGCACGGACATAAGATTAACGCAGCAGAGCACCAACCCCATGTTCAAACAGACTCGGGGGCTGATTGATTCAACAAGACATTCATAGTTCAACCAGGCATAAGCAAAAGGCAAATATTCACAACGGCCGATAAGGCATTACACGATAAAGATGCAAAAGAAGGTCAACCTCACTACCTAAGAGGTGGACTCAGACCTAGACCTAATAGAACGAGCGGCACGCTCAGAAGCTTCAGCAGAATGCCTCTCAATCATGGCCACCAGGTTCTTGGCCAGCTGCACCGCTTGCCCTTTGATAGCACCCATCTGAACAGTCGACATCTCAGACTTTTTCGGGAAACTCGCAACTACCTTCGAGTAGTCGCAAGCAACCCCGTGCATCAGCATCAGCAGGAAGGAAGACTCCGAGCCCCATACCGTTTGGGCGCAGGCGAAGTACGCCAGGGTCGACGATCCGAGGCCGAAGAGCTTAGCAAATTCTTCAATTGAAGAGGGAGGAGTGTGTCGCAGCAGTGGAACATGGGGTTCCCCTAGTGCTGCCAAAGTGGGTCCACCCCATGTGGGCCCAAGATGAAGATGGACAAGACCAAGACTCAAGTCAAGCTGGCGGGTTCACCGTCGGGACACGCAAGGCCTACGTCGACAAAGGGCTCCGGTCCTGGGGACCTGCCGGGTCCCCGAACCAAGCAAGAAGGCCAGGAAGGACCCGAGAGCCCGAGTTCCCGGCAGGAGGCCAGGCTCCCTCTCGGGTACTTCCCCACGTCCCTGTGGATAAGCTCTCCACCTCAGCGCAGAAGACTTGGGAAGCAAGGCGAAGGCAGCGCAGGCGGGAAGCACAGCCCGTGGTGGTGTCAGCTCCTGTCCACCCCAAGGCGGACGCTCCCACCTAACCCAAAGGGGACGCTAGGCTGAGGAGAGGCCACGTCTCCTCCTAAACTAGATGAGGAGGGTCCTTCACCCTGAAGGTCCCTCATGCCCCTCACGTGACCCTGTGGCAACCCTTTAGCCTATAAAAGGAGGACCAAGGCACGGAGGAGAGGGGGGAGAAAAGGAGAAAGAACACAAGGTCGAACCAAGGCACAAGTTCGACCGGAGCAAGACTAGACTAGGGCTGTGAAGGTAGAGGGGAAGGTGATCTCCTCCGGGTCAGGATCTGTCCTTCTTCTACCTCCAGCCAAAACCCTTCCGGGTACCCCATCCGGGAGGTTCCATTGTAAGCTACACTATGAAGAACCCATCAATCTAGACATGCAGTAGTAGGGCTTTTAACCCTCGGGCGGCCTGAACCTGGGTAGCTCCTTGTGTCCCTTTGGTTTCATGCTTTGATCGTGGAGAGGAGAGCTTGATCTAGACTCCGCCCGAGAAGACGATTCTCAGCCTCCTTCGCGCCCCGTGCCGAACCTAAAAGGGGGTATCCTATACTCCCGGTGTTCGTGCATCGAGACACGACATCTGGCGCGCCAGGTAGGGGGCGCAAGCGCTGGTTTCATCTTCATCAAGTTCATCGGCAAGTTCTTCGTCAAGCATGCCGCCGAAGAAGAAGGGAGACCCTGCGGCGTCCAAGCAGGTTTCTCCCTCACGCACTCAAGCTTCAGCTGAACGTCGTGCTGCTGGCGCACGGCGGAGCGTCTCTCCGTCCCCGCCTCCCATGGAGAGGGTGGCGCCGGACGAAGTGGACGGTCGCGACAAGGACAACGGCCCTGGTGGAGCGGCGGCTCCGAAGGGCACCACCATGCCTCCTCCTCGCTCGGGGGAGAAGAGCGTCTGCAACGGCGCTGGCAAGGAGCCCACCGCTAGAGGAGGGAACCACGGCGTTCGCCCCAGCGGGGATCCACGAGCATCCAAGAGCAAGACTTCCGCGCACTCGCCTTCGGACGCGCAAGCTCGCCATGATGCTCTAGTCGCTGCCAAGGCCCTGATGCAGTTCCCTCCAAGCAGCGGCGATCCCAAGGTCTACCAAGAATGGAGGACTCGCGTCGAGAGGCTCCTCGACTTCGCCGATGGTGGTCCATAGGTCGAACCCACTCAAGCTCCCACCGTCGACGATCCCGGAGCAGCACAAGACAAGACACGTGATCCGCGAGGCCAGCCTCGTGGTGAACGTCAAGTCAAAACGGCGCCTCCTCGCACCGCGCCACCGATGGCTGATCGGCTAAACCGCGATCACGGTGAGGCCATCTCCATCGGGTCGTCTACCTCGCGCAACCCAGATCTTCGTGACGAGCTCAACAGCCGTCAGAACGAGGATATGCGCTCCCGCATCGAGCGTCGCCGAGAACGTCACCGCCGGGAAGATCGGGGCATCGACCTCACCGAAGGCTGCCTCGCCCTCGCCCCCGAGTTCCGCCACTTCAACTGGCCCAAGAAATTCAAGATCGACGTTCTCCGCTACGACGGCACCACGAACCCCCGGGACATTCTGCAGATCTACTCTCTTGCTGTAATGGTCGCCGGGGCCGACGAGGTCATGATGGTCAACTGGTTCCCGTTGGCCCTGAAGGGAGACGCCCAGACTTGGCTTCTCAACCTTCCCAAGTGCTCCATCCGTTCCTGGCGGGCACTGAAGGAGCAGTTTCTGGGGGCTTTCCAAGGCGGGTACGAGCGCCCGGGGGCTCCCAGTGATCTTCACGACTTCAAGCAGCTGCCGGGTGAAACTCTCCGCAAGTTCATCCAGCGCTTCACCCAGAAGATGAACACCATCCCGTGCATCACGGAGGAGTTGGTGAACCAGTCCTTCCACGCCAACGTCCGTAACCCCAAGATGCGCGAGAAGCTGAGCATCCATCGCGTCGAGTCTGCTCGTAAGCTCTGGGAGCTTGCAGATCGGTGCGCTCGAGCTGAAGAAGGAGTCAAGTTCCTCGGGGAGGATGAACCCGAGGACAAGGCCACTCCAGCCAAGAACAAGAAGCGGGACCCTGGACCCGACAAGCGGATCTTCGTCACCGAGCCTCTTCCGAAGAAGGCCAAGCTCGTGCTGACTTCCGAGGAAGAAGGTGAAGGTGATCCCTGGTGCCACATCCATCCAGAAGGTAACCACTTGCTCAAGGACTGCCGCATGCTCAAGAACCTCGCCATCCGGGAGCAACATCGAGCTGACGGGGTCAGTCAAGAAGGTTGCTACAACTGCGGCACTGCCGGGCACATCGCTCGTGACTGTCCCACGGGTCGCCAAGGCGGAGGCGGCCGTGGATGGAACCGAGGCGGTTACCGCGGGGGCCGTGGAGGAGGACGCGGCGGTCAAGGTGGTCGTGGGTACAACACTCCGGAGGCCGCCCACGGCGGCAACGGGGAAGCTCCGGCTCCCCAAGGAGGTAACGGCGGCAAGTATCAAGAAGTCACTGGAGTTGTCGGGTGCATCCACGGAGGGTCTTCTCTGCCTCCCTCCAACGGCAACTGCAAGAGACTTGTCCGGGAGCTGAACGCGGTTGCTTCTGCTCCGTCCAAGCCCCTGGACTGGTCCAGTCAAGTCATCACCTTCGACCCAGAAGACCACCCTGCCAGCACTGCCGGGGTCGGGACCCTGCCGCTGATCGTGTCGCCCGTCATCCACAACTACAAGGTCACCAAGATGCTGGTCGACGGAGGTTCTAGCCTGAACTTGACTCCCCCCAAGAAGGCGCCATTCCATGGCGATCCGCAGCTGACCAAGAAGGTGGCGCTAACCAGCACGGAGTTCGCTCCATCACCATCGGCGCCCGCCTCACCGACAAATAGGAAAGCGCGCTCGTCGCCTTCCTTCGGGAAAACTCTGACGTCTTCGCGTGGGAGGCGTCAGGTTTACCCGGCGTTCCAAGGGAGGTGATCGAGCACAAACTGGCGGTCAATCCGGGGGCTCGCCCCGTGAAGCAGGTTCTCCGGAACCAAAGCAAGGAAAAGCTGGAATTCATCATCGCCGAGGTGGACAAGTTGATAGAAGCTGGTGTCATCCGGTCGGTTCCCCATCCAAGCTGGGTGGCCAACCCCGTGGTGGTACCGAAGCCCATGACCTTCAAGTGGAGACTCTGCATCGACTTCACAGACCTGAATAAGGCCTGTCCCAAGGACCCTTTCCCCCTGCCGCGGATCGACATGATCGTGGATTCCACGGCCGGGTGCGAGCTGCTGTGTTTCTTGGACGCCTTCTCCGGGTACCACCAGATCATGATGTCGCTCGAGGACCAAGAGAAGACGGCCTTCATCACTCCCAAGGGCTGCTACTGCTACACCCGGATGCCTTTTGGCCTCCGGAACGCCGGCGCTACCTTCCAGCGCGCAATGCAAGCTTGCCTGGGCCGCAACGTTGAAGCGTACATCGACGACATCGTGGTCAAGACCCGGTACAAGGACTCCCTCATCCAAGACCTGCACGAGACCTTCGAGAACCTCCGCCGGGTCAACTTCAAGCTCAACCCCGACAAGTGCGTGTTCGGGGTCCCCTCCGGCAAGCTGCTGGGTTTCCTGGTCTCTCACCGAGGGATCGAGGCGAATCCGGACAAAATCAAGGCAATCGAGCGCATGGAGGCGCCCCGGCGGGTCAAGGACGTACACGCCTCAACGGGTGCATCACTGCACTCGGGCGCTTCATCTCAAGGCTTGGGGAGCGGGCCTTACCGTTCTTCAGGCTGCTCAAGAAGTCAGGCCCCGTGGAGTGGACCTCCGAGGCCGAGGAAGCCCTGCAGTCCCTTAAGCGCTACCTCGCCTCGCCACCAATCCTCGTGGCACCAGAAGAAAGGAGCCCCTACTACTGTACATTGCTGCCACCAACCAGGTGATCAGCGCTGTGCTTGTGGTAGAGCGTGACGCTCCTCCGAAGAAGTCAAGCAAGATCAAGGGCAAGCGACCCGGGAACTCTCTCCGGGACAACCGTGCAAGAAAAGGCTGCCGGGTGACCAGGGGTCTCGATCCTGACGTCACTGCAACCTTACCAGACGTGCGGAGCCCGTCGGGAATGGAGAATCTCCCTCCGACGAGACTTCGCCGGGGGCTACCTCGTCCCCACCCCAAGACGTCGACGTGGAGGAAGCCGAGCCCTCTCAGGACTCGGCGACCCGCAAGGTGCAGCACCCGGTCTACTTCGTCAGCGCAGTGCTGCGCGACGCCCGGGAGCGGTACCCCATGATGCAGAAGCTGCTGCTGGCAATCCTCATTGCCTCCCGCAAGATGAGGCCGTACTTCCAAAGCCATCCCATCACGGTGGTGTCCAAGTACAACCTAAGAAGCCCCCTGGAGAACCCACTTGCCACTGGTCGCATATCATGGTGGGCCATGGAGCTTCAAGGTTTCGGTCTCAAGTTCGAGCACACGGACAACATCAAGAGTCAGGCGCTGGCGGATTTCACGGCCGAGTGGACCGAGACGGCGTTCGACGACCCGGAAGAGGAAACCTGCCTCCCCGGGAAGGAAGATCCTAGCGCCTGGACCATGCACTTCGACGGCTCCTACACCAAGGGGAAAGGAGGTGCTGGGGTTGTCCTAACCTCACCAACCGGGGACCGGCTGAAGTACGTCGTCCAGATGCACTACCAAGGGAACATCTCCAACAACACGGCGGAGTACGAGGGCCTGCTCGCAGGACTTCGTGCTGCCATCGGCCTCGGCATCAACAAGATCGTCGTCAAGGGTGACTCTCAGTTAGTCATCAAACAAGTGAACAAGGAGTACGCGTGCCCTCAGATGGCACCATACGTTGAAGAGGTCTGGAAGCTGCAGCGGCGCTTCGACAACTTCCGGGCTGTGTACGTCCCACGGGGAGAAAACACGGCCGCGGATGAGCTATCGCAGGTGGCGTCCAAGCAAGAACCAGTGCCTCCCGGGATCTACATCGAGGTCCTCAGGCGACCTTCGATCCACCCGAGAGGCTCGCGACAAGATCTGCGCCGGGGGCTGGCGACCCTTCTACCTCGACAACACGGGTAGCCAGCCCAGAAGCTCAAGACCCGGCAGCCCCTCAGCGGAGGAAGCTATGCTTTCTTTCCGTCGGATGGTGCTACCGGTGGAAGGAACCCACCCACCCTGGGCCCGGGACATCGTCAAGTACATCATGGAGCACGCCCTCCCGGAGGACGATCACGACGCCGAGCGGGTGGCTCGTCAAGCCAAGCTCTACGTCATGATCGACGGCGAGCTCTACCGGCGACGGGACAACGGAGTCAAGCTCCGCTGCATCCTCAAGAACAAGGCCAAGTACTGCTACGGGACATCCACGAGGGCACATGTTCAAGTCATGTGGCATCAAGATCACTGGCGGGTAAAGTTTTCGTCACGGGTTCTACTGGCCAACAGTCCTCAGTGATGCGAGCAGCTAGTCAAGACCTGTGAAGCCTGCCAGTACTATGCGAAGAACATACATCAGCCGGCGCAAGCTCTGCAGCCAATTCCAATCTCCTGGCCGTTCGCGGTCTGGGGGCTGGACATCGTGGGAAGATACCGAAGTCTGTCGGGGGCCATGAATACCTTTTCGTGGCCATCGACAAGTTCACAAAGTGGGTGGAAGTGATGCCAGTACCAAGACAGACAGCTCAAGCAGCCATCAAGTTCATTGAAGGGATCGTGTACCGCTTCGGAGTACCCAACAGAATCATAACGGACAATGGCTCTCAGTTCACAAGCCGATCCTTCCTCAACTTCTGTGAAGAGCTGGGAATCAAGGTGTGTTTTGCCTCGGTGTCCTACCCAAGGTGCAATGGGCAAGTGGAGCGAGCCAATGCGGAGGTCCTAAAGGGTTTGAAGACCAAGGCCTTTGACAAGTTAGAAGACAAGGGCAAGAACTGGATTGAGCATCTACCAAGTGTCTTGTGGTCCCTCAGAACCACACCAAGCAGAGCCACTCAAGAAACACCATTCTTCCTTGTCTATGGAGCAGAAGCCGTCTTGCCAACAGAGCTCAGGCATGGATCCCCCCGGGTACTTGCCTATGATGAAGACGCACAAGCTGAGAGGAGGATTGATGACATCAACTTCCTGGAAGAGGTGCGGTGTCGAGCTTCTTACGATCTGCTCGATACCAGCAAGGGCTCCGCCGCTATCATGATCGCCATATCCGTTCACGGGTACTGGAACCCGGAGACCTGGTTCTCCGCAAGAAGCAGAAGCTTGATAACATGAACAAGCTGTCTCCAAGTGGGAAGGACCTTATCGGGTGACGCATACCCTGAGACCCGGAGCTGTTTATCTGGAGGACGAGAAAGGCAGGCCGCCTGGAACATCGAGAATCTCCGGAAATTCTACCCCTGAATACGAACATGAATCGCAGATAGTTCGAGTCAACTAAGCACGCCCAAGGGGCTAGTGTTCTGTATAAGGGTGTAAGAATCGTCGCCAAGGAATAAAAGATAAGTTTTTCAATTCCGTGAGCCTCTCTTGTTGTCGTGAAGTGTGTTATCCGTAACAACCCCCAAGCAGGGGGCTGACATGGTGCCGGTGGCTGACAGGTCGAGCGCGAGTAGCCTATCAGTAGGCGCTGCCACCTGATCGTGCCGTACTGCCGCGGTAAGAAGTGGAACGGGCAGTGCTGTGTTTTAAAGAACCTAAACACAGAAATGCACATTCAACTTTGCTTGCGGGTTGCTCCGGATGAAACACTTTCACGACATGTAAGGGAGGGTCCATTCTTTTCCTACTGAAAGTGTGTTATGTGTAGCGCCTCTCCCGGGACAGGAATGGATGCTGAAGAGCGGCTCAGGAGCTGGTACCCGGGAAGGACAGAAGATCAAGGCACGGCAAAAACCAGCTAAGTCTTTGCATGTGCATCTTGCATTCTAGGCATAATATCTCGCTCGGAGTCAATATACCACCAACCTGCGCATGCTTGACAGTTGATGAGAACCTTTGCGGGGGTAATGCGTCCTCCCCGGCGAACGGTCAGATTTCCCTTCTGGCCTAGTACCCGTGGCTGTGGAGTGGACTCCCGGAAGGCATAGTGCTCTTAGGGGTGCTGCTACCGGTGCAGGCGGTTAGAGTACTTGTCACCTAAGAGATCTCCTCAGAAAACTTGACGGCGCGTTAGTGCAAGGGAGGTTTGGGAAATGACCCCGGGAGTTGAGCCCTAGGATTGCATTCATCTGAACTTACATTCTGAATTTACAATTCTGATTACATTCAGTCGAAGCTTTCCTGGATACATATCTAGCCTATGCTACTAAGGCCAGCTCAGGCTCCTGGCTGCGCAGATCTGTCTTCTGTTTTATTGCCTGCCGGGTGCACTCTTTTCTTCCGGGGACGCCTGGATGAAAAGATAACACGCGTGCAGGATCTTGTCAGGCGCGTCGAAGAGCTCGACCCCCTTCTGCCGACCAGGGCGCTCCAGGGCCAAAGAGACGGAAGATTCCGTCCGCCAGTTCGCCTACGGACTGACTCTCGGCCTACAAAAGCAGTCCAGGTCAAGATCGAGGTCATCCAAGAAAAAAGGCGGAAAAACAGAGAAGAGCAAACAGTGAACCTGTTCGATGGCCTCGAGCTCAGCCACAACCAAGGACAGCTCCGGAATACCGGCAGTCCTTTCCTTCAGGATGGACCACAGGTGCGCCCTCCTCACTGCCCTAATCCTTGCCTCTTCTTGGGCAACAGGACCGAGACAGCCGCCAGGCGAGCGACATTCTGGGCAGCAGAAGAACGGGACGCAACCTCGCCATCAGTGGCTCGGGCTCCAGCTTCGCTGGGTGCCTCCGCCGCTCCTCAAAGACGGACTCCGCCGTCGACACGTCGGACAAGGCCCTCTCTGCTTCGCCAGACATTGTTCTGCGGGCGTGGAGAGGCAAGGAAGAAGAGGAGCGGAGCAAGGCGAGAAGATGTGTCAAGGGGTTGGAGTCTGGAGGGTCTTTTATAGGCCTCCCACGCTCCACCTACCCCTTGACGCTACGGCTGCTGCAGTAATGGGAGCGCGTTTTGCAAAAAACTCGTTCTCATTCACACGCGACACGAAGACAAGGAGGAAACAAGATCTTCTTCATTTACAAGGACTACAAGGGGACGATCTTTTTTACAACAAAAAGGTTGGCTCCCATCGAGCAAGGAGCACCGCCGTACAATGGAAGACGCTACTTCCAGAAGTACGTCGTCAAGGCCGCCGGGAGGAGGTCAACGAGATCTCCATGGCGCCCGTCCGAAGCTCCTCGCCTTCAGGAAGACGAGCTCCCCTCGACCTTGATGTCAGATGAGTTTTCCTCATCTTCATCCTCGTCGTAGGAGCTCGAGCTGCCGCTGCTGCTCTCCATGCAGCACTCCACGCGTCCGCCATCGACACCGAAGATCTTCACGGAGAGCGTCGCATCTCCGTCGTACCGGAACACCAAGCATTGCCCCCGGACAGGCGGCGGGCACGGGAGAACGACTTCCACCCCGGACCCAGAAGCATGGCGCCTTCAGTGGTGCGCTCCGCCATGGCCCAGGAGGGGCCATTGGGGCAGCCTTCCACTTGCAGCCAGAAGCCGGAGGGTCCGATGTCCTCCGTCGCCATCGCGAAGGAATCCGGCAGGAGAAGCCGGCTGCGAGGCCTGCGGTTCAGATCCACGATGAACTCGAACGGCGCGAAGCTGGTATGAACCATGCTCCTAGGAGGGGGAGCAGCGGTGCCGCGGCCTCCACGGCCGCCGCGACCGCGAATCCCACGACCTCGCGGAACAGCTCGACCACGAGTGGAGGGGCCACTCTCCGCAGCAGCTGAAGAAGAACGAGGGCGCCCAACTCCTCTCCTCGCTCTCGCCATTGGCGCTGGCAGCTTGTGGGGAGGCCTGGAGTTGGACTGAGGAAGAAGATGAACAAAGAGCCAGGGGTGCGCCTCGCTTTTATAGCCGCGGCGGCCTCTGTCAGGTGTCTCCTCGGTTCTTCCGTTACTGGGAATCGAGGGGGCCATCGCAGTTATTCCCCCAAGCGGAGTAACTCCAAGACCTTCAAGGCCATCAATGAAGCAGAGCAAGGAAGACCAGGTGCCCGGGGACCCACTTTGACCTATCTTTAGGCCATGGCCCCGGCAGCTGGAGCAAGAGCCGCCGGGACCATGCCCGGGGGCTACTGTCGCAGCAGTGGAACATGGGGTTCCCCTAGTACTGCCAAAGTGGGTCCACCCCATGTGGGCCCAAGATGAAGATGGACAAGACCAAGACTCAAGTCAAGCTGGCGGGTTCACCGTCAAGACACGCAAGGCCTACGTCGACAAAGGGCTCCGGTCCTGGGGACCTTCCGGGTCCCCGAACCAAGCAAGAAGGCCAGGAAGGACCCGAGAGCCCGAGTTCCCGGCAGGAGGCCAGGCTCCCTCTCGGGTACTTCCCCACGTCCCTGTGGATAAGCTCTCCACCTCACCGCAGAAGACTTGGGAAGCAAGGCGAAGGCAGCGCGGGCGGGAAGCACGCCCGTGGTGGTGTCAGCTCCTGTCCACCCCAAGGCGGACGCTCCCACCTAACCCAAAGGAGACGCTAGGCTGAGGAGAGGCCACGTCTCCTCCTAAACTAGATGAGGAGGGTCCTTCACCCCGAAGGTCCCTCATGCCCCTCACGTGACCCTGTGGCAACCCCTTAGCCTATAAAAGGAGGACCAAGGCACGGAGGAGAGGGGGAGAGGAGAAGAACACAAGGTCGAACCAAGGCACAAGTTCGACCAGAGCAAGACTAGACTAGGGCTGCGAAGGTAGAGGGGAAGGTGATCTCCTCCGGGTCAGGATCTGTCCTTCTTCTACCTCCAGCCAAAACCCTTCCGGGTACCCCATCCGGGAGGTTCCATTGTAAGCCACACTATGAAGAACCCATCAATCCAGACATGCAGGAGTAGGGCTTTTAGCCTCCGGGCGGCCTGTGTCCCTTGGTTGCATGCTTTGATCGTGGAGAGGAGAGCTTGATCTAGACTCCGCCCGAGAAGACGATTCTCAGCCTCCTTCGCGCCCCGTGCCGAACCTAAAAGGGGGTATCCTATACTCCCGGTGTCCGTGCATCGAGACACGACAGAGTGCCTCGGGAAAGATGCTCTTATACAAAGCAGCAAATGCACCCTTGGACTTGTCGAGAGAATCCTTGGCCCGAGCACACAGCAAGTCAAAGGCGCCAACAACGCGCTCGAGTGAGTCTCCCCTCCCTTCACCTGCAGGTTCCAGGCCAAGAACACCTGGCGGCGCAAACAAGAGAACAATATCAGTAGAATGAAAAGACATTACCCTTTACTCCCATCACAAAATGAGCAACATTTACCTTCCACGACATCGGCCAAAGCGTGGAGACGATCCACTTGCAGACTCTCGGTGTCCTTCACCCGCTTCACCTCCGCCCGTTTCAAGTTCAGCACCTTTTCGAGCTCCTGCACGCGGGTGGACGCTGCCTTTTGCTCCCCTACAAAAACAGCGCAAAATATTCACTTAGGATGATACGTGCAACACAAAAAAATGTGGAGAGAGTCGAAAACAGTTTGTACTTTCTGCTTGGTCCACCCTAGCTCGAAGCTGGTCTCGCTCGTGCTCCATCTGCACGAATGAGGTACCTGTTTCCACCATAAGGCGGAAAATGGGCTGCCAAAAGAAGAAGGAAAAGGCAAGAAAGAGATGTCAAATACAAATCAAGTCTATGCCCAACTATTTTAGTTACCCATAGCCTCGGGGGCTACCCCATCGAGAGCGCTGTCGCGCACCCGATAAAGCATGTGAGGATAAGCAAAACTTACGTGATCCAGGTGCGCAGATGGCGCGGCACCCGAAGAGGCAGGTGGGCACTCTGGAGCACTCGGTGGCGCAGCAGCTGCTGAATGCGTCTCTGCACGGGCTGCATTGCCAGTCGATGACGAAGGGGTCACCTGTGGTACAGCCGAAGGAGTTTCGGCTGTCGGGTGCTCCTCCGCCACGGGGCTGCACCATGAGATGTGTGATAACCCACAAGTATATGGGATCGTGTGTAGCCTTTTCGATAAGTAAGAGTGTCGAACCCAACGAGGAGCTAAAGGTACGACAAGTATTCTTTCAAGTTCTATCAACCACTGATACAACTCTACGCACACTAAACGTTTACTTTATCTAGGAAATAAAACTAGACTACAATACGGGTATGAGAGATAGCTTTGCGAGATAATAAATAACAAGAAAGTAAATGTTAGTGCTGCAGCAATAAAATACACTAAGTAAACATAAACTAACAGTACCATGAGTGTGGAAAAGTGGTGGTAATTGTGATGGCTTTGTCCAAGATTAATTACCGAATATATCGGGTTCATTGTTTTTGATGCAGTTTTCTATGTGGGAGATGCTAAATATACATGCACTCCACTACTTGGAATTACAAGTGCTATATGATTGGATTGTTAGAAAGCATCCGCGAATACTAACAATGCATTAAGGTTTCCCCAACCATAGCCTTAAGTTTATGGTCCTCTTAATCCCATACGTGTAGCTAACCGGTTCGCGCCCTTAGATTTCTGTCACTCCGGCAGGACTCCCCCCTTCGTTTACAAATACTACCAACCCCGTGATGTTGATCCATGCGCGCACAAGTATAATGGACACCAAAGGACAGTACCATATCAACATACAACTCTAATGAACCAAAGACATTCAACCAAGCAATCAAAAGACAAATAAACTACACAAACATGTCATAGATCATAGGATAAATATTATAGCATCAAACAACATGTTTACATAGGACGGTACAGAGGTTTGTGGAGGATGAACCACTGAATAAAAGGAGGAGTTGGTGATGGAGATGGTGGTGAAGATGGCGGAGAGGCAGCACGGTGGCGCAGGGCGGCGGCGCCGGCGGCGGCGGCGCGGGGAGCTCCTTCCCTGCCGCCGGCATCATGGGGAGCGCCGCCCCTTAGCCTCCCTCCTTCATGGCTTCTTGGGAGCCCTCCCCCATGGAGATGGGATCCATGGGGGAGGCAAAAATGTGGCTTTGGTGGCTGCAAATTCGTGGTATGAGGTGTCCTCCACGAGTTAGGTTTCCTCACTTTATATAGCTTCTCGATTTCCGTCATCCCATTGAAGTAAATCGGGTTTATCTCGGCCGTCCAAACTTGGAATCAGGCGAATTTTATGTCTAGATCGTTCACCGTAAAATTTGCTGCAACTTTGTCTTCGGCGAGACTTCCGTGGGACACCGTCTTCGGGCCCAAACGAGCCCATCTTTGAAAAAAGTTTTCAGACAGATTTCAGGAAAGTCCCAATTCGACTCCAACAAGGTTTCCTCTTGTTTTCTTGATAATTCTACACATCAAAGTGTAAAACAAGAACATTTTGCACTTTTGCAACTATTAATAGATTAGTCCAAATAAATCATAAACTTAATATAAAAACAAGCGTCAAATGCATAATATCTATTTGCCCTGGCTACGTGCTCTTCTATGCCCTGGACGCGCGGCGAGTTCGTCCGTCCCACGCGTGCACGGTAGGGTCGTCCAAGACATCCATGGTGCCGGCCTGCATTGCATGCGTAGAGGTCCTCCTGGGTGTGTATAACGTATCCTTGTCGCTAGCTGATTAAGCACCCAGTTGAAAGCCTTTATCTTTATAGTTCTTTGCGACTGACGCAAGCAGTATATTGAGAACATCCATAATTCCATATTAACCTCAGTTCCACACATATTTGAATTGGTCAATGCACCTTGAGCAATGCACCATTGTTGATCATGAATCCATGACATATAGTTGCTTCATCAGTCCCACGAGCCAAATACCATGAATCCAGGACTAATTCAACTTATTATTATTTTGGTTGGAAGAGCAGGGAACTAATTCTTCCTGTTACAATTTTTAAGCACGAGTTGGAAATTTCGGATTGATCATGAACTGATGTACGTGTGACTATAGTTTATGAGAACTTATGGGCAATCCACTCTGTTGTAACCTATATGCTGCTAAGTCTTTGATCTTGAGATCATTATGTAGATAGAAGTTTCTACAATATTATGTCCTATTTTTTCCGAGAGACTTTTATGTCCTATTTGATCTCTCTACACTATTCTGTCCTATTTCATCCATGGACACTTGAGTTAAGGGGTACTCAATTAGTTATTCCTTGTCTCACAGGTTTTTGGTTTGCACAATTATATTATCGCGAGTGTTATTTTGGTCAACATGTGCGTGCATTTGAATTGTCAGACTTGTATATAATACATTAAAACTATATACTCCCTCCGTTCCTGAATGTAGTGTGTATAGTTTTCTGCACGAATATTAAGACATGTATGTTTTGCATACAGTGGACTCACTTTTTTTCTAGAAAAAATCACGAGAAATGAGTTCTTAATAGGCACAAAATGAATACAATCTGTCAAATCCCTCTTTTGAGACCAGGTCTCATTTTTTTATGGTCAAATTATCCATAAATAGCAAATACACCTTATATTATGGATTTTTTTTCAAAAACTATACACCTTACATCAAGAAACGGAGGGAGTAAAATTCTTTGCATTCCCGCGACAATGGCGGCGATACCTGCAGTATCGTTACCCTCTTGGTTGTGTTATTGTGGCTACTTTCACCGCGTTAGGGCTCCGGATGAAAAGCCTTGACCTTTGGTCTCGATATCGCCGACGTGCTACGTCGTTACCCTCTTGGGGACCATATCGTGGAGCCCCGGCCCTCAGGTTCGTTCCGGTGACCTCGGGGCAAGTTTGGCTCTCCATGTTTTACTTTTTACTATCTTTGATCTGCTTTGAAAGAGGTTATACGCATCACTTTGTATTTGTTCGGCCGTTTGACTTTATTTATAAAGCGGGGCAAAAGCCGAACCTACTTAAAAAGTATCTCATCAAAACATTAAAAACATGAATGACATTCAAAAAAACGTATGTTATGTCATATTTTGGAGACATGCGTTGCACGTGCAACGCACGTATCTAAACTATTTATAAAAGGATAAAATGTTGGTATATATTAAATTTCAGTTGTTTATAAAAGGATAAAATGTTGGTATATATTAAATTTCAGTTGTTTAACATACGATCAACGGTCCAGAAACTTCCAATGTTGGAAAACTCAACACACGCTCTTACAAGAATTACAATCTTGTATGCCATGAAATTTAAATTACAATAAGAAAAGACAGCTCACTGTAGAAACTTCAGTATGAAATATTAATGTACAACACAACTTCAGCATCCAAAAGTGGAACAGGTAAAAGCATCCACCTTCTTGATAGTTGATAGTTTGATACACATTTGCACTGCCCCACGAGTTTTCTGTAGCGAGAGAACAGAGAGAGGAGAGCTGACGTGCAGCCTGGGAGCATTGGGTCGAGGTCGACGGCGCGATGCTGTATCAAAGTATTGCTGCGAATCTCAACCCGCCGCCGCTGCACTGAAGATAACTTCCATTGCTGCACTGCATCCATGGCCACCACCGCAGCTCTAAAGTCTAGCCTCGATGAATACCTAGACGACCTCGTCGATAGTTCATCTTCCTCGCCGAGCCGGTCGCACGCTCGTATTCCAGCAGCCTCTCCCGTACATAAAAATCCCTGCGGGCCGCCGACCGGCCGCGCCCGAGCAATCCACGTACGCAGCTGCTCCAGGCGTAGCTCGTAGCCAAGGCATCCATCAACGACTTCAGGCCGATCGTGCCCGAGCAATCTATCCCAGTACGCAGCTGCTCCAGGCGCAACTTGTAGCCAAGGCATCCATCATCGATTTCAGCGACAACAACAGTATCTCCGTACCCGTCTTGTGATCTTGTCCGAGCGCATCGTCCCCACGGCCGATGGCGAGGGTCTCCGTGCCGTCGGCGGCGATTTCCTTGACAGCCCTGTGCCCGTGTCCGTGCGCGGTCTGGTGGTGGTGGTGATGGGCGTGCTCACGGTGGTCGCCCTCCGCGGCTAGCACATCCGGCATGTGGAGGCCGGTGTGGAGTTTGCGGAGAGCTGTGCGTCATTGCCCTCGCACGCGTCGCACGCGGAGGAGTGGCCCGGATGCGGCCTCGCGACGGCCTAGGCGCCGACCAGTCCGACGTCCGATACGCGGTGCTTCGCGCGGACCTTGCCGGACGGTGGCGTCTCACGCGCACGCTGCGTCTCACACGCACGCTGGTGTGCCGGACGGCGGCGTCTCACGCGCATGCTGCGTCTCACGCGCACGCTGGTGTTTTATCTAGCGGTGGCAATCCTTGTAAATATAATCAAATACAATCAGAACGAAAAGATGTGTTGAGTTGTCAAACATTGGAGCGATCTGAATCATCGGTCGAAAATTAAACGACATAGATTTAATGTATCCCAACATGTTTGCTCTTTTAATAGTACTAGTTGGCATGTACGTGCAACGCACGTCTTCACAGTTAAATGGGACAATTTACAAGTAGGACAGTTTACAATTGGACGTCTTCACAATTAAATGGGACAATTTACAATCAGAAAATAGCGTACGTAGCTGGATTACTTGTTTTGGTGTAAGTCAATATCATATACCTACCAATATAAAACATGCAAAATGTTTGCCCCCCACGAATATAAGAATGTAGAAAACAGTAGAATAAGTTTTTGCATCTATTTACAAATTTCTTGCATAACAAATTAACAGTACAACGAAGGTCAAAAATAGAAAAAGGAAAAGCTTGTACTTTCCAAATATTCCGACAAATAGGACAGTGTATTATGACTGTCAACCAATTTCATGCAACGAAGGTCAAAAACAATGTAAACATCCATGTTTACGGGACCAATTAATCACTATTTCACCTAGGCAACGCCCTGCCATCTCATGGTCTTCAGATTCAGTTAGCTACCAAATTGTTGCACCTACTGAGAGTGCACTTAATGATGAAAAAATATTACCTTGGACACATTTTCTACATGCGTGAAATGCGCTGATGTTTTATTCTACCTAAGTGATTTTTTTCTTTCAAAAACATGACATGTCAAGAATGCTCCGTCGCTTATCTGCAGTACTCTAAACTCGGACAAAAGACCGGCAGATGCCTCATGTTCAGATGGAGGACAACTCACACCGGGCACGTTCGCCTCTGCATTACTTCATCCATACACATATCTCGACGCCAAGTCATTACTTTTAATTGTAGTATAGATTAAAACAACAAACAATAGACGGTAAAGATTGATCCCGTAAAAGTTAACGGTTAAGATGATTAGATAAACCAAGCAGTACCGATGGGTTCCCTCCCGCAGCCTAATCGTACATGGACTCTCTCCCCGTCTCCTATTCAACCACGAAGACTACCAGTCACGCTAAACCACGTATACCAAGACAAGAACAAATCCCGCACATGCATTTGGAAGAGAAACCGAACCCATCACGGCACGTTGTAAAAGAAAGAGAAAACGTGTTGTGTAAAAGAAAAAGGAAACGTAATCAGAGCAAACCCTATTTACGCCGCTGAGGCATCGCGACCAGGCAGAATCGTTTTGGTCGGCGGCGGCGCGCATGCCTCTCAGGGGCAGCCAAGTAAGACAAGGCCGGCGGCCTCACAGCCGGCCGACACATCCGGGACTAGCTAGGTCATGCGCTTGATCATCCACCACGCCTCCAGTCAGGGTCTGCATGGCTGCATGGCCGCAGCACATGCATCCATCTGAATCGATGATGTTTTTCCCGTGCCGGTTGCATTAGACTACGAGTTCGATCAGTGTGACAATGAGTATTGCTGCACCAAACGAGTTTAGCTAACGTCCATCAGCCATGTTATCTTACAGCCACCGCCAATGTTACCCTGGAGAGCCACTATAGATTGTACTTCAACGAGCTCAGGAATTGATAGGGCAACCGTTTGCATGCATTATGCACAGATTGATTCAGGTAAGCTGCGGCAAGATACCTATGGACAATACATCAATAAAATAAAAATCCCGCTTTTTTCTTACAGATTAAGTTACTATCCAGTGTGTCTCCGTGAACAAAATTTATTTACTAAAAGGTATCATGATGAGTCCGGCAACAAGCACTGTGTTGGTAAAACAATCTGGTAGCTGAAGGCTGAAGGTGAAGTCTTGGACCAGACAAGAGTGAAGCCAAGGTGATTGATTAATTGGTCTCTAAAACACGGATGTTTATGCAGCTTTTGATCTCTGATGTAAGTTATAAATCTACCGGTTTCAAAGCAAAATTGGTGCACAGTAAATTGTCATATTACGACCATGTTTGTTAGAAAAAATTGAAATAATGTGTGTTATTTTGTCTTTAATTTTTTTGCGGGGATGAATACTTATCTGCTTATCGACTGTATTTATAAACAGGGAAAAATAATATCTATTTGTATTGGTTTTCCACATTGTTGTTTTTCTGGGGCATAAATTTGTGTGACTTTGGTACATATTACATGTTCTGTTACTTCGTAATCAGTCCACTAATGGCGCCAATCATTTTCTAACAATTGGTTTTACTTCATATGATTCATAGAAAATCCCCTTACTTGCCGATGGCCGAATGAGAACTACTACATGTTTTTCTGTTGGTGACAGAACATAAAATATTTGCTACTTGCTATCTATGCTCGAAACAACAATAACTAACGTTTAACTTCCTCAGGTCATGTAAACAATGGAGTCTTTTCGTTATATATTTCAGTTGTTCATCATTTTGCAGGTGATTGATAATTTTGAATGGTTCGTAAAAGAATAGAGGGATCACAAGCGAGAAGAAGAGGCCTGGCAAGAGTGTTTTTGCAACAACAAAAAAAATCACTCGGCTAGAATCAAACCTCTGGTGAATTCCTCTCCTATAGAACATGTGTCGAAGGTAATAAACTTTCATCATTAAGTGCACTCTCAGTAGGTGCTACAATTTGGTACCTAACTGAAGCTGAAGACGATGATATGACATATTAAAGCCTAGGTGAAACAGAGTGATTAATTGGTTCCAGAAACATGGAATTTGCATTGTTTTTTATATTCGTTGTAAGTTCTACCATCTATCCGTTTCAATTGAAATTGGTTCACAGTCATATTATTTGCCCTCTTCCTCGGAAGAACTAGAAATAATAAATGTATTTATTTTCTCTAGGGATAAATCTGTATCCTTATGCAACCCTATAATAAATAGGGGAATAACTATTTTATTTATTCATTCATTTTTTCTATTTTTTCCCGTAAATTTGATTAGTGTAAATTTAACGGTTCTTAGTGTACTTATTACATGTTATTTTATTTTATCATTACTCCACCAACTATGCAATTAATTTTCTAGCGGTCCTATTTTTGCTTGGTATGCTGTACAGAAAATTTCCTTACTTGCAGATGGCTGAGTGGCAACTAATACAGATATTTTGTCAAGAGAGCATACTGCCTCCGTTCACATAAACCAATACATCGATTTGTAAATACTTCACTTATTCACTTTTGCAGTTTTCAGAACATTTTAGATAATTGTCTGTGTAATACATGACAATAGAGTTTTAGAAAAATCAGTTGGGCGGATGTCAGGTACTATCTTCTTCTTGCCTTTTTTTACATTTGCTAGAAACAATAGGTCGTTATTCGTAAACTTTTACAATAAATATCGGAAAGGATGTGGGATATTGAGAAATTTCATGATAAAATAATTATGAGAATTCATCACAATAATGTTTTATTTAAAACTTATAATATTTACCCCATTAGGAAAGAAAATCACATGTATCTTGGCATGTATCCTTTCGACCATAAAATATATTAAATTAAATGATTCTACTATCAATATAATAATTCACACGGCTGATGAAGAAGTTCCATAATCAGTAGGCCATGTCACTAATGTATCTAGCTGGTACAACATCGATATTTTTCAATTTTACTAGACATGGAAAAATCAGTCCACGAGTTGTGAAACACAATTTATTGAAGTAGTTTGAGAAAAAATACGTATCAAATGGTAGAGTCGACTGAGATACAATATTTCTATAAGTATACATACTCATTTCAAAAAAGAAAGATCTTATGATTGACCTTCACAGATCCACAAATTTAATGCAATAGAGGCTAACGTTTTCACTTAAAGTATTGCTAGGAAAAAAATACACTTTTGACAAACTTTGAAACTGATGATGCCCAAGTAAAAGATCACGTGATTAATAGTGAAGATATAATTTAAGATCTATGGTTTGTTTATCATGGTAGAGTATGATTACGTAAGGATAAGAAATATATACTTCATACACCCTAAGCGTCACGTGCATGGATTATGCATACAAACTCTCAAAAATATCAAAGACGCACATCTTAATAGGAGTTGACCCGAAGCACATAGAAAAAATATTATTAAATGTATATGTCAATTTATTTATCCATATGTGCATGGAAGTTAATACGGATTTGTATTTATACCATTTAAAAAAGTTTATCAACATGTGAGCAGTTGCTCTACATGGAGTATCGTAGATTAATTAATATATTAAACTTCTTATTTCTTTGTTTTTCCTAATTAATATATTAGATAGCAATCTTAAATAATATTGCTAGCCGCGCAATTGCGTGGGCCACCCAGCTAGTTAACATGAAACAATCAAAAATTATAGATACGTTTTGGACGTATCAATGTGTAACACATGAAAATGGCAAATAAAGAAAAGTACAAAACTGAAAAAGGCAAAGCAAGACTACAAACGTATTTACCTGTCATCGTCACCCACGAGACTCCCAAAGTCAACAAGTGTGCTGAAACCGGGGGCGTCTTCGGGAGGAGCCGATCGTAGCGGAGTTACTGCCACAGGCTCATTCACATCAGGAGATGACAAACCTGAGTCAGCAAGCTCAGTCGACTGATGTTCAGTGTCTGGGCTGGCGGCAGTCGACGTGGCTTTCCTCAGCCGACGCTTCTTGCGCCCCCGCACCTCTTCCTCCTCTGACTCGGAGTCCGCTGCCTCGTCAGGAGAAGTGTGGGCGGAAGCCAGAGAAATCTCCTCTGGGTCATGCTCAGTCGACAAAATCTCCACTTCCGAACGGGATGACCCTACATATACCAAGCCAGTCAATTACAAGCTGAAAAAATTGCGAAATTTGTAAGGCAATAAGCATAAGTTGTCACATACCTTGGGCAGCGGTTGTTCGCTGTCGTAAGCGTCAACTGGGCAGTCAAGGGGGCACGGGTCGTGCTTCGTCAGTTTCGTGATTCCACGAACCCGAATCTCCACAGCCCCCGACGATGGCAATGGCTCTTGACCCGCCAGGCGTGTCGGGTCATGCGCTCCCTGAAATTCCCACATAGGGTGCGCCCGCACTCGCAGCGGCTGCACGCCTCTCTTGATGAAGGTGGAGATCAAGTGTAGGCCGCTCACTATGCGGCCAGTGGTCTTCATCAACTTCTCAATCTTCTTCATTAGAGGCTTCGCCTCAGCTTCTTCGGAGGCAGATACCTGGTGCAGCCACGCTCGAGTCTTCACCAGAGGCATGTGGGCATCAAAATCTGGCAGACCTTCTTGCTGGATGCTGAAGTAAAACCACTTCTTGCGCCAGTTCTGCGCAGAATCGACTTGCTGGATGTCGAAGTATTCGACCTCCTTGCGAGCCTGGATGTTGATGCCACCGACAGCGTAAACACCGGCTGGGCCGGCATTCCTCTTCACATTGAAGATCTTTTTCCAAAGACCCCAATGTGGGTGAACTCCCAAAAAGCACTCGCAAAGAATGACGAAGGCAGCGACGTGCGTCAGAGAGTTAGGGGAGAAATCGTGCAGTTGCACCTTGTATGCATACATCAGGGTGCGCAGAAAGTCGTGGACAGGGAAGAAAAAGCCCCTGACCACAAAATCATGGAAGCAGACACGCTCGCCGTCCTTGGGTTGAGGACTGACCACGTCGCCGGGGACGCGCGTTGGCAGCACATCTACGGGCGGGAGTAAACCATCCCGCCAGTATTCCTCGAGCTTCGACGTGGTGATGTTGGACCTCGTCCAATCATCGGCCTTCTTCAGCAGCGGGGCCGCGGCGCTCTTGGTCGGCGCAGCCTCAGAACTGGTGGCGGCACCCGCGGCGGCCTTCTTCCTCTTGTCACCCTTGCCCATGGTGCTCAAGTGCGCGCGCGAAAGGGGCAGGTGGGGGCAGAGCAATGGCAGAAGTACGAGGAAGAATAAGAAGATGTAATGGAAGCGGCGGCGGGGAGAAATGGCAAGTAAATCAATTTACCCCGTCGTTCCCCTATTTATGAGCCAAATGCAAATCCAATCCTGTCCGTTGAAGACAGATCGTGCAAAAGCATAGCAAATCTGACCGTACACGTGGCAGAATCGAAGAGCAACCGTCGCCAGCCACTCCGCCCACTACGCACGGAAACAAGGAGACTATCATCATGTCGCCGTGAAAATCGTGCCAGAGCGGTCAAATCCAGTCCAAACAGCACCGTCGCCGGTCAAAAACTGCAGAGTGGGGCCCACAGGTCGTGTCCCATCAAAGTGTGTCATCATTGGTCAGGCGACACAGTCGCCAAAGGACGTCATCCCTGACGTCACTTGAGGAAGTGTAGAAAACAAGCCACAAACCATTCGGCTGATGTCTAAAAAAAAACGTATTCAGCTCCCATCGGGAGTAAGTCGAAAATTTCGTCGACTGTTGCATAAGGTTTAAAAATTTGAGATTATCCTCAACTGCAAGCAATTAAGCACAATCTTGGGTGCTGCTCCCATCGGGAGCGCTGTCGCCCACCCGATAAAGAATAAGCAGAAGTACAACACACGATATACACTCGAGTTTTGTCTGACTCAGCTGTTTAGCTGACGGCACAAAGCAAATCACTATCAAAATTTTCCCAAGATGTATCTTCGATCCTTGGAAGCTGTACGCATGATGCATAGGTAAGACCCTTCGATCCGTCGATTGGGCCGGGGCTCACGCTAACAGCGGGGACCCTATACTTGGCTATGTCTGACGACATGAAAAAAATCCTAGCGGACGCGTTAGGTACCCACAAAACTATACTGCAGGGCGACTCTATAAAACCTCCGCGGCTTGAGTCGAATCTGTCCAGTCTGTTCCAGATTCGAGTCTGGGGACTCGAGTTTGATGTAGGCTAGTAAGGTTGTGCCCAAGAGCAGTTAAGTGTCCCGATCCGTCGAGTGTACCAGGCCTACTATGCTAATATCCCCAACAAAACTATCACAAATGGCAAAAACACTGGCAAAACACCAGTCGACTTATTACCGACCCTAGAAATATTACTATCACTCAGAACAATTTCGACTGACAATGAGTATAAATGGTTGGTTCAAGATGTGCACTGACAGAGGAGTCCCTACCCGAATCTTCGAGTCAGCCAGGCACTCGGGGCTAATGACATGGGCCTACCCTCCGGATACACCACTATGAGGATACCTGGTGCACGTACGGGACAAGGACTCGACTGAAGGCCCACCAAGGGATCTGGACCGATGCAGGACTCGGAGGTCCACGAGGAAGGAGTGCTCCCCAAGACAATCGTAGGATAGGTCGGTTTAGACTTTCCATACCTGTAATCCTGGTCGGTTACGATCTCCCGAGACCCAGCCTCCTATATAAAGGCTGGGAGGGTCGCCGATCAAGGACACGCAATACCTTAGCCATCAAAACCCTAGCGAGATTGACATCTCGAGAGGAACCCTTGTAGCTCCATTGTTCACATCCATCAATAAACAGACAAGCAGGACGTACGGGTGTTACCTCCACACGAGGGCCCTGAACTTGGGTAAACCTTGCTTGTCAGCCGTAGGAACCACTAGCTCCACCAAATCACTCTCCTGAAACAACCCTAGGTGCCTAACCATGGGATTTGCCGAGGACGAACCTCGACAGCCAGTGGCAGTCTTTCTTTGGCGGCAGGTAGCTGCTTTCTCCAGCTCCGCCAGGTACTCGTCCGTGATGCACGAAGTAAGCCAATAGCGGGAGCCCAGCTCAGCTTCTTCCTCGTCCGCGTCCTCGTCGGCGTCGAGGTCCGCTGTAGCCTCTTGCGCGATGGGTTCAGTAACAGTCGCAGGAGGAGGAGGAGTGGAAGGGGCCACAGCCGTCGCGGAGGCCGGCGCCAGAGAAGAGAGACCCCGCCCATTGCTGGGGCGGGGGAAGAAGATGATGAAGCGGCGGTGCTTGTAACAACCGCCGCCGCCGGCGCAGATCCTAGATCTGCCGCCGCGCTGGAGGTCGTCGCCGCAGCCGCAGTCGCCGACGCCGCCGCGCGCTCCTGTCTGCTGTCGCTTGCCATTAAGGCACGCAAGAAACAAGCTCGCCGCCGGTGGGTTTTCAGTGGAGAAGAGCTCGAGGGACGTTAAGAGCGGGCGATGCGCGGTGGAAATGGTGAGTAGGTACTCACCGTGGGGAAGGTGAGGTATTTATCCCCCTGCCTCGTGATCCGTGCGGGTAGTGGGGATAGCCACGATCTCCGCCACGTGCCCACCGTTCGCACGAAGCGGCAATGGCAAGCGGTGGCCTCGATTCCCGCGCGTAGTGGGAAAGGTAATCATGATGCATGTTCTGGTTTCAAACTATCGTGGACCCAGTGACGTCATCTGTCAAATCAATGACTTGACCAGTCAAGTCGACAAGACCGGACCTTGCGTAGAAGATTCCTGACAGGAGGTCAGGCCGTCTCTCCCATGTTACGGCCTATTTTGAATTCGGAATGATTCAAGCTCTCCAGTGCCTAGGTGCAAATCAAGACGAACGTCCTGCAAGAAAGAAGACGGCAACTCGAGAACTCAAACCTTTCTGGGGTAATGTTGGAGTAATACCACCTGGGGGTATCACCGAAATGGATCAATCCGGCTAGTCCCAGGTGGCCCGCAGTGGTGGCAAAGGCTTTGCCTGCCGGGCGGCCCAAATAGCTGACGACTAAGGAAGGCGGATGCCGGCAAGGAGGAGGCCCAGAACCGAAGCCCATGAAGCCACCGGGACCAAGGCGGAAGGCGGCATACTTGCCGGATAGGTTTAGGAATCTGCATACTTGCCGGATACGTAATCTCCCTGTAACCCTAGGTCCGGTTGCCTATATAAGCCGGGCCAGGGACGCCTCTAGGGCATCCATCAAATCTACTCATTGTAATCTGTACCACGGCTATTACCTTATAGTGAGTTATAGCAGCACGTAGGGCTCCGCCACCGCCGTGGAGCCTGAAGCTGGGTAAACCGCCGTGTACAATCCTGACCTCGATGACGCTCCCCATCTTCCCCTCGGCTCACCCTCGGCTAGAGGACCCACGTCTCCTATCAAGAATGCCGATACACCGACAATGTCTATCATTAGCTTTTTTCTAGCTATGTTCTTTACAAGCTAGTTCATCTCTTGTTGCATCTATGTTTCTACATGCAGATCCATTGTCATTTCAGCATCAACAGACACATCTGTTAAAATCTGCAATTGATCATCTCAGCATGGTTCCCAACTATGTTTTGTACACGCTTGTCTTCAGCTATATCACCTACGCTTGTCATCTGCTAGTCATGTACATGTTTGCTGAAAATATATGTTCTGTACAAGCTTGGTGTCTGCTAGTTCAGCTGCTATTAATATCCATCTTACAAAAATTTACAAGTGATCCTTCCATCAACTCTAACCAAGCTGGTTTTGGTTCTTATATTGCTAATCATGTCTGAAAGAAAAGATTGCTAGGTACAACCAAGAGGCTATGATACCACCTAAGCTTGGGGATATATGGATTCCCAAAGTCCTAGTAACCATTGGAAAAGAGACACACCATGCTATACTTGATCTAGGATCTAGTGTCTCTGTTTTATCTAAAGAACTATATGAAGTACTTGAATTGAAAAATCTTGAAAAATGCTCTATTGAACTTGCACTTGCTGATGATTCCATTAAACATGCTTTAGGAAAAGTAAGTGATGTTATGGTAGAGTTACATATGACATTTGTGCCTGTTGATTTTCTAATCATGGATATGGGGAATAAAACCTCTAGTCCAATTATTCTTGGAAGACCTTTTCTTCGTACTACAGGTGCTATCATTGATTCAAAAGAAGGGAATGTGAAGTTTCAGTTTCCACACAAGAAGTGCATGGAACACTTCCCAAGGAAGAGGGACACATCAAAGTTCAAGCTCCCTCATGAGCTTCGTCCACAATAAACATCAAGTAAGAAGCCTAGCTATATGGCTATAAAGAAAGCGCTTTACGGGAGGCAACCCGGTTGTTTTTATTTTGATTTTCTTTGTGTCCTCTTGCTGTAACAAGAGACTTTGTTTATAGTTTAGTTTCTGGAATTTTTAATAAAGTGCCAAGTTTTACTCATTTTGGTTTGAAAAGTTGCTTATAGCGTTCGGAGATTTTATTCCTGCACGAATCTGTGCACGGTATGATTTTTAATTCTTATTCTGTAACTCCGAATGAGCTCATATTTGAACTGTAGTGCAACTTTTCATCCTCTGTATGCATGAATTTTTCGGAATTTTCCGACAAAGTTAAGTAGGGTAGAAAAATACGTTTAGCTGCTGCTGTTTTTCTGGACAGATTCTGTCCCATTTTGTTTGATGCATGCTTAGAACTTTTAACTTGAATCTTTTTGATCCAATTGAGTTTATGAGTAGGCATACAACATTATACACTTTCTGGACATTCATATGAATTTTTGTCTAAGGATTATATGCAGCAAGAAATCTATTTGTTTATCACTACTAATGCACCCCACAGAAAAAGAAATGGGAGAAACGGTGTTTTGAAGTTTTTTCACAGGGATTAGAGGAGATGCACCAAGAGCTATCCAAGGATGGTGAAGACCATAAGCTTGGGGATGTGAAGACAACCCCACTGGACCTACACACTCTCGGTTTGCACACGTCTAACTTCTGTTTTTCGATCGAAACACTTTATCGCATAAACTTGGAGCGTCTTTTTGTTTGTTTTGGTTTGATTTTTATTTTGTGAGACCACCACACTATCATTTATATATGAGAGAGCTACTGGAAATTTGGGTTGAATTATGTTGGATGCTATTATTAGATTGGGAAAAGGGATGTTGAGTTGATTTTAAAAGATACATATAGTTGCATGATTCATGAGCTTGTTAATGAGTAATAATTTGCAAGTATTTTATCAAGAGCTATCTTTTATTCATGTTTTGATGCTGAATGTTATTTACTTGTTTAACATGGATTAGTTAGTTCTATGGACACTCATGCATGCATTTAGATGGTCAACTTTCTCCCTCTTGCTAGCCCAAAAATTCCAACAAGCAAAAACTTGTTTCCAACACCTTCAACCAAAGTTTTTCCAGTGAGTCCACCATATCTACCTATTAGCTTTATGCTATTCCGAGTATGTTTATCATGATATTTGTGTTATCTATACCTCTGAATGAAAATGCTTATGTTGTTGATTGTTATGGGAAAAGTTGGTTATAGAGCTCTCTCGAACTTGATGCACACTTTACTTTCATTGCATAATAAAATGACCCATTGTGATTAAAATTATGATGTTGTGGACTTGACAAATGTCTTTGGTTGAGAGTTAGCTCATATGTGCTGTCACATGGCAAGCTTTCAACATGCACTTCATTCATTTAGTTGATATCATGTACTTTTGTTTATGGATGCTTACCATGGGTGAAATAAATGTGGAAATGAAGTGAGTTTAAATGAGTTTGTATAAATGGTTAGAGAGACGCCTGGGCCGCTAATCTAAGCCATGCATCATTCATGGTGGAAATTTACTTACATGCTATGGTGAACCTTCTGTGATACACCTTACAATAAAAAGCTATCTAATGGTAAATAAAAAGGGTGTTGAGATTGTTCATTGTGTTTGTTTGTCTTGTCATTTTGATATGGGCTTGTTCCATATCCTGGGACAAGAGGTACCCCAGTTGACGCTCTTAATGATACTATTATTACTTACAATGATATTTAACTTGAACTTGCTTTGTTTTCCAAGTTGAGTAACACATGGAGTAGGTACTTGTATTCAAGGGGCATGAGACTTTCAACCTGTACTTTGTCAAGCACACTACTCATATTGCTTTCACTTTAAACTTAATCATTCAAGATGCTATGATAGGGGAATGAGAGCTTGACACCAAGGATTACCACATTACAATCATTAACTTAAGTAGAGAAGTTCAGAAGTTAGATGAAATTTATTCATGCTTTACCTCTACTCATATATATATCTTTCCAAAGTGTCCACCTTTTATATTCAGATTTTCATCAATACTCTATGACCATTGTAGGATGTTCTTACTTATCATTATGCATACATGTGGTCCATAGTACTTTCTTTATGTTACACTTTGTGAATTATCATTGAACATCCTTGCATTGAATACTTGATATCACTTCATAAACTATCTTGCATATTGCTACTCCTTTTAAGAATGAATCATTTGACTCTATGTAGCAATAGTAATCATCTTTGATATCCATTGATAGTATTAAATTGCAAAGTCCATGTTAGTTTTATCACCTTCATACTCGAGGACGAGTATAGGTTAAGCTTGGGGATGTTGATGCATGTAAAATGCATACATGAACTTTGCATTATTTTACTTATATTCCAGTCATATTTGCATCATATAAGGGTTATATCACTGTTTTATAATGATTTTGGGAATATTTGATATGTTTCCTATTTTTATGGAATTAACCCTGCGCAGGCAGAAAACCCTATTTCTATATTTTAATGTTTCAGGGACCCAAACGACGTCCAAATGACCTGGAAATTTACGAGCATCAGTTTTTGGAAGGAACAAAGCGTGGAGCGAAGGAAGCAAACAAGCGGGCCCGAGGGCCAGATGAGTGGGCCCACGCGGCCATGTACCTGGCCGCGTGGGACCCCCCTTTTGGCCTCGGAGCTCCGTTGCCGTCGATCTTTCCTCCACCGACTCCGTTTTGACCTAAAACGCCTATAAAAATAGTCCCCGACGTTCTCTGGAAGGAGCGCCGCAGAAACACAGAAACACCGAAACAGAGACCTGGAGTTGCAGATTGGAGGGGGAAAACTCCGGCGGGGCGCTGCCGGCGTGGTCTCCATCTTCTCCAACGACTTCTCCACCGTCTCCATGATGAAGAGGGAGTAGTCCACCTCTGGACTATGGGTTTGTGGAAGTAACTTATGTATCTCTCTCTCTTGAGCTTCACTAATTAGTACCGTATGAGCTGCTGAACATGATTACGGTCATCTATGTAATACCTTTGTGGTGGATCTTTTTATGAGTTAATATATGTTTGAGATTGCAATGGTTTTGTTTCAGTTATGAAAGTAGATGCATATTATGTACCCCGTTCTTATTTACTTGTCATGATCAAGCATGTTTATGAGAGCGTGTGAGGGGGAACGTGTGCATTAGTTGGAGTAACGGGGGGTGGCTAGTGCAGTGAACGTGAGAGAAAGTTCTGCGATCCACTTGGGTATCTTACCTTACTTTGTTGCCTCACTAGGGATAAAAAGAAATACCATGCTACCGGAGATGTGGGTGTGACCATTGCCACTACTCCATGACTAGATCTAGCATGTTCTTATTTTAACTTCATGTCATGATACTTATTGCTATACTCTGAGTTATCTTAATTACTGAGGTGTTATGATTTAGTTCGCATCTTGGTGGAGTATAAGAGAGACTAATAACCAAAAGGTCTCTATGTTAGGACGTGATGCCCATATAATTATAACTTGTCATTAAACTGTTGTGTTGCAATCTCATATGTCAACTCTAGTGTTCCATTGTCTACCACTTTATTAAAGAGAGAGTGCATTTGTGAAACCATGAACCCCGGTCCATTTTTAATCATAAGAAACACCTTTCCAACCACTTTTACCACTTTTCCATTTTCTGCCATTTAAAAATCCGAAAATACAAAAACACTTTTACATCTTGCATTCATCATATAAAACCCAAAAATATCATTTATCATTGCTACCACCATCCTTGCATATTTATTTACCACCATTGCATATTTATTTCTTGTTTGCATTGCATATTATCTTGATATCATTCTCACACCTTGTGCTTGACAACCACTAGGTGAGGTTGAGGACCAAAACATTTACTTTGTTTTGTAGGTAACCAAAAGAAGGATAGGAAAGATAAATCTTCACTACTGATTCCCCGAGAGTTCGATATTAAACCCTCGAGTCACCCTCGTGGGGAAAACACGTCTTCCACTTACTACACACTCTGCACTTGGAGTCTCAACCTAACCCATTTACTTTTCACGCAGGTAACTACGTGAAGGGCCATCAGGTGCATGTGGCCCCACTAATTGTAGGGTCCACACATCGGTGAATCAAAGTTACTCGCAGTTCGCAAAATTGTTGGCAACATTTTGAAAGTTTGATTCTTTCTGCTAACTGCATGGAATCATACTAAGGTACATTTGAATGATTTTTGCCAAACCACTTAGGACCAAACTATTAAACACGCATATATATAAAATTTGAGTTAATTTTGGAAAATCAATGTGCAAGTGAGCCCCACTAATTGTAGGGTCCACGCGTCGGTGACTCGAAGCTGCACAGAAAGCTTGCAAAATTGTTGGCAACGGTTCGAATGTTTGGATTTTCTTTCTGTTAACTGCATACATGGAAGATGAATGGCTTTCGGTCCAAATTATTGTTGTCGTGCATTGCCATATCCCATACATCCTTGGCTAGTTAAAAGATATCAAGACGAAATCGGCACACACAAGTGTTTTAACATTGTAGGGGCGACCAAGACAAAATTGTTAGCATGGCTATTCAAACCAATAGTTGGATTATTTCATACTAGGGTACATCAGAATGGTTTTTGCCAAAACTTAGAGCAAACTATGAAACAGACACATACTATCAAATTTGAGCTGCTTTTGGAAAATCAGCCAAAACTCGAAGAAAAAGGAATATATCCACAAACTGACAAATTGAGTCACATATATAGTGTAGTTGGTTCTCTCGAGAGGTGTACTTTGTTTTAAAATCATAGCTAAACTGAGTTTAATGGCATATATTGAAAGCAACTCGGATTTGAAATATTCATCTCTTGTAATTTTTAAATGTTTTCTTTTAAGAAATGAAAATTCCGTTTGAAGTTTTTAAATTTGAGTTGGGGCCTATGCCCCCTCTGGCCTGTATCGGTTCCACCCCTAAATAATGCACCAAATTTTAAGAAAATGTCAAATGGCTACGCATGTATTAAGATTGATTGATTTGAGTCAAAATGACTGTAGTCATTGCCATCCTATCCATGACTTAGTTAACTATCGTACCAAAACTCGGAACGGCGATCCGAGGAGTAGCGAAGGGTTCTTCTTTTTTCTTGAAACACCGGGCAACAGTTTCCCCGTTCCATGGATTATGAAAAAGAGAGTTATTCTTCTTCAGAGTTGCTTAGTCGGAAGGCTAGTCACTCAGTCTACCATAGTTACGCTGTTTTACTTTGAATTTTTTCACAGAACAGATTACGGTACTCGGTACATCATGCCAATCACTCGAAGCGGGCGAGTATGGATCAACAAAAAGGAGGCAGTGGTGAAGACGATGGAGTACTTACATTTTACTACCGCGCGTCTAGTCCTTTCCGCACCTTTGCCTATCGAAATGATGTGACACGAATCTAAAGAGTATAATCATGGGGGTGCTAGGAGGCTTCACAGAGCTTAGAGTATTTCGACCGTAGATAAGGAAGTTTGCGCGATCTCAGCCGTCCGTTTCCTAGAGATCCCCAGTCGGCCGGCGCTTTTCTACACGCCTGGACATCGCACCGAGTCGCTGCGGGTGGTCCCAAGTAATTTCGGGACCCACATGTCATCGTGTGTGGTGGGTCGTTCCTGTGTGCGCTGCGAAATAGCTAATCGGCGCGGTGGCAGGGGTCGTTATTCCGACGGAGCCGCTCTGGGCAAAATAGTCTTTTTGCACGGTTGGTATAAAATCTGCGCTGCGCCGCACGGGCGAAACCCTAGCTGCCAGCCACTCACGGGGACGCGGCGCACGCCCTCTCGTGCCGCCACCGCCATCCATCACCTCGCCGTCGGCCAGGGCTGCCCGCTCCCCATCGCGCTTCTCCTCCTCCTCCCGTTCTCGAGCCTTCCCCAATCCCGTGGCTGCTCTCTTCCTCCACTCCCGTGCTTTCTCTCCTCCAGCTCCCGCCGCCACCGCCCCCACCCAGCTCGTCTGGCGTCGTCCCGCCTCCTCCAGCCCCCAACTCTCCTTCCCTCCGTGCTACACAAGGAGGTGGCGGCGGCAGCAAATTGGGCGCGCACAGAGACGAAGACGGCCGGATCAGCCAGGCTGGGAGATGCGGCCGGGCCGGCGGCGGCGGCCGAGCCAGGCAGGACGGCGGCGGCAGCGGCCGGCCCAGGCAGGGCGGCGGCGGCCGGGAAGGGAGAAGCGGCCGGGCTGGGAGAGCGTCCTCGTTGTCTTCAACCTCCCCACGCGAGCTCCTGGTTTTCTTGTCCTTCCTCTGCAGCGTCTCCGTCCTTTCCAGGTGCTCATCTGGAACCCCTTCCCCACTCTCTGAACCATCAGTAGCAGCAATTAGCCACGAGTAGGAACTATGAACTTGTTTCCATATACCAGATCATTTTGTGTGGCTTTTAGACTAGCTTGCGATGGTTTCTCCTTTTTGCAGGTGAGAAGAAAACAGATGACTAAACGCTACACGTTGCTTTCCTATGAAAAGATGGAACAGCAACCTGATATCTTTTCTTCCCAGAATGGCCAGAACCTCCATGATGTTGCAGGTTAATTTCAAGTGAAACTGCATAAATCGTCATATTTTTGTATGTTTTATCTTTTGCTGGTGCTGATCACACAATTGTAGGTTACGAGGATAGCAGATAAAGAGCCTGATTTGTTGAAATAACCTTCGAGGGTAAGAAGGAGGCTTGTGCCTGCTTTCAGATTAACAACACTTGCTCCAAAGAAGTAGTCAGCTTGAAATATCCACATATTCAGTGGGTTCTTGTTAATGATTCATTGATTTCTCGCTTAATTTCAACAGCTACAACATTCATTTGGTGGCCGATATTCTGTGCTGACAGTGGCTTTAATAGTGGTTGAATGCTTTGACAAGATTTGTGTTATCCCAGAAGATTTTTTGTTAGAGGTTATGAGTTTCCCATTTGTGTTGGCTATAAACTGAACTATTTGTTGTGGAAAACTTGATAATAGTACTTGCACTAGCACAATTTGAGAAGCTGGAATACACTGAAAAAGATTATACGAATAAGAGCTTGAGTATATTGAGAAGGTTGGAAATTTTATTCACTTGCTCGCTGCTGAATCATTCTGTACAAGCATATCCTAATCCTACATGCATGGTCTTACCTGTGCAGCCACGTGAGGAAGGATTTATATTTTCTTTGGACGAAGGATTTATATTTTCTAGCTTCTCATTGTGATCGAAATGGCAGTAGACACGTGCTTTCACTGTCATGATTATGAAGCTACAATTCTCCGGCTTAGCCCTTCTCATTAGGTAATTTCTTTACTGTGATATGAGCTGTTTAAAGTTGTTTGACCAGCCTGGCATTGCTGCTCTTTGTTTTTTTATTCTGAGTGCTAGAATTTGAAAGAGAGGTTAGAAACAAATGACCCTCTCCATTTAAGTGGTGCTTCCTAACGAGCTGAGTTGATTCTAGGCTGGGTTCTTGTTGGGCTCCATCTCTATAAATGTCAATCATGAACCCTAGAGGCGGAGGAGCATGGAGATGAAGAGAACACGAGCACTTGGCCAGTGGGTTGTGTCTTGACCAGCCTAGTATTGCTGCTCTTTCTTTTTTATTCTCAATGCGAGAATTTGAGAGAGAGGTTAGAAACAAAGATATCGCTAAGAATTATGGTCAGCCGAGTTAAATAAATGTTTGGTGGCGCATACATGTGCGGCAACACAATTTAGATCATTATCGATAGAGGTTAGTTCATGCCATTGTGTATAGCAGCTACGAGCATACTTATCTCTGAAAACATAATATTTGGCCTGCTTGCTTTAGGACACTGTAGGTAAGTGGTACAACTGAAACACAAGACCAGGTTCAGGACTTTTTGACATACCAAACTGTAACAGATCTTTTAAACATTTGAACTGCTATTTATTGGTTTGTGGTGACAAATATATAGTTTCAAGTATTTGTTGTCCTTGATTTACTCATATCTATAACCTTTTGCAGTCCAACACGTTGCTCCTGATATGAAGGAGACATTCCTCGAGCTTCAGATGAAGAAGGCATTCAGCTATGTTATCTTCAAAATCGAGGAGAAGCAAAAGCAGGTTGTTGTGGAGAAGACAGTGGGGCTACAACTAAGAGTTATGATGATTTCATAGCTTCTCTCCCTGAAAATGATTACAGATAGATATGCCCTTTATGATTTTGACTTTGTTACAGGGAGAATATGCAGAAAAGCAAGATTTTCTTCATTGCCTGGTGAGCTTCATAGTCGCTTATCCAGATGTTAATTCTTGCATTAACATGATCAATTATCTAACAATGAGGTGGGACATTTACTTGCTTTGTATGCCTAAATGTGTTGTTGATGTTTGTAGTGACTTGTGCCCCTTCCCGTTTATGTTCAGATTTTTGCATAGATTTTACTATGAAGTGATCTGCCTGATGAAGGAGCTGACCAGCATATATACGACAAGGGCAGTATGTCTCGGACTCTTCTTTTCTATTCTTAAGAGGTATTTGTTATGCATTTGCGCTTGATTTTTGGGGTATCAGATAGTTAGTCGATTCCAGTATGATACAATAAAGAAATAATTTTATTGTGGTCTGGAGTAGGTGATGGTACCCCCCGGCAGGACCCAGGATTGTCCTCCATTTACTGAGATTTTATCGTATGTCTGCCTCCATCTAGGTCTACTTTACTTTACTTTGTGGTCTGATGGTCAGATCCCGTGTTCGACTGATTTTGCCGGGAGGCGATCTTTAGGTATGGGTCATGTGGTACTTTGATTTGTAGAACATGGCAACATGGGTGATCTGGATGATATGTGCAGAAATAAGTCCTGCGAGTCACTCCATCTGATGTGCTGTAGGATTCACAGCTGTAATGGGATGTTGATGCTTAATTGAACTAAATCCAACATTTTATTTAATTTGCATGCCACTTACTGTTATTCCTATTACCTTCAGTTTGTGGGTAAATTCATGTTGAACCATTTGTGTGCTGTTGAGAACATATGGCCATTCATAATTCATACACTATGTCCTATTTTTTGCAGAATACAAGGTTCACTCACACAACATGAATTGCCTCTGTTTGGTGACATTTATGGATGATCACTATCCTGTATGAAGTGCATCTTCTCTTCTGAATCAGAAGGTACAAACGTTGTCCTTAAAATCCTTTAGTGCGTACTTGCTGTCTGGCCAAGGATCATTTCAAATGCAAGGGACCAATGTTCCTGTTAGTATTTCTAATTCTTCTAAATACATAATCTTTCCAAATTTTTAGCAGAAAACATAGAATAGAAGTGTCCATGTAATGCATTTGTGGCCCATGGAAATATGGAATGCTATAACCTCTTCCTAGGATGGTATATATAATTATCCTCAGCAATTAAGGAAGTAGTGTGTCCATTGCTTAACATGATTGCCATATACAAGTTGTTTGGTGTGCTGAGGTAGTTCCAATTTTCTAAAGAATGGGTTGTATTCCTATTTTCAAAGAAAAAGTTGCTATGTATATAAGTTGTATGGTGTGTTCTGTGGCAGATTTTATGGATATGAATGACCAAATATTATTTTCCTTGGATGCAAGAAGTATGAACAGGTTTCAACCTTTGTTTGCATCAACCAAATATTATTTGAATCCTTTTGTTTTGGTGCCAAATTGCAGGTTATAGTCTTCCTAATTGTGTTTCTGCCAAGCATTCACCGTAATATGTGTGCCAATTGGCAAGAACATGAAGGACCAGATAGTTCTCGGGTGAGCAAATCATTTACTTGGCTAATACATATTTCTGAATGCGTGATGTCAGTTTGCTCTTCTAAACAAACTGATTCCCTTTGAGGCCTCGCTATGGAGTACGTTGTCCTTCAAATTTTAGAATAGCCATTTTTGTTTGTAATTCATCGCACTTGTCAGGTGTCTACCATGCCGCTGGTTCAGTCTTCTTCTCCCCGTTTGGATCAGGGGATGGCTGCGAGATCGACCATGACTTGCAAGACCAGTTCAGGTTCCTACCCCCATGCCCCCTCCTTCTACTTCTTGCTTGATTTCTCGGTTGGATATGAGGCGCCCATGTTCTTCCCCTTTATGCAGCTCAGATCTGACATTGTGGTCTGCTACTTTTGCTCTATTTCTTCAGGGTTTAGGGTGCAGCAAGAATCAACGAGTCGTCACCCCAACCATGAAATCGGGTAAAACCATCTTTGATCTTTTTTTTAACAGAATCTTTGATATTCTCCAGCCCATCTATATGCAGCTTAATTTTCCCCATCCGTTTTACATGTTCTATTTATTTCTTGTCATGTGAATCTAATAGAACTTAATCTCAATATAGAAACAACAGCTTGATTTGTATGTTTTCTTTCAACAATGGATGATATTAATTATCAAGCCTACACAATATGTTGAATACTCGGTAACCATTATTCTTCCTCTGCCTTTTCATCAGTCTGTTATACGTACTTTTTTCAAATCTCTGCAACAAATTTATCACTTGAACTGAAAAAACCATGTAGCTTGATGTGTCAATAGGCCTGATGTGTCGTTGATGAAAAGGCATGATCTTTAATTCAGTTACTCAACATGCAGGTTTGGTTCAGCAGTGTACCTGATACACGGTTGGTTGATGACAAAGGAGGGAAGGATTGGACTACCATTATACCGAATCTTACTAGAAATATCTTACAGCTGCAAAGTTGCAAAGTTTAATCATTCAGATTAAGAACCTTGGCTTATAGCCTTCATTTTCATTCAGGTTAAGAACCTTGGCTTAAAAACAACGATGAATGTTGTAGGGCTGGACCTGGACACGCTGAAACCTGCAGGTTCGACCCCCAACCCCCTCTCTGTATTTGGTGTTTTAGCATTTTATTAGCATCCATGAGCTGGAAGCAACTGAGATTAATTTACATGTGTGGATGCATTATTTTGCATTTTCTGTAACAGTTTGATATAGATCATGCATAGTATAAAGTTTAATCACACATATGTACCATTTCATTGACTTCTTGGTCCTGTTCGTGTTCTAGAAAAAACTAGAACAGTAAATGTGAAGGAAAAAACTAGAACAGTAGGACCGGGGCTGCCCTTTGTGTTTTAGTCATTTGGCAATGTCCATTCTCTTCACTAATGCCCCAATCGGAGCTGTCAGTCTAGATGTGTATAGTAGGTTCAGAAATATGGGTTCTGCTTGTGCACACGTTTGTATTAGCTTTCCTATCTTTTGCATCTCCATTTATTGGTTTAAAAATATGGGTTCTGCTTTCGTGTCACACAGGTTTGGGTTAGACATGAACTGAACTATGTGTTCAATGGGTTCCTGCCAATAGACCAAATATATGCATGTACAAAATGTTATCGTGCAGATGTATTTCTCATATTTTGTAGTGTGCTATTTGGGTTTTTTTTGGTTGACCAAAGATAAAGAATTAGCGTTGATCTGTTTATGGAGCCTACCTGTAGGCCTAATGCAAGTGTTTTGTCTCTTTTCTCTGATTCTATCATACTTTATTTATTTCATGTGGATCTATACTCATAGTATAAGCATACGTTTTTTTTATTTTGACGGTTTGTTGCTTTTGCTAGGATCTAATTATGTGTGGTGTGATCTTTTAATTTTTAGCTTCTAATGCATGCCTAAATTTCCCTCCTCCCCCTTTTATCCTATGGCACTGAATTTGACTGTGGGGTACGCTGCCGATGGTGGCGCGACAGCCGAATCGTTGGTGGGAATCACATGTGAAAATACTCAATTTTTTTCTCATATACATGAATAGGTTTTACTCCATATCATTTTGGCTAGCATTAGTGTGGAGCTACCAGTTGTTCTGTTTTACCGCCAGTCATGTATATGCAATACTTGATATTTCTTATTTTTTCTAATTTAGTTTCCAACTACAACTTGCACAGTAGGAACAGTGAGATAAATGCATTCACGTTATTTATGGAGGCTTTGAAAGATTTAAATTGAGCATAGGTAGGCCCATGTCGTTCATCTTAATTGAGTGCTTTTTATTCACAGTCTATGTATATTGTATTTACCTGCTCATGGGGATGTCGTTGAAGATGTTGGTTGGCAGGTTTGACATCCCTAGGTAGATGGCCAGGCTCTAGGTTTAGTGACTTGATGCAGGTAAGAAACTTTTAAGAGCATGCCATCTTCCATTTACATATATTTGAAAGTGGTGCTTCGGCAAGCAAGGCTGCCTGAGCTTGGTATCCTCTTTGTCTGCAACTATGGTGAAGTTTTGTAGCCTAATTTTTTTTCCTTGATTGATGTTTCTTTCTAATTGATTCTTGATTTTTTGCTATTTCTGTCTTACCATGCCATTCGAAGCGTATGTTCTGTTGGATCTTCACTCACATTCTCACACATTTTATACATGTGTTGTTGTTGTCGTACTGAAAGACTAAGGCGAGTTTGCATCCTTTTGTGCTTAACGATCCGTGCAAAAAATATTGCCCATGCTTATTTATTGGTCCGTTATTTGTTATTTGTTTGGATGTTGTTTCCCTTCTGCTGCTGTAAACATAGTGCAGGTACAGATACCAAATGTTGAGTATTCATTTGCACTTAAACTTATGCCTTTTCAATTTTGGAGATTGATTGGGATTCAATTAAGGTTGTGCTTTCATTTCAGCAGTCCTTTTTGAAAATATAGTTTGTTTCAAGTTGTGTACTTAGTGCTTTGTATTCTCCAGATCTGCTACCTTCTATGTTAGTTGCATGTACTTGATCATGAATGTGTCATTGTTTCCTTTGACTAATCGAGCCATTTTATGTTCGTGACTAGATGGATGAATACATGCGGTTTTGATCCCTCTACACATTTATTGCTGACGGGATTACCTGTGTACGAGTGTCACGCCTCTGGTACCATCAAGGCGGCACCGATCAGGGACCTATCAAGGAAATTTGTATGCTACTTGTGGATAGTCAGGTACATCAAATAAAGTTTTTATCAGTGTGCTCTTCGTTTTGAACAACTGCTAAACTGAATAATCTCTTGCTATTTTCATTGTAACCACTTTTCAACAATATGATGGTGCTTTGATTTTATACACTCTTTTGCATAAACTTTAAGTAGTCTTTCTTTTCTTTTCATCAGCTAAATCTACTTTTATATTCTATTTTGGTGCTTATTATTGTACATTAACGAAGATATCATCAACATCAACAAACTCCGAGCAAGGAATAATAATCACCTATAGCTCTCCCACAACCCTGCAGTCCCTGCTGTAGTTTCCTCTGAAATATGCTTTTTTCTGAATAACGTTAGCTCTCTGTTCAGCTCCCTAAATACTTTCAGACCACTGCACATGCCCCAGTTCCACATACTATTTCTCTCCGGGCTCAAATTGGAGAAAACTGGCCTACGAGACATGTTGCTCAGCTGAATACATTCAAACTTTCTGAAAATGAGGTACCACTCATAGGAAGCAATGTTCTTAGCAGATCATGTTCCCTCTGAAGATTCTAATGCTTAGCATATGCTTAATCCTGCTGTTTTCATTCATAGGAAGCAATGTTTTTTTAAACTCCATAGGAAACAATGTTTTTGATGCACCGTCGGAATATCAAGAATTTCCTCGAGACAACAGCGGTGAATCGGTGATACATGGTTACCAAAGTTGCAGACATTGTGCATGTAATTTCATTTCGTAGCACGATCTCTGTAGGCGTTGTACACCAGATTGCGGCTTTGGTTTCTAGACGGGTTACAGAATTCGTACAAATCATGAGTTGTTTTTCGTCTAGACCAACAGTGGAGATTATTGGAGAGATGATAGCGTTATGGCCTCTTAGTTACTGTAAAAAAACATGATAGACCTGAACTTAGATACAATTTGTGCAGTCATGGTTGAAAACCTATTATGGTAGTTGTAGTGTTTTAAATTAGTTGCATGCTTATACTTCCATGTGTACAAACTTATCTTCTTTCTTTGGGTTCCACCTACTTTACCGTATGTTATTCTCTATAGGTTCTTCATCTCAGTGATTCCTTCAGATCAAAAGGGAGAGGTTGAATTTATCCTGTTTGGCACCTTGCTGAACAGATGGCTGGAATGCAAGTTCACCGGTTATAGAAAATAACCAGCCAACCCAAGATGCAGTCACTAATATTGACGTTGCTGCTAGAAAAGTATGCTTCCCACTGTCATAGGTTGCTAAATTTATCTCGGGCAAGAACATGTTTGTTGTTTCGGTATGCAAAGGGAGTTCCGAAAGATACGCTTTCAAATCTATATACTAATTGTGATCAAATTCATATGGATGTAAATGTCCTTTAAGTGATCTGTATAAATGATCGTAACCACGGGCAAGAAATTCAAAGAAGCAACAAGCGCCGCGTGGCGAGCCGCGCCGTTCGAATCTAGTATATTATAGCTGTATAGGAGTTCTAGCTATCCTTGCAGCACGCCACTGAGCTGTAATGGTCATGTCAGTTGACTAGAACGACATATACTATAGGACAAAACATGAGGTCGGTGGATTTGGGCGGCAAAGTACCAGTTCCAACTTCTCGTTATTTCGTTACCTCTGATCTGATACATATGTGAGGGAAGGCTCTGTAGTCAGTCCCTGTGTGTAGTTCACATTCTTCAAATGTCGACTCCTCTAGCCTCGGCTCCATGACTCAACCTAGGATGGGTGTGCGCTAAAAGCTCGCCAATGTCGGTATGCCCACAGTGTGCGGTGAAGCAGGCTGCTCTGTGTCTCGACTCCTGGTGCCCTTTGATCTGGGAGTGGGAGGCAGGAGGAAGGGGGCTCACATGCAGCGGCGGAAGCCCAGGTATCAGCGACGACCCAGGCAGCTGCAGCGAACTGGGGTGGTCGGGGCAGATGCATGCGTCGCGGGCTACCTGCGGCGGGCGCCCAGGAGGAAGCTGTTGTCCCGGGAAATCCCCCGCCTTCCAGGGCTTTGGCTTCATCAATGAGCTTACCGTCTCAGATATGGCGCTGCTGGGGGACGTCGGTGGCGGCGGCAACAGACGGATGTCCCAGCTCGGACTTGTGACACAAGTGCGACCGATCACTTGACGGTGTCGGCGTCCATGGGGATGCCGATGGGTATCCACTGCGAACCACAGATTTGGGAGGTTCGAGCGGTGGCCGAGTTCGAAACTACTATCGTCGGAGCCCATGGCTTGGTACTTCAAATTCCGAATCACGCGGTCTCTCGATGCCGATCAGAGGCTGCCGGAGTTCCAAATCAGACATATCTTGGCAGCCGCGACGCTGGTCAAGCTCAGGCAGGGTGCGACCCGGCTGATCGCCGAGCAGTCAGATGCCTTTCCGAGGCTTCACGGCAACGACACTGGTCAAGGTCACTCACGTTTGATTTTTTTTGGTTAAGAGCTCACTTTTGTAATACTCTCATCAAATCAGCAAAAAACGAATTTGGGCCTCTTTGATTCAATGGATATCCGTAGGAATTTTGAGGGTTTAATTCCTTATGATTTTTTCTTGTGAAATCATTTATGTATCCACAAAAAATGGTATAAATCGAGCAAGGAAGCATCTAGGAGTAATTCTTATTCCACCTAGAACTTAATCTTAATCACTTGTGGGATTTGTTTTGACATCAAACATGTGTCGTCATTGGAACCATAGAAAATACGAGTACTAACATTTTTAGCCAGTTCTAGGTTAATCGAGTCTTCAGACCGTTTGATTTTCATCGTTATTCGTGCTCCTGAGGCTTGTACCTGCACGTGGGTTCCAGCGGTGCCCAGGCAGTTGGCCCCCTTCCTATTACTTCCCCGCTTCGCCTGCTACTTCTCTCGACCCCCACGAACAACTGAAAATAAAATGAAAAATCTGGAAATCGAAACTGCAATGAAAATAAAGAACCGCTAACCAACCCCCCACTAACCTTTCGCATTCAGTCTGATAAACTCGTAGGCCACCCATACCGACAATAGCTCTCGAGGGTTTGTCCAAGATGAAGCGTAAGATTCCTGATCGCTACAGCCAGGGAATGGGATGGGGCAACCTCCACTCTGGACCGCTGACGAATATCACCGAGCGCACCGACATCCTTAGCGTCGGTCTCCTCTATCACGGCATGATGGGCATGCATCGAGGAATTCATGAATCGAAGCACTCTCTGTTCGATTGGCCGAGCCTAGTTCACTCTGACCCCGAGAATTGGCCATACGATCGCGACGAAGTGGTAAGTAAGTTCAACTTTTGCTACTTCGTTGGATTTTAGAATTACACACAATTTTATTTTTGAGGAAAATCCACTAAAACACTCCTTGATTCTAGCATTTGAGGATAACTTTGCTACTCCTCCATTCGAAAATACATGACGTACATTTGTTCAAACACTGATGCATTTAGATATCTTTTAGTGTGTACTGTAGATACATCCTCTGTATAGCAAATATAAGATGTTTTTGATATTTGAATATATGGACTACATACGATTGAAATGAGTGAATCCCCACACCAATAAGTGTCTAGCTACATCTGTATCAGAAATTTTCTTGATATCTAAAACAATATTTAGATACGGATGAAGTAGTTCTTTGCAAGGCGGTTTTCCTTCTGTCGAACATATTATGCATGGAGATTTTGAAGAAAATTTATTGTAGGGGATTGCGGCGGTTCTGATGCCACTGGACAAACCGATAGTGGGCACATTTGTACATACTCATGGCGGTGAAGCACATGTAAAGAAGCATTGGGTGAGAGCATAGCTCGATCTGCCACCTCTGGATAGTGTCGGCATTTCCCCAACAGTGCTGCCTGGCCACCCCCCCCCCCCCCCCCCCCATTCAGTTACCAGTACCAACGTGCTAGCATTGAGCTGTTGAAGATACATATCCCAAAGGAACCGTTCCAAGAGCCCAGTGGAGAATGGAATTTCAGCATCGTAGCGGTGTTTGACAAATTCATCGCTAATGGTACATAAGCCCATTGATCGAATTGGATTATGCTGGAAAACAATTATCTTGCACCAGCAAAGTTTGTTGATTGCGCTGCCACTCGTAATTATGATGGATGGATTAACCGCATATACGCGGTTACAGAACCGCGAGGAGATGTTCTGGTTTGGGAACCTTTTAAGTGGGGTGAGTCTTGTTTATTTCGAAGTGAAGTTTTTTTTTACTTGCGGCTCCATTGCCAGCAACATTTTTAATGATTGAAAAGCACACACACATGTGTAAAGGCAGGCCCACGTGCCATACATGCTCCAGTGATCGACGAGGCGACAAACGTCGAAGCTGGTGGTGTGCCGCTGAAGAGGCGGCAAACATCGAAGCTGGTGGCGGTGCCGCTGATGATGCGGCAAACGTCGAAGCAGATGGAGGTGCCGCTGAAGAGCCGGCAAACGTCAAAGCTGGTGGCGGTGCCGCTGATGAGGTTGCATCACGCTACTGGTACCTGGCAGTAACACATAACAACATGCTCTTGTGGATTCATACCGGGGCACGAAACAGCGTAGGTGAGACAATATCTCACACGGGTCAGAGCTGCTATCTTATCCCTCGCTACGCTGCCACTTTTTCAAGAGGAATGCCTTCGTGGGAGATGACCCAGTAACACCAAATTGATCAGACAGGAACATCTGGACGGGAAATCACTGTTTGTTGGAATCAACTCTCCTGTCTTCCTCAACGTCCCTGCAACCACTGAACCTGCTGCATCTGATGCTCATGAAACTCTCCCGGTGTTTAAACCTGACTGTGTGTTTGCTACACACAAGTGCGGCCAGCATCACCCACAGCCAATTCCGGGTAGGAACCGCATGCACATCAATGGGGGCCTGCCATAGGATCATTACTGAAGTAAACCAGCCAGAACACTCGGAGCAAATATTCGAGGCACCGATGTGGATCGTCCCAACCCTGCCACAGCTTCCCTGGGGCCTAATGATTTAATCTCAGTTTAGTCATAGTCTATCATTTATCTGGAGTCATCAGCCTTCAGCAAGATAAATTGGCGCACATGACGTGGTTTACGCATAGTGTATGTAAATATCAGCATCTTGTTGATTGATATGTTAGCTGGTCTAGTCATTACTGTAGTAGCTACTCTAGTTTATAACTGAAACGTTTCAAACGTATCTATAATTTTTGATGTTCCATGCCTGTTTTAAATCAATTGCTACATGTTTTATATACACTTTATATCATTTTATACATTTTCTGGGACTAACCTATTTACAAGATGCCACAGTGCCAGTTCCTGTTTTCTGCTGTTTTTGTATTCCAGAAAAGCTAGTCTAGAAATATTCTCGGAATTGGACAAAAATTTACGGAGGCCCCTATTTTATCAGAAGACACCTGGAGTCCGAAGGAGAGGCGAAGTGGAGCCACGAGGGCCCCGCACGTGGGCTCGGCGCGGACAAGGGCCCACCGGCGCCCAGGGGTAGTGTCGCCTCCTCGTGCACCGCCTCGCGACGCCCTTTGGACTATATATTGCCCCTGACCTAAAACTCACAAAAGAATTGACGATTTCCCTAGAAAAGTTCCAGAGCTCCGCCGCCACCAAGAACCCTAATTCGGGGGACAGAAGTCCCTGTTTCGGCACCTTGCCAGGACGGGGAATTGCCCTCGGAGCCATCTCCATCGACGCCACCGCCTCCATCATCGCCGTTGCTGACTCCCATGATGAGGAGGGAGTAGTTTTTCATCGGGGCTGAGGGCTCTACCGGTAGCTATGTGGTTTATCTCTCTCTCCATGGTGTGATCTTTATGTGATCATGAGCTTTGTAATCTATTTGAATCCATAGATGTTACTCTTCATTATCTTATATGCTACTCAAGTGGTTTTATTAATGTAATCTCCGAGTCACCTTTGTCCCACGGTGCGAAGTTGACAGTGTGCGCCCGTGTGTGGCTCTTAGGCTAAAGATAACAGGAATACTTATCATGAGTTATTATTTGCGTTGGATGTCTCTATGAAATTGCGGTGTTTGTCTAGTACTATTTAGGTCGCTCAAGTTGACAGTGTGGGGTTCCCTAGATGTGGAATGCGACTTTAAGTGTGCTTTTATAGCCCTACGCAGTGGATTGGTGTTCGTTATCCAACGAGAGAATAATTCAGAGTAGCATAGTGAAGAGGAAATATCTATGTATTCAATTATAGTATTATTGTGAGAGTGTCCACTAGTGAAAGTATGATCCCTAGGCCTTGTTTCTAAGCATTGAAACACCGTTTACAACCAGTTATGCTACATGTTTGCTTGCTGCCATTTTTATTTCAGATTGCAATTAACATTTATAATCATCCATATCACTTGTATTTTAATATCTCTTCGCCGAACTAGGGCACTTATACATCTGACAAGTGTATTAGGTGTGTTGGGGACACAAGGACTTCTTGTATCTTAATTGCAGGGTTGCTAGAGAGGGATAACTTTGACCTCTACCTCCCTGAGTTCGATAAACCTGGGTGATCCACTTAAGGGAAACTTGCTGCTGTTCTACAAACCTCTGCACTTGGAGGCCCAACACTGTCTACAAGAATAGAAGCGTGCGTAGACATCAAGCTATTTTCTGGCGCCGTTGCCGGGAGGTAAGGTAAAAGGTACTGATACGTCTCAAACGTATCTATAATTTTTGATGTTCCATGCTTGTTTTATACCAATTGCTACATGTTTTGCATCTACTTTATATCACTTTTATACATTTTTTGGGACTAACCTATTAACAAGATGCCGAAGTGCCAGTTCCTGTTTTCTGCTGTTTTTGTATTCCAGAAAAGCTAGTCTGGAAATATTCTCGGAATTGGACGAAACTACACGGGGGTCCTATTTTTCCAGAACACGCCTGACGGAGCGAAGGAGCAACAGAGGAGGGCCACCAGGGCCACACACACCTAGGGCGCGGGCCCCCCTCTGCCGCGCCCTAGGGTGGTGTGGGCCCCTCGGGGGTCTCCAGCCGCCGCCCTTTCGCCTACTTATTCCCCCCGACGCGAAAACCCTAAGTACCTGAGCAAATATCCACGAAAAGTTCCAGAGACGCCGCCGCGTCAACCCTAGCTCGGGAGGGTTCAGAACCTCTTCCCGGCACCCTGCCGGAGAGGGGAATCGTCACCGGAGGCTTCTACATCGCCATGCCTCCGGAGTGATGCGTGAGTAGTTCATCCTTGGACTACGGGTCCATAGCAGTAGCTAGATGGTTGTCTCTCCACTTTGTGCCATCATGTTTAGATCTTGTGAGCTGCCCTACATGATCAAGATCATATTATTGTAATGCTACATGTTGTGTTTGCTGGGATCCGATGAATATTGAATATTATGTCAAGTTGATTATCAATCTATCTTATATGTTATTTAAGATCTTGCATGCTTTCCGTTACTCGTAGATGCTTTGGCCAAGTAGATGCTTGTAACTCCAAGAGAGAGTATTTATGCTAGATAGTGGGTTCATGCTCCGTTTAACCTGGGACAGTGACAGAAAGTTCTAAGGTTGTGGATGTGCTGTTGCCACTAGGGATAACCTAACGATGCTATGTCCACGGGCATATGTGTTTGTTTACATTACGCACTTTACTTAATGCAATTATCCGTTGCTTGCAACTTAATACCAACGGGGGACTCGGATGACAACCCGGCGGTGGATTATTAGTCATAGATGCTGTTGGATAACGGTCTATGTATTTGTCGTAATGCCCAATTAAATATCATAGTAGTCAACATGTCATGTATATGCATTGTCATGCGCTCACTATTCGTCAATTGCCCAGCTGTAATTTGTTCACCCAACATGTTAGTTATCTTTTATGGAGAGACACCACTAGTGAACTGTGGACCCCGGTCCATTCTTTTACACTGATTAAACAACCACAAACTGCAAACTGTTCCTTTTTCATTCTCTGCAATTTAATACTCATTTTCCACACCATACGTTTAATCCTTTGTTTTCAGCAAGCCAGTGAGATTGACAACCTCACTGTTTCGTTGGGGCAAAGTAGTTTGATTGTGTTGTGTGCAGATTCCACGTTGGTGATCGTTTGCGCCGTGCGGCCACCACAACCTTCTGAAGAGTTGCTGCTCCTACTGGTTCGATAACCTTGGTTTCTTTCTGAGGGAAAACTTGCTGCTGACTACATCATACCTTCCTCTTGGGGTCTCCCAACGAACGTGTGATTCACGTCATCAAGCTATTTTTCTGGCGCCGTTGCCGGGGAGACAGCAGTCTTCTGCAAGGGGAGTTTCACGCTTCCAATCTCTTTACTTTGTTTTTGTCTTGCTTAGTTTATTTTATTTTATCTTGTTTGCTTTCAATTATCAAAAACACAAAAAAATTAGTTACTTGCATCTAGTTTACTTTCAAGTTATTTTCTGTCTGTTTTTATTCTGCTAAAATGAGTACTCCTGAGAACACTAAGTTGTGTGATTTCACTAGCACGAACAACAATGATTTCATATGCACACCTATTGCTCCACCTGCTGCTTCAGCAGAATTTTATGAAATTAAACCTGCACTTTTAAATCTTGTTATGAAAGAGCAATTTTCTGGTGTTAGTACTGATGATGCTGCTGTTCACCTTAATAACTTTGTTGAACTTTGTGAAATGCAAAAGCTCAAGGAAGTAGATGGTGATATTATTAAACTGAAACTTTTTCCTTTCTCCTTGAGAGGACGTGCTAAAGAATGGTTGCTATCTTTGCCTAGAAATAGTATTGATTCATGGACTAAATGCAAAGATGCTTTTATTGGAAAATATTATCCTCCTGCTAAGATTATTTCTTTGAGAAGTAGCATAATGAATTTTAAGCAATTTGATAATGAACATGTTGCTCAAGCATGGGAGAGAATGAAATCATTGGTTAAAAATTGTCCCACTCATGGACTGACTACTTGGATGATCATCCAAACCTTCTATGCAGGATTAAATTTTTCTTCAGGAATTTATTGGATTCGGCCGCTGGAGGTACCTTTATGTCCATCACTTTGGGTGCTGCAACAAAGCTTCTTGATGATATGATGATTAATTATTCTGAGTGGCACACCGAGAGAGCTCCAACAGGTAAGAAGGTAAATTCTGTTGAGGAAACCTCTCCTTGAGTGCCAAAATTGATACTATTATGTCTATGCTTGCAAATGGTCAAACACATGTTGATCCAAATAATGTTCCTTTAGCTTCTTTGGTTGCTCAAGAAGAGCATGTTGATGTGAACTTCATTAAAAATAATAATTCAACAACAATGCTTATAGGAATAATTTTGGTAATAGCAATTATAGGCCCTATCCTTCTAATAGTGGCAATGGTTATGGAAATTCCTATAGTAACTCCTACAACAATAATAAGAGTGTACCCTCGATCTTGAAGTTATGCTTAAGGATTTTATTAGTACACAAACTGCTTTCAATAAAACTGTTGAGGAGAAATTTGGGAAAATTGATGTGCTTTCCTCTAAAGTTGATAGTCTTGCTCTTGATGTTGACTTGTTGAAACTAAAGAACATGCCTCATGATGTTAAAGAGAGCAAAACTCTCAATGCTATACAAGTTAAAATTGATAACAATGTGAGGATGTTAGCTGAATTGCATGCTAGATGGGAAAGAGAGGATGAAATTGCTAGAAAGAATAATATTGCTAGAGTTTATACTATTACTACTTCTGAAAATGCTTCAAACTCAAGTGTTAACAAACCTCCTACCATTAATGGCAAGATATTGGTGTTGGTAATGTTTCCACTTCTATTGCAAAATGTCCTAAATTGCCTGATAACTCTGAAACTGTCCTTGATAAAGATGCTGAAATTTCTAGCAATAAGGAAGATAATAACTCCATTACTTTTGATAATAATGACTTTGATTTTGATGGTTGCAATATTTCTGAAGTAATTAAGTTCTTGCAAAAGCTAGCTAGAAGTCCTAATGCTAGTGCTATAAACATGGCTTTTACTAAACATATTACTAATGCTCTCATGCAAGTTAGGGAAGAAAATTAAAACATGAAGCTTCTATCCCTAGGAAGTTAGAAGATGGTTGGGAGCCCATCATTAAATGAAATTGAATGACTTTGATTGCAATGCTTTGTGTGACCTTGGTGCTAGTATTTCTGTTATGCCTAAAAGATTATATGATATGCTTGATTTAGCACCTTTGGAAAATTGTTACTTGGATGTTCACCTTGTTGATTCTACTATTAAAAAACCTTTGGGAAGAATTGATGATGTTCTTATCATGGTTAACAACAATTATGTCCCCGTTGATTTTATTGTCTTGGATATTGATGCAATCCATCATGCCCTATTGTGCTGGGAAGACCTTTTCTTAGACTGTAGGTGCTATTATTGATATGAAAGAAGGGAATATAAAATATCAATTTCCTCTCAAGAAAGGTATGGAACACTTTCCTAGGAAGAAGATTAAGCCACCTTATGATTCTATTGTTCGAACAAATTACAATGTTGATGCTTCTTCACTTGGTAATACTTGATGCATGCTTTGTGCCTAGCTAAAAGGCGTTAAAGAAAAGCGCTTATGGGAGGCAACCCATTATTTTTTCTGCAATTTTTCTTTTATTGAGTCAAGGAGTGTTTACTTCTGTAGCAACTCCTTTGTATCTTTATTTTCTCGCATTGTTGTGCCAAGAGTAGCCTCTAATGTTAAGATGATGCTTAATTTTGATTGCTGCGCAGAAACAGATTTTTGCTGTTCACTGTACGAAATTCCTAAAATCACCAGATTGTTAATTAAATCTGAAATTTTTGTGCGTAATCTTTATGAATGTCTGAAACTTTCATTAGTTCAGAGTTTTCGATCTGAGCGTCGTAAGTGCCTCGAAAAAATTCGTCTTTGCGGACTGTTCTGTTTTAGACAGATTATGCCTTTTTATTTTGCATTCTCTCTTTTACTAGTGTTGAGTGAAATTCTTTTTTGGGTGGAAGAGCTTCACATAACATCAGTGGCTGTAGCTAATGTTTAAAGTAACAAATCATATTGCGTCTTTATAGAACATGTGAATTTTTGATTATGCACTAACCCTCTAATGAGATCTACTTTGAGTTTGGTGTGACGGAAGTTTTCAAGGGTCAAGAGAGAAGGATGATATAATAGGATCAAGAAGAGTGAAGAGCTTAAGCTTGGGGAGGCTCCCATGGATCTCCCCAGCATATTTCAAGAAGACTCAAGCGTCTAAGCTTGGGGATGCCCAAGGCATCCCCTTCTTCATCGTCAAAATTATCAGGTCATCTCTAGTGAAACTATATTTTAATTCTTTCACATCATATGTGCTTTTCTTGGAGCGTCTGTGTGCTTTTATTTTCAGTATTGCACTTTTATTTTCAATAAAGCTTGACTGGACCCTAGCATTCTTGATTGGGAGAGAGACACGCTCCGCTTTTTCATGAGAATACTCCTATTCTTCACTTATATTTGTTGAGTATTCATATCTAGCGCTGTTCAGCTTTTAGCTCTTGTTTTCATGTATCTCTTGTCAGAGCTATTAGCTTTCTTTTGTAGAAAGTACTCTCTTGCTTCACTTATATTTGTTTGGAGAGTTGATGAAATAAATTGATTGGTGTTTGGTTGGTTCAGAAAATGTTGCATGTGGTAATTGGTATAAGGAAAAACTTGCTTAATCTTGTAGATCACTAAAATGGATAACTTGATGCTTGTCAATTGTTTTGAGTTAACAAGTAGATCATGATTAAATTGTGCATCACATGAGTTAAGCCTATTAGTGAAGAACTACCGTAAAGCTTGTTGAAAATTTGGTTTGCATCGGTGGTATCTCTAAGGTCTAGATATTTTCTAATAACAGGGTTTGGTTAACAAGGAAGACGGTATGAAGTCTTATAACGTTTGCAATATGTTTGTCATATAAAACTTGGTGTACGGGTTGATATTCTTGTTTGCTTACATAACCTTGCTAGCCTAAACTCTGTACTGAGAGGGAATGCTTCTCGTGCATCCAAATCCTTGAGCCAAAATCCATGCCATTTGTGTCCACCATAACTACCTATATGTGGTATTTCCTTGCCACTCCAAGTAAATTTTTCATGTGCTACCTTTAAATTATTCAAAATGTTATTATTCCCTTTTTGTGTCAATGTTTACTAGCTCATGAGGAATTAGTGTGGTTATTCTTTATTCTATTTGTGATGGACTTTTACACCTGGACTAGTGGCATATACATCCGCTTATCCAATAACTTGCAAAAAGAGCTGGCAACGGGGTGCCCAGTCCCAATTAATTACAACTTTAACCAATTAATTCTCTTCACACTTTTGCCCTGATTCATCAGTAAGCAATGACAAACAGTGAAATACCTGAATGTGTGTAAACCAAAGAGAAAGAGGGATGATCTGCCTTGCTGGTAGAAATAACGTCCTTCATGGGAGCCGCTCTTAAAAGTCCGTTGACAGGTAGAATACTGTTCTCACCCGCTACCATTCGTTGACAATTAACAAACACCTCTCAAAAATAGATACTCCTCCATGGTATGTGATTGATGGAAGGCACCCGAGGATTCGGTTAGCCATGGCTTGTGTTAGCAAGGTTGGGAGGAGTATCAAATATTTTATGCAATCTCTATATGCTTTCAAAAACCTAAAAGCTCTAGCACATGATTTAATCCCTGCTTCCCTCTGCGAAGGGCCTTTCTTTTACTTTTATGTTGAGTCAGTTTTCCTATTCTTTCTGTCTTCCACAAGCAAACACTAGTGTCAACTTTGTTACAACATGCGTTATATGCAATGTATTGGACTTGTTATACTACTTTGTGTTGACAATATCCATGAGATAAATATGTTGAAAGTTGAAGCAAATGCTGAAACTAAATTCTTCCTTTGTGTTGATTAAATACCTTTTATTAGAAACTATTGCTTTATGAGTTAACACTTATGCAAAACTGTTTGATGCTTGTCTCGAAAGTACTATTCATGAAAACGTTTAGCTTGTGTGATTCATTGTTTACTCATTATCTATTTGGTAGCAAATTATAGACCATTGACTTGGATCACTTCATTCATTTACATGTGCCTTGCAATATTATATGATCAAGATTATGATGTAGCATGTCACCTCAAAAATTATTTTGTTTTTATCGTTTACCTACTCGAGGACGAGTAGGAACTAAGCTTGGGGATGCTGATACGTCTCAAACGTATCTATAATTTTTGATGTTCCATGCTTGTTTTATACCAATTGCTACATGTTTTGCATCTACTTTATATCACTTTTATACATTTTTTGGGACTAACCTATTAACAAGATGCCGAAGTGCCAGTTCCTGTTTTCTGCTGTTTTTGTATTCCAGAAAAGCTAGTCTGGAAATATTCTCGGAATTGGACGAAACTACACGGGGGTCCCTATTTTTCCAGAACACGCCTGACGGAGCGAAGGAGCACAGAGGAGGGCCACCAGGGGCCACACGCACCTAGGGCGCGGGCCCCCCTCTGCCGCGCCCTAGGGTGGTGTGGGCCCCTCGGGGGTCCCAGCCGCCGCCCTTTCGCCTACTTATTCCCCCCGACGCGAAAACCCTAAGTACCTGAGCAAATATCCACGAAAAGTTCCAGAGACGCCGCCGCGTCAACCCTAGCTCGGGAGGGTTCAGAACCTCTTCCCGGCACCCTGCCGGAGAGGGGAATCGTCACCGGAGGCTTCTACATCGCCATGCCTGCCTCCGGAGTGATGCGTGAGTAGTTCATCCTTGGACTACGGGTCCATAGCAGTAGCTAGATGGTTGTCTCTCCACTTTGTGCCATCATGTTTAGATCTTGTGAGCTGCCCTACATGATCAAGATCATATTATTGTAATGCTACATGTTGTGTTTGCTGGGATCCGATGAATATTGAATATTATGTCAAGTTGATTATCAATCTATCTTATATGTTATTTAAGATCTTGCATGCTTTCCGTTACTCGTAGATGCTTTGGCCAAGTAGATGCTTGTAACTCCAAGAGAGAGTATTTATGCTAGATAGTGGGTTCATGCTCCGTTTAACCTGGGACAGTGACAGAAAGTTCTAAGGTTGTGGATGTGCTGTTGCCACTAGGGATAACCTAACGATGCTATGTCCACGGGCATATGTGTTTGTTTACATTACGCACTTTACTTAATGCAATTATCCGTTGCTTGCAACTTAATACCAACGGGGGACTCGGATGACAACCCGGCGGTGGATTATTAGTCATAGATGCTGTTGGATAACGGTCTATGTATTATGTCGTAATGCCCAATTAAATATCATAGTAGTCAACATGTCATGTATATGCATTGTCATGCGCTCACTATTGTCAATTGCCCAGCTGTAATTTGTTCACCCAACATGTTAGTTATCTTTTATGGAGAGACACCACTAGTGAACTGTGGACCCCGGTCCATTCTTTTACACTGATTAAACAACCACAAACTGCAAACTGTTCCTTTTTCATTCTCTGCAATTTAATACTCATTTTCCACACCATACGTTTAATCCTTTGTTTTCAGCAAGCCAGTGAGATTGACAACCTCACTGTTTCGTTGGGGCAAAGTAGTTTGATTGTGTTGTGTGCAGATTCCACGTTGGTGATCGTGTTGCGCCGTGCGGCCACCAACAACCTTCTGAAGAGTTGCTGCTCCTACTGGTTCGATAACCTTGGTTTCTTTCTGAGGGAAAACTTGCTGCTGAACTGCATCATACCTTCCTCTTGGGGTCTCCAACGAGCGTGTGATTCACGCCATCAGGTACTCACATCCTCCAGCTACTTAGCTATTTTCTAGCACTGTTGCTGACGTGTGAGTGCTCGAAGGTATTTCCTTTAGATTCTGCAATTATATCTTTTTGTTTCTTGTTTTTATTTCACTAGTTAGGCTTAACGGAAAACAACAAAAAAATTAGAGAGCTCTATGAAAATTATCTTGAGTTAGGACATGATGCTTTTGAAGAGAAATTAAAAAACCTATGGAAAATTATTTGCATGATGGTAGCAATGTTATTACTATAAATTCTTTGAACACCATTATTGCTAATGCTATGCAAAGCATTAAGCTTGGGGAAGCTGGTTTTGATGAATATGATATTTTCAGTCCCCCAAGTTTTAAGGAGAAAATTTTCTTTGATGGTACTTTGCCTCCATTTTATTATGATTATACTATGCCTGCAATTTATGATGATTACAATGATGGTTGTGATAGTTTTACTCCCACTATTACTAATGAAATTGATTATGCTTATGTGGAGAGTAATGATAATTTTATGCATGTGGATCATGATAAGAATGCTTTATGTGATAGCTATATTATTGAGTTTATTCATGATGCCACTGAAATTATTTGACAGAGGAAAATATGGGTATAGAAATCTTCATGTTATTAAATTTCCTCTCTTTGTGATGAAAGTTTTGAGCTTTCTCTTGTGTTGCTTTTATATGATGGTTCTTTAAGACCTACTGGTCATTATGAGAGAGGGAGACACGGTTTCATATATCTCCATAATATTAAGTCTCCTCTCTTTATGTTGAATGTTTTGAAGCTGCACTTGTTTTGGTTTCCTACGCTAGTCTCTTTGTGCTACATTGATTTGTTTTCTTACAAGGCTCATATGCATAGGAAGAGTGTTAGATTTAACCATCTTTTATATATGCTTCTTGATGCTCTCTTTTATGTTTCAACTCTCATCTTTATGTGAGCATCATAAAAATCACTATGCCTAGCTAAAAGGCGTTAAAGAAAAGCGCTTATAGGAGGCAAGCCATTATTTTTATTTTCTGCAATTTTTCTTATTTGAGTCAAGGAGTTTGTTTACTTCTATAGTAACTCCTTTGTATCTTTATTTTCTGCATTGTTGTGCCAAGTAAGGCCTGTAATAGAAGATGATGCTAGATTTGGATTCTGCGCAGGAACAGATTTCTGCTGTTCACCGTTTCGCTTCTGTAAAATCACAGAAAAATTATTTAAATCTGAAATTTTTGTGCGTGATCCTCAGATATGTGTACATCTTTTGTTAGTTAAGAGTTTTTCGATCTGAGCAACGTAGTGCCTCTAAAAAATTCGTCTTTGCGGACTGTTCTGTTTTAGAGAGATTATGTCTTTTATTTTGCATTCTCTCTTTACTAGTGTTGAGTGAAATTTTTTTTTGGGTGGAAGAGCTTCACATAACATCAGTGGCAGTAGCTAATGTTTAAAGTAACAAGTCATATTGCGTCTTTATAGAACATGTGAATTTTTGTTTATGCACTAACCCTCTAATGAGATTACTTTGAGTTTGGTGTGACGGAAGTTTTCAAGGGTCAAGAGGGAAGATGATATAATAGGATCAGAAGAGTGAAGAGCTTAAGCTTGGGGAGGCTCCCATGGATCTCCCAGCATATTTCAAGAAGACTCAAGCGTCTAAGCTTGGGGATGCCCAAGGCATCTTCATCGGCAAAATTATCAGGTCATCTCTAGTGAAACTATATTTTAATTCTTTCACATCATATGTGCTTTTCTTGGAGCGTCTGTGTGCTTTTATTTTCAGTATTGCACTTTTATTTTCAATAAAGCTTGACTGGACCCTAGCATCTTGATTGGGAGAGAGACACGCTCTGCTTTTTCATGAGAATACTCTATTCTTCACTTATATTTGTTGAGTATTCATATCTAGCGCTGTTCAGCTTTTAGCTCTTGTTTTCATGTATCTCTTGTCAGAGCTATTAGCTTTCTTTTGTAGAAAGTACTCTATACTTCACTTATATCTGTTTGGAGAGTTGTTGAAATGAATTGATTGGTGTTTGGTTGGTTCAGAAAATGTTGCATGTGGTAATTGGTATAAGGAAAAACTTGCTTAATCTTGTAGATCACTAATTTGGATAACTTGATGCTTGTCAATTGTTTTGAGTTAACAAGTAGATCATGATTAAATTGTGCATCACATGAGTTAAGCCTATTCGTGAAGAACTACCGTAAAGCTTGTTGAAAATTTGGTTTGCATCGGTGGTATCTCTAAGGTCTAGATATTTTCTAATAACAGGGTTTGGTTAACAAGGAAGACGGTATGAAGTCTTATAACGTTTGCAATATGTTTGTCATATAAAACTTGGTCTACGGGTTGATATTCTTGTTTGCTTACATAAACCTTGCTAGCCTAAACTCTGTACTGAGAGGGAATGCTTCTCGTGCATCTAAATCCTTGAGCCAAAATCCATGCCATTTGTGTCCACCATAACTACCTATATGTGGTATTTCCTTGCCACTCCAAGTAAATTTTTCATGTGCTACCTTTAAATTATTCAAAATGTTATTATTCCCTTTTTGTGTCAATGTTTACTAGCTCATGAGGAATTAGTGTGGTTATTCTTTATTCTAGTTGTCAAATGGACTTTTACACCTGGACTAGTGGCATATACATCCGCTTATCCTCTAATTTTGCAAAAAGAGCTGGCAACGGGGTGCCCAGTCCCAATTAATTACAACTTTAACCATTAATTCTCTTCACACTTTTGCCCTGATTCATCAGTAAGCAATGACAAACAGTGAAATACCTGAATGTGTGTAAACCAAAGAGAAAGAGGGATGATCTGCCTTGCTGGTAGAAATAACGTCCTTCATGGGAGCCGCTCTTAAAAGTCCTTTTGACAGGTAGAATACTGTTCTCACCCGCTACCATTCGTTGACAATTAACAAACACCTCTCAAAAATAGATACTCCTCCATGGTATGTGATTGATGGAAGGCACCCGAGGATTCGGTTAGCCATGGCTTGTGTTAGCAAGGTTGGGAGGAGTATCAATATTTTATGCAATCTCTATATGCTTTCAAAAACCTAAAAGCTCTAGCACATGACTTAATCCCTGCTTCCCTCTGCGAAGGGCCTTTCTTTTACTTTTATGTTGAGTCAGTTTTCCTATTCTTTCTGTCTTCCACAAGCAAACACTAGTGTCAACTTTGTTACAACATGTTATATGCAACGTATTGGACTTGTTATACTACTTTGTGTTGACGATATCCATGAGATAAATATGTTGAAAGTTGAAGCAAATGCTGAAACTTAATTCTTCCTTTGTGTTGATTAAATACCTTTTATTAGAACTATTGCTTTATGAGTTAACACTTATGCAAAACTTTTGATGCTTGTCTTGAAAGTACTATTCATGAAAACGTTTAGCTTGTGTGATTCATTGTTTACTCATTATCTATTGGTAGCAAATTATAGACCATTGACTTGGATCACTTCATTCATTTACATGTGCCTTGCAATATTATATGATCAAGATTATGATGGTAGCATGTCACCTCAAAAATTATTTTGTTTTTATCGTTTACCTACTCGAGGACGAGCAGGAACTAAGCTTGGGGATGCTGATACGTCTCAAACGTATCTATAATTTTTGATGTTCCATGCATGTTTTATACAATTGCTACATATGTTTTTATCACTTTATATCATTTTTATACATTTTTTGGGACTAACCTATTAACAATGCCACAGTGCCAGTTCCTGTTTTCTGCTTTTTGTATTCCAGAAAAGCTAGTCTGGAAATATTCTCGGAATTGGACGAAATTTACGGAGGCCCTATTTTATCAGAAAACACCTGGAGTCCGAAGGAGAGGCGAAGTGGAGCCACGAGGGCCCCACACGTGGGCTCGGCGCGGCCAAGGGCCCACCGACGCCCAGGGGTGGTGTCGCCTCCTCGTGCACCGCCTCGCGACGCCCTTTGGACTATAATTGCCCCTGACCTAAAACTCACAAAAGAATTGACGATTTCCCCAGAAAAGTTCCAAGTTCCGAGCCGCACCAAGAACCCTAATTCGGGGGACAGAAGTCTCTGTTTCGGCACCTTGCCGGGACGGGGAATTGCCCCCGGAGCCATCTCCATCGACGCCACCGCCTCCATCATTGCCGTTGCTGACTCCCATGATGAGGAGGGAGTAGTTCTTCATCGGGCTGAGGGCTCTACCGGTAGCTATGGGTTATCTCTCTCTCCCATGGTGTGATCTTATGTGATCATGAGCTTTTAATCTAGTTGAATCCATAGATGTTACTCTTCATTATCTTATATGCTACTCAAGTGGTTTTATTAATGTAATCTCCGGAGTCACCTTTGTCCACGGTGCGAAGTTGACAGTGTGCGCCCCGTGTGTGGCTCTAAGGCTAAAGATAACAGGAATACTATCATGAGTTATTATTTGCGTTGGATGTCTTATGAAATTGCGGTGTTTGTCTAGTACTATTTAGGGTCGCTCAAGTTGACAGTGTGGGGTTCCCTAGATGTGGAATGCGACTTTAAGGTGTGCTTTTATTGCCCTAGCAGTGGATTGGTGTTCGTTATCCAACGAGAGAATAATTCAGAGTAGCAAGTGAAGAGGAAAATATCTATATATTCAATGCTATATTATTATTGTTGAGAGTGTTCCACTAGTGAAAGTATGATCCCTAGGCCTTGTTTCTAAGCATTTGAAACACGTTTACAACCAGTTCTGGTACATTTTGCTTGCTGCCATTTTTATTTCAGATTGCAATTTACCATTTATAATCATCCAATCACTTGTATTTTAATATCTCTTCGCGAACTATGCACCTTACATCTGACAAGTGTATTAGGTTGTGTTGGGGACACAAGGGACTTCTTGTATCTTAATTGCAGGGTTGCTTAAAAGGGATAACTTTGACCTCTACTCCAAGTTCGATAAACCTTGGGTGATTCACTGAAGGGAAACTTGCTGCTGTTTCTACAAACCTCTGCACTTGGAGGCCAACACTGTCAACAGATTAGAAGCGTGCGTAGACATCAAAAACCATGTATCGCTCTTACTTTTATCTTCATTTCAGCAGCATTTGTTTCCCGAGGGATCAGCTTTTTATGCGCACCTCTAAGGTCTTATTTTTTTACCAGTAAGAAGAGCAAATTTTCCTATTTTTTGTTATATATTTCAAGTACTCCCACGATGCAGCCGCAAACTCGTCAGCCCGAGTAAGAGGTACCCATCGTCAACATTGCACACACACGTTTTTAATAGAGAGGCCCGCAGTCACTGAGAGGTTCGTTTCACTATGTTCAGTTATTTCAGGAGGCAAACCTTGCAAAGAGAGGCTGGCAGTCCCAGGATTTTGTACTCGAGGATCAATTAAGTTATCTTCATTTTATTTTTTAGGAGGCAAAGCTTCCACTATATGACGGTGAAGACCGAATAGACACGACACTAGCAGCAAACGGTCATAAATAAAACATCAACGTAGCACAAACACGTTTCTGAAGAGTGAGAGCGACAGTCAGAAGCGGTTCGATTCAGTTGTCTTTAGATATTGAGGAGGCCCACCCCTTGCACTGAGAGGCGGACATGGTTTAACCCATCGGCTAGACCATAACGCGCCTGCAAGGCCAACCTTAACACGTTCAATACTGCGGTCGCAACCGATAGAAATGACCGCTAGAAACAAATATTGGCATAAATAAACATCAGTGAGAGAGGCCGACAGTCAGGAGAGTTCAGATTCAGTTTCTTCAGTTTTCTGATGAGGCAAACCTTGCACACAGAGGCTGACAGTCAGGACTTCCTGTCTAGACCATACCCACCTGCATCACCAGCCTTAACATGGTCAAAATTGCGTGCAGAACCGGAATAATGATCAGTAGGAGGAAGCACGAGTATAAATAAAAAATCAGAAGGCACTACACATTTTTTAGTTCCACGGCCAATGCAAACAAACTAATCATAAGGTAGTAGCTCGGATTCATAAGGTAGCTCTACATTTACTGTTCAACGACAAATGCTATGAATCATAATAAGGTAGATCTTCTACTTCGTCATCGAACTGTTTTACATCAGGTGCATCATCATTCTACAATTTGTCACGCAGGACAACCTCAGGTGCAGCAAACTGAGACCCTCTTCAACTTCCACCCAATATTCAGGAGTTCCCTCTCCATCCTCCTCACCGTGCTGTGAATTATATGTTCAACATTCGAAGTTTTACAAATATCTTCATGGTAGCGGTGACAACAACTGCTTTATAACCTCCTTTCACTTTCTTCCTGCAGATTGCCCAAAGCTGGATAGTCAATCGATACTCCAAACCTGGCAAACACATATGAGAAACGACACCTTTCGACCGCAGGTCTTGGGCAATGACATCAACTTCTGTCCATCTGAGGGATGATAGATTCATGGTCGGAATCTTATGGTTTGAACGAACATGTAGGTGTATAATATTGAGTGCAAACAAACTAATGGTTACTAAAAGAGAGAGCAGATCGATCCACAACAATCTACTTACAATGCCCAATTAGAACAAACAGATCGGTGCATGCACAACAATGTCTGAACCAAAAATCAAGCAAACCATCAAAATTATAACACTGTTGGGTGACTAGACTTGAAGCGATAATTAGTACTTCTTGCCTGATTAATTACTCGAATAAACATGCGTAAGAGAAGGCAAAAACAATGAGATCCAAAACTCTTCCAAGGCATTCCAGCAAACAGTTTTAGTGCATAATTAAGTAATTAACAATGGGTAGGCATCGAGCAATGAGATCGAGGAATACAAACTGTTGTAATTTTTTTTAGAAGGCAGATCGAGCGCAAAACATTACTAACATCCAGATCCAAATCGAGCAGAAATTAGCATAATCAAAACACTACACATAGCGTTATCCGACTGGCCAGTGCATGGCTGAGCTTACCGCCGGTGGGGATGAGCTTACGGTCGGTGCCTCTAGAGAAGAACGACGCGGGGGGTGGGGTGGGGGTGCAGTGGGGGTGGGGACTAGGAAGACGAAGCTTCTATACGCTCTAGAGAAGAACGACAGGGGGGAGCCACGGGTTTGGAGCTGGGGTCAGTGTGGTGGCTGCCATTTTTGGTAAGTACTTCTGGTGGTGAGAGATTTTGAGTCACTGACATGAGGGACGAACAAAAGAACGGAGCAACGAAAATAAAAGAGTGGGCAAGAATCGATCAACAGTTTAATGTGTCACTGACATTGTGGAGCCAGCGGCAAGACAGTAGCACAAGAAACGAAGCAACGAAATGAAAAAGGGGTCAAAATCGACCAACAGTATAATGTTTCAGTGACATTAAGCGAGCCAGCGGCAAGAACAGAAGCCAAGAACGCAGCGCAACGGGATAAAAAGTGGGCAAGAATCGATCAGGAGCATTATCAGTCACCGACATGGTGGAGCCGCGGCAGAACAGTAGGCAAGAACGGAGCAACGGGATAAAAAAGTGGGCAAATCGATCAGAAGTATTATGATTCACTGATATGGTGGAGTCAGCGGTAAGAACAGTACGCAAGAACAGAGCAACGAATAAAAACGTGGGCAAGAATCGATCAACATGATTCTGAGTCACTGACATGGTGGAGCCCGCGTGATTAACATCATGGGAGGAAACGGAGCACACGTGATGAAAAAAGTGGGCAAGAATCGTTCAGCATGATCCTGAGTCACTGACATGGTGGAGCCCTCGTGATGAAACACGGGAGAAAAAGAGCAACGTGATGAAACAGTGGGCAAGAATCGTTCAGCATGATCCTGAGTCATGACATGGTGGAGCCTCGTGATGAACAGCACGGGAGAAAACAGAGCAACTGATGAAACAGTGGGCAAGAATCGTCATCCTGATCTGAGTCACTGACATGGTGGAGCCCGCGTGTGATGAACAGCACGGGAGAAACGGAGCAACGTGATGAAAAAGTGGGCAAGAATCGTTCGCTGATCCTGAGTAACTGACAGTGAGGGCCAGCGCAATGAACAGGACGGGAAGAACGGAGAACGTGATGAAAAAGAGGGCAAGATCGTTCAGCATGATCCTGAGTCACTAACATGGTGGAGCCCACGGGATGAACAGCACGGGAGGAATGGGAGCAACGTGATGAAAAACTGGGCAAGAGATCGTTCATCATGATCCTGAGTCACCGACCATGGTGGGGCCAGCGCGATGAACAGCCTGGGTAGTAACGGAGCAACGTGATGAAAAACTGGGCAAGAATCGTCAGCGTGATCTGAATCACTGACATGGTGGGGCCAGCGCCAAGAACATCATCGAACCCAGCATCGAGTAACAGAGCAATCAAAAAAAAGAGGTGCCCGGATCTTGATATGTGAGCAGGGTGTGTGATTCGAGGTTTTTAGAGCGCAAATGGCCTCGTTCGACGTTTATACGAGCCACCGGGAGTATCGATCCCAGTTAAAAATCGAACGCGCAACCAGAAATGTAGTTCTAACCACGAAATTTTAGGAAGATCATGGGCGATGAGTGCCTCGCAACCCGAAAAACGTTTTCAACCACGAAAATCCAGAAAAGATCGTGGTCTAATGGGTGCCATCTACCACGATTAATGAAAATCCGTGGCCGTTGCTACCATCGACCACGAAAAGAAAAAAAACAGCGAAATTTATGGCAAAGGCCGCTTTAGACCACGGTTTCGGCGGAAAGGTCGTGGACTATGGCGATATTTTTCTAGTGTTCATCTTTGAAAACCATTTTCCAACGCAAAGGTTAATTGGTTCGGACATAAACAGAAACCATGCTTTAGGAGCCGGCTATACTTTGGAGCCGGTTACTCTGTAATAACCGGCTGAGGTGTAGCGTATCCTAGTATCTTATTTTTTTTTAATTGCTCTAACCGCTGCTAGCAATAGATAATTATTCGTTTTTCTACTAGTGTTACAAGGTCCTCCGGTGAGACCGGAGGTCGAGCCCTTCACGTTTGCCATGAGGACTTTCCCGCGATACTCTTCGTCCCACGCCGACATGGGGGTTCATCGACAGCACAGACTGCCCGAAAGCAGCCGAGAGTCAGGATGGCGGGCCTGAGTGCTATTGCGCCGTCGGCAGGTGACGGACATGACGTGATTGCGGCGCTTGGGGATTGTAGGGGGTAGGGGAAGGGAGATTGTCGGATGTGGCTACTGTGATTTTGGGTGGGTGGGGGAGATCATAGAAGAATTGTTTCCAATTTTCATGATCGCACCAAACAAATCAGACCATGCCAAAAATGAAGATAGGTTGACCCATCATCTTAGGTTTACTAATCCTCTAGATGACCCGTTGCGCAACTGCGCAACCGCCAAAAGGCTAAAAAGTCATGTTTCCCGATTTTTTTTGATACCTTAATTTAGGTGACACTGAAGTATTACCCGGTGTATGTTACTGTCATAGTTGTACTTGTTAGTGAAACACAAATGTTGTCTAAGCTTAACTATTTTGCTCCAACAGTTCGATGTATTTAGCCTCTTGTCCGAATATTTGATTTAAATCATGATCCAAACTATTAACTTTACTCCCTCTAAGAAGCCATGGAGGGCCTCCTACACTGGGACTTCACCCCAGGGCTGGCTTTCGCAGATCAGGTGCCACTAGAGAAAAAAGGGCTTCAATACTGGTTCCAGAGGGCCTTTATAACGGTTGTGCAACCGGGACAATTAATCGGGAC